>CM050173.1:97338181-97938181 GCA_027410445.1 Discoglossus pictus | reverse complement strand
ATAGGATTTGCAAGGGCTTTTCATACACTTTTTTTAATTTGTGAGCTAGAGCTCCGGGTCTAATAAAATATTGATTTTGTGTAACTTTAATTATTTAGCGCTCGTAAATCTTGAGCTGTGCTAAAACCAATGGAGTCCTAAGGATGGTTTTGCATTATTTAGCATTATTTCTGTTTATGTTTTGTATTGGGTAAAGAAAACAGGGTGCTGAATATCTTGGCATAATTAAGCAGAATAAATATTACTAATTATAAATTTGTGCATATTGTGTTTGTGTATTTTTCGGTACTGATTGGGTAAAAACAGTTGGCAAATGTCATTGACAAAAACTCCGAAAACCTCCTTCTCTCCTATAAACAGTTTTTTTTTTCTAATATTTGGCTATGAATTTTACTGTGAGAGCATTAACACTGACTGTGTAGGTCCCCAGAGTGGTAGAATGACTCAGACTAATCTGAATCATGAGTTGGCTGCATGCAATTGTATAGAGAGAGATATTAATTATTTTATACCATGATCCAGAAATAATATACAGTGCATAAATAAATTAAATACAATATGTGAACAAGTACATATTTACCTAGTTGTAGTTATAGCTCTTTAACTCCAAGAGTAATTACACTAATGCGTGTACATAAGTATTGGATAAATGGTAAAAAACTGTCTGTGGTTTATATATTTTTATTCACAAAAACATAACTTAATGGACAAGAAGCAATTGATTAAAGAAACACTGGTTTGTAAGCTAGAGAATGAAAGCTTGGAAAAGTGTCTTCAAAAGCAACTGTAATAAAATATAACCTTTAGTAGTTCCAGAAACATAAGGGTACAATTAAAGTGCAGTAATTAAGTAGATCACTACCCTTGTCGTGTTGAAGGGGATTCTGTGAGCTATACCATGTAGGGTCATCTAAAATGGGCAGGTCATAGCAGAGAGGTCAGACAAATTGCGGTACACTGGAGAAGGAACTGGCAACCAACTAAAGTATCTTTGCCATGAAATCCTTATGGATTAGCCCACCCACACACAATATGTGCCTGTTGTGCTGCAGTCCAAGGGTAATGAATAGTTGGACACAACTGAACGACTTAACAACAACAACAACAAAATGAAAAAGACAGTTGCAAAGTACAGTGCCTTGCAAAAGTATTCACCCCCTTGACTTTTTACCTATTTGTAACATTACAGCCTTAAGCTTAATGTTTTGTTAATCTGAATTGTATGTGATGGATCAGAACACAATAGTCTAAGTTGGTGTAGTGAAATGAGAAAAATATATACATAAAACAATTTTTAATTAGTTAATAATTAGAAAACAGAAAATTGTCATGTACTAGTGTTCACCTCCTTTGTTACGAAGCCCATAAAAAGCTCTGGTGAACCAATTACCTTCAGAAGTCACATAATTATTGAAATTATGTCCACCTGTGTGCAATCTAAGTGTCACATGATCTGTCATTACATATACACACCTTTTTTGAAAGGCCCCAGAGGCTGCAACACCTAAGCAAGAGGCACCACTAACCAAATCAAATTTATCATAACCAAATGGAATAAACATGGCACAACAGCAAACCTGCCAAGAGACGGACACCCACCAAAACTCATGGACATGACAAGGAGAGCATTAATCAGAGAGGCAGCATGGGGACCTAAGGTAACCCTGGAGGAGCTACAGAGTTCCACAGCAGAGACTGGAGTATCTGTACATAGGACGACAATAAGCCGTACGCTCCGTAGAGTTGGGCTTTATGGCAGAGTGGCCAGAAGAAAGCCATTACTTTCAGCAAAAAATAAAATGGCACATTTTGAGTTTGTGAAAAGGCATGTGGGAGATTCTCAAAATGTATGGAGGAAAGTGCTCTGGTCTGATGAGACTAAAATTTAACTTTTCGGCCATCAAAGAAAACGCTATGTCTGGCGCAAACCCAACACATCACATCCCCTAAAGAACTCCAATTTTCTTTTGTTTGAAGTTGACACTATTTGCCTCTTCTGAACCATCTCTCTGCGAATTGCTGTGGTCTATCGCCCACGGGTCCATCCTCTCAATTTCTAGATCATTTTGCTGGCTGCCTCCTCAAAATTTCTCCTCCAACATACCTTCAGTTATTCTTGGTGATTTTAACATTGCCATTGAGACTGCCACCTCCCCTTTAGCTTGCCCTCTCACAATGGACAGAATCCCAAACTCATCGTGATGAACATTCCCTTGACCTCATTTTTACGAATCACTGTAATGTATCCAATCTTATTATATCCCTACTCCCTCTTTCTGACCATCATCTCCTAACCTACACCCTCACCACCCCTCCCACTCTCTGCCCTTCTCTCCCCCGGCCAACAGAACCAACAGAAACCTGCAAACACTCAACCAGCAACATCTTTCCAATGTGCTACAACCCCTTCTCAGTCTCCTCACCACCCTCACTGGCCCTGACATTGCCACCAGAAAATACATTTTGACTTTAACGTCCACCCTTGACACTCTTGCCCCCATCATCACACACAGATGCCCTCTCTCTCAACCACAACCATGGCACACTACACAAACACGCTACATCAAAATATGCTAGCGTGATGTGGAACGATCATGGAGGAAATCTCACACTTCAGCAGACTTCCTTCACTACAAGTTTATTCTATGCTCCTATCACAATGCCATTTCTCATCACTAATATCCACCCAGTCCTCCAACCCAAAACATTTGTTTGCCACATTCAGCACTCTTCTCTGCCCTCCGCCACCTACTGCACCTTCTTGTCTTACTGTGGAAGACTTTGCTAGCCACTTTCAAAACAAAATTTAAACTATTAGTAATGAACTCTCCACTCAACATGGTCCTACCTGATCATCCCCTCGGCTAACTGGTAGCACCCTGTTTTCACCCATCGCCTATCCCCTATCCATCATGAACTCCTTTGACCCTGTACCTGAGGAGGAAGTCGCTAGTCTTCTACCAACTTGTCTTCATGACCCTATTCCATCACAGCTGATCCCTCCCCTCTCTACTACACTTATCCCAGCTCTCACACATCTATTCAACCTTTCCCTTAACAATAGCAAGTTCCCATCAGCCTTAAAACACACCATAATTACATGCATTTTTAAGAAACTCACTTTTGATCCAGCTTCTGCTTCTAATTACTGCCCTATTTCTCTACTTCCCCTGGTTTCTAAACAGCTTGAGCGTGTTGTTTACAATTGCCTTACACAGTTTATCTCATCCAACTCCCTCCTTGACCCCTTCCAATCTGACTTCAGGCCCAAACACTCAACAGAGACAGCTCTCACAAAAGTCACTAATGACTTACTCAAAGCCAAGTCAAAGGGTCATTTCTCAATTCTTATTCTACACAGACCCATCACAGTTGACCACAATCTTCTCATTCAAATTCTATGCTGTTTTGACATCTGTGAAACTGCTCTCTCATGGTTCACTTCTTATCTTGAAAATCAAACTTTTAGTCTCTCCTCCTCTGGCACTCCTTCGCCTCGCTCTCTGACTGTTGGTGTACCACGAGCTTCAGTCTTAGGCCCTCTCCTTTTCTCCATCTATTCATCCTCCTTTTGTACTCTAATAAACTCTTTTGGATTTCATTTTCGTCTCTATGCAGACGACACTCAAATCTACCTCTCAGCACCAGAACTGTCCCCCTCTCTTCTAGCTGCCTCTCTAGCATATCCTCCTGGAAGTCAAAGACTGAGCTCCTAATCTTCCCACCCTCTTCCTCAGCCTCTACTCCTCACGTTTCACTCTCTGTTGACAATGTCATCATCACTCCTACCTCCCAGGCGATTGTCTTGGTGTTCTACTGGACCCTGCCCTCTCTTTCATTCCTCACATACAAAATCTTGCCATTTTAACCTAAAAAACATCTCCAAAATCCATCACTATCTGACTCAAGACACAGCTAAAATTTTAATTCACTCTCTCATCATATCCCGTCTTGACTACGGTAACTAGCTCCTTGCTGGCCTCCCCATCACCCGTTTGTCCCCACTACAATTCATAGTAAATGCATCTGCTAGACTCATCTTCCACATTCAACGTTCAGTTTCAGCAGCACCTCTGTCAGTCACTCCATTGTTTTCCCATAGCCTCCAGAATACAATATCAAACCTTGAGCCCGATTCAATTGCAAGCCCGCATCTCACAGGATCCAGGCCGTATGTCAAAGGGTGTGCTGCAGGCTCCCGCTTGTATCCGATTCTGGAGCTATTCAATTGATCATGCCCACAAGTTAGTGGCCCAAAGCCGACTTCGTAAACCATGCACTGGTTTGTAGCAGTTCAGGAGGGGAACATGATCAATTAAGCAACCTCCCATTTGGAATCAGCCAATAGAAAATGAGACCATCATTATTACTGCAGTAAAACATGGAGGTTACATGTCAATCAATTAGGTTCGGGGTCCGATATGCGATCAGACTTGCAAAACTGCAAAATACAGAATTATGAAAATTAATGACGATACTGTTCTAGTCCATATGGGTGGCCTTATATGTATTAACTCATTGATTGCTGAGATCGATATAACCCCGAAATTAAACATAAAAATATATTTTATTTACTGCTGATTTGCGAGCTTGAGACAGTTTGCTTGCTTGTTGTGCAATGAATTCTAATGTCTTTCATCGCATTCCCCATTATTTACAGTGCAGTATTGATTTTTTATTTGCATTTACAGTGCTATGAACAGGTGTTTAACCCACTTGTGAGTCCTCTCTAGCACTCTATCTCCTTCATTTGCCATTCACGGATGTGAAACCATTTGCAGGCTTGGGGAATTGGAGCCGTTGAATAGTGATTTGCGATTTTTAGCCATCATAACTCTTGTGGAATTGAAAGATCAAAGGCTTTGGGAGGTAGTAAGTTCCGGGTTTAACCATCGCAAAGTTTTCAAGGCCTTAAACCATTTGGAGCCCTTAAAAAGACGCCAATTGAATAGCAAATTAACTTGCAGCCTCACTTACGAGCTACAGTAACTTGCGATTGCTCAATTGAATCGGGCTCCTTGACTCTAACATATAAAGCTCATAACAATAATGCACCCTCTTACATTAGTTCTCTCATCTCAAAATACTCTCCCAACCACCCTCTTTGCTCTGCTAACGACCTTCTTCTATCCTCCTCCGTTATCACCTCCTCTCACTTCCGCCTCCAGGTCTTTTCTCGTGCTGTCCCTATTCTTTGGAATTCCTTGCCTCACTCCACATGACTATCCTCCTGCCTCAAAACCTTCAAAACCTCACTAAAAACTCATCTGTTTAAAGAAGCCTATCAGCTTCAGCCTTGATATGTAGAACACATCAATCACAGAATAACAGGGCCCTCAATTCTTACGCAATGTGATAAAAAACGTTTTTGATTTGTACTTAATCCCTGTACAGCGCTATAGAATATGTTGGCACATAACAAATAAAGGATAAAAATTATAATAAAAATAATATTTAAAGATAATGTTATTGTTAATCTTATAAACACACATTATTATAAACACACATTTATATAGTACTGGCATGAAAATCTACATGTGACCTAATTATTAAACAATGCTAAAACAAACTAAAAACTATTTCTGATTTTGATTAAATCACAATAGTGAACCAAAAAGAGAGATATTAAAACCAAGAGAAAATAAAGGCCCCAAATACAGCCTTGCAAAATAATATAGACATAAAAGCCAGAAATGTCCAAGGAGGACATCAAACCCACTACTTATATATCCCACCAAGGTCTATTATCATTATTTATAAAAAAAGATATCCTGTAGGGGAAATATGCATGCAAAAAATATAATGAAGGCTCCAAAAAAGGGTGCCTCCTAACTGGAAGGCATAGCTGGAAGCTACACTCCAAAGACTCACAGAATCCTCATCAATAACTTAAAGCAACATTACCTGAACGTTCTGTGAGATCTAACAAACACCAAAAAGAGATGGTTACTGATTACAACAACGCTCTTGCTGATACGTTCATGAGTGGAAGGTGTGATCTAACTGGACCAATCCCGACGTACGCTTCATCACGATAATGTGGTTAAATACAGTACTAAAATACAATCATCCGGTCATATTTATAGTCTTTGATTGTTTATTAACTCTTTGTTTTCCACTAGAAAATCAAGTACTTATTGAAGAAGCAACAAAGTACAGTCGATACATGTAATAATTTAGTAGACTGAAAATAGTTTATAAAATACTTACATTGCAGATACAATATAACAACAATGGCAGATCCCATGGCACAGTGAGAAACAATTTCAATGAAGCACATGCTGGGTTCAGAAATATATCCAAAATACAGTTTGTTACCTTACTATGGTATATCAATATATAATAAAATATTTATATAAAGCACAACATTGCTTAAAGAGTCCCTTTAATCAAAGATCAAACAATATCATTTAAATATATCTTACCTTGCATCTGCTAGTGTTGCTCGCACCACTGCCCATATTACTACAAAAACAGCGGGGAATCCTGAAATTAGAAAAGACTATTATTGGTAATAAGACATTAATGTGGATAGATAAAAAATGATTTTATAGTATCCATATATTTCCAGGATTTTATTCACAATAGCATGCATAACATTGAGTAGAAATTCAGAAGGATTAGAAGAAATCAGACTTTAAGCATATTTGCATATCTCTATGGGGCAATGCATTATACATGGACCAGAGTAAAATGCTAACAGCGCAGATTATTTCACCAACATATTTTCATAGGATATGGACAAACATAGTAATTTTCTAAAGTACCATGGTTCCTACTGTAGCCATCCACAACACAGGTTTTTCACATTTGAATTTATTTAAATAGACACAGTAAACATTTTAAGGGAATATGGATGTTTTCTGTATTTTGCTAGGCATATAATATTCCTATAAATCGGCGCTCATTGCGAGCCTCTCCCCTTGTGTACTTCAAGTTTCCTGCTTCAAGTTTTACAGCTTTCATCTCCCCCCCGTGCCTTCCCTTTGTCTTTCTACTCTGTGTGTCTGCTGAATGTTTGCATGGCCTGCAGTGGCTGCCGTTGGTTTTATTTTCCAAGTCCTGCGTGTCTGGCGTGGTTCGTGTAAGTGTTAAGAGTTGTGTATTTTGTAAGTTTTGGGCGCCTGGCGTTGCTGAGCTTTGTTTTTATGCTGTTTCTGAAAATGTACGTTTTTTGTCTGCTTCTGTGATTTTGGAGTGATGAAAAATGCCAAATATGGGTGTAATTCGCTTGCAACCTCACTCCCAGGCTTCCTGTGTTTCCTCCTGTGCTGTGTGTGAATGTGTTTGTTTGTGTACATGTTTTTCTTTTAGTTTTGTTTTTAGAGTTACGCGCTTGAACATTTCTGCGCCTCTGCTTCGTCTCGCTTTGCAAGGCGCACATGTGTGATGGCGCCACTGACTCACCTCGCTTTGCAAGGCTCGCAGTTGCGTCCTCGCTTTGCGAGGTCGCAACTGCTTTACCAACATCACAAACGTTCAGAGCAGTTGCAAGATCCACAACTATACATGTGATGATACACACCCAGTACTACATAGTCTGTTTTCTGAGGGCAGGCCTATTTATTTGATTTTAGTTAGTAAAAACTGAGCTTATAAGCACTTCTTAACAAAATAAAGTAAACAAAAGTAAAAACACATGTATATTATATACCTAGTAAAATCCAGAAATCTTCGATATACCTTTAACCAAAAATATGTATATGTTCTAGAACAATGTGCAATGTGTAACACAATATATGTGCTGCTGGAATCTGTATATAGATGGGTTCAAGGGTAGAGGGAGAATATGGAGAAGGTACAGTCAGTGTTGTATACAGAATAATGAGAGATGCACAACTGGGCAAACACTTATTTAGCCTCCCCTTTTAGTGCTATAAAAGAAGATAAAGCTTATCAGACTATACAAACCACAATGTTCTGACCAGAACCTAGATGACAGCCAAGTCTCCTCTGTGTAGGAGGAACCGTAATCTCCTTGAACCCTGTGCCAAGGGAGACCAGTAGCTGCCCACTGACAAAAGCCATTGGTGGCAGGTACAGACTAATATACTGCTGTACATTTTTCCTCTGTAGTTACACAAGTAAAATTGTGATTCCTGTCCCACTTATTGCTGACAGAGAAGAAGAATGGCAAATGCAGTCTAAGTATCAATGTGAGTAACAGAAACTCTGGCTGATAATCACAAAAAAAATGTATAATGTAAGCATTGCCTATTGAAATATATCACACCAAGAAATTACATATTTGGGTAATATAAATCAGGATAACTTTTTTATTAGAATTTTTCAATTTAACATGTAACACACACAGGTACACACACACATACACACTCACTAGTGTATTTAATCACATTCTCACAAGACTGCAACAGTTGCAGTGTAGGTGAAACCAGCTTGGCTCTGCTCTACTGTGGACCATAACAGCTCCAATTTGAAACATCTGACATCTTCAAGACATATACTAACGTACAGTATTATTGACATTGTGTTTGGTAATAAAGGTTTTTGAGATGAATTTTGACTCCCAGCAATTCTTTATCTAGCACATGAAAATAACTAACCCAAGACTTTATTTGAATTATTGAAATTCACTGTACCGCTTTCCAAGAATGTAAGCATATTATCTTTCCTAGGAAGTAATTTAAAATCACAAAACCAAAGAAATTGTTCAAAAGTATGTCATTTCATTGTGATAAACCAAGCAAAGCTGTCAAATTGTACTTAGAATTTAATAAGCTCTTCACTGTCTCTAGTGTATTTACGTGCACTTTCACCTTGACCTGACAGTAAAAATACAACACATAGGATTTCAAATTCTATTTCAGAAGAGATTAAAATCGAGGAAATCTTAAAGGGACACACATTCATAAGGTGCACTCATATGGTTTTATGGAAAGCTCCTTAGTTTATACAAACACACCTTCCCGAGAAATTAGAAGGTCAAATCAGCTGATAAAAAAATGGAATAAGGAAAATTTGCATATAAAAATAAAAATGTATAGGCTGTATATACTTATTTAAAAACGGAGATTATTCATATAAAGGGACACAGTAGGGTACTAAGAATGCAAAGGAAACATCGGCGGTATTGTACGCCATGAGCATGCAACATTCTCCAAAAAAATCTTATTTGATGTAGAATCTGCTATCGCATGGAAGCTGTCATGATGGTAATACTTAATTTTCAAGGCATAAGGGGGCTTTTCAGGCACAAGCAGTGTTTGATTAAAGATTTTACCTAAAAATGCTTTTATGCTGGCAGATAACAGACAATATAATTTTAAATGCTATAAAATGATCGTATATATTGCCAGACTATTATAATCCTTAATATTTAACTTATGGTTGCACCATATATATATATATATATATATATATATATATATATATATATATATATTCACCCCCTTGACTTTTTCCATATTTTGTTACATTACAGCCTTAAGTTCAATGTTTTGTTAATCTGAATTTTATGTGATGGATCAGAACACAATAGTCTATGTTGGTGAAGTGAAATGAGAAAAATATATACATAAAACTATTTTTTAGAAATAGAAACCAGAAAATTGGCATGTGCGTATGTATTCACCACCCTTGTAATGAAGCCCATAAAAAGCTCTGGTGAAGCCAGTACAGAGACCTAAGGTAACCCTGGAGGAGCTGCAGAGTTCCACAGCAGAGACTGGAGTATCTGTACATAGGACGACAATAAGCCGTACGCTCCATAGAGTTGGGCTTAATGGCAGAGTGGCCGGAAGAAAGCCATTACTTTCAGCAAAAAACAAAATGGCACTTTTTAAAGATTGCTGTTCACAAGCGCGAACCATCCAACTTGAAGGAGCTGGAGCAGTTTTGCAAGGAGGAATGGGCACAAATCCCAGTGGTAAGATGTGGCAAGCTCATAGAGACTTATCCAAAGCGACTTGGAGCTGTAATTGCCACAGAAGGTGGCTCTACAAAGTATTGACTTTAGGGGGGTGAATAGTTATGCACATTGGCTCCTGTAAGCTATAAATACTATGTGAGATCAATACATGTTGTTAGTTTCCATACATCAATTGAGGTGTATCATCCATATGGGATATAATATTTTTAAACAGAAGGAATTGTTAAAGGACTCTGTCTGCGACTCTGCTCCTAACCTTTGGGGGTAGTATTGCGTTCCTGTGTTCCTGTATTGTGAGGACTGGGTGTTAATGGACTTACAGGCGGGCTGGGCCCTGAGAGATGACCCCAAAAATTGACAACCCAGAGGAATTCCTGTAAGCTAAAGGCAGGTGGTCAAATCTGGGTCACTATATATGTAAATATACAATTTGTTTTGTTTTATAATTTATTTATTTTTAATAAAGTAATGTACTGTATGATTCATAATAAGCTCCAGCAGAAAACTGTCTGAAATATCACAATTTATATGTCTGGTTAGCAGCATGATCATGGCTTTAGGTCACAGCTTTGCAAGATGGAACCCTACATGAGGGTGTTTCCAGAGGCTTACAGCCTTATTAAATTGTGATTCATCCAATTGAATAGGGCTCTATATAAACACAAAGCATATTCTTTTTACAGAAGTTAGTGAACTTCTATCCAAAGGCAAGGTCTTCACTAGCTAACATTTTCTGTAAAAAAAAATATGCTCTGTGCTTATATAGAGCACTTTCAAGTGGCAAATCGCAAATTAATAAGGCGGTTAATATATATTCTTCTTCTTAAAGAGAAGTTAAGTATACATTTCAGATCACAATTAAATAAGGAGAATACAATGAATCCCAATAAACATTAATAAAAAGCAAAACCAGTGCCTAAAGAATCTCGTTATTTTGATTTTCAATCATGTCTATTAAAGGGCCTATCACCTTAATATTACACATGTTTTATGAGATTAAAATATATAACCCATCTTTTGTTAGCAGACAGTGCATGGATTTTTTTAAATTAATTATTGTTTCACAAATGTGTGATTATTGCATGTTTAAACCTTGTAGATAATATTCATAATAATTGTAATAAGATTCAAATAGACAAAAAGTCTTTTGAGCTAAGGGTGATATTCAGACCGATTTTTGTTCTCTGATAAAGCATCTATAATATATGGAATATTGCCCAAAGCAAGTACCATGATTTTTCTGGAAATAATCGCCATTAATCTACTACTATTTATTGTATATTTTGCTTTTTCCAGGAGGATATTTTAAATTAAATTTGACACAATTAATCATGCAGCACAGTTTAAATCTAAATTATGTAATTCAAATTCTGAAATAGGTATAAGATACAATTTCTCCAATGATTCAATGATTGGAAACTGCAGAGAGAAATGGGAGTGTATAACAGAAACATATATTACATAAAACTTGAAATATTCAAGCAAGAGGCATTGGAAGAAAAAGCAAAAGAGAAGAAAAAGGTTGAGAAGGAGGAGCTATTGTATAAGAGATAGACAGCCAGAAAAGCAGGAGTTATCATTGGCGAGCCAGGCAGGTGTGGAAGAAGCCACTTAGGCAGCTGCCCAGTGATAGATCAGTTATTTGCTTGATCCATATCTATTCTTTTTACAGCAGTTCAATTTATCACTTGTGATAATACTTTTTGATTTTCCTATCAAGGGCAATAAGAATGCAAATTATGAAACACTGTTCGAAAATTCTAAATTATTTTAATAAAATCAATATATTTCGCTTAGTAGCAGTCCAGATCAGAATAGAGTAATGTTAAAAATTAAATACTATAACATATTTCAATTAACAAGAAATGTCATAATCTGCCTCAAGTTCATATTACTTGCCTTTTGTTAGAAATACATTTTTCATAATTGAGATGAAAAGCTTCTGCGTTTAACTAATATGTCAATGACATGGCATCTAATCCCACTCATGGCTGGATAATGCATTCAACACATGGAGGTACTTGTTTTACTTGCTATTCTGTTCCTTATTTTTAGAAGAAAATGCTGGAACAATAGTGAAACCTGTGAAGTTTGATATAGCAGCAACAATATGTATAACAATAAAGCCAATATAAATAATTATGCTTCTCAATTTAATTATCTGTGTATTGGACTATGCTTTAAACAACCCGTAGTTATGTTTTCAAGGGCTTCTTCTTTTTTTTGCATGTATAGAGCTCACAATAGCTCAAGGTAATGATAATACCTAATAATTAATTAGGCAATTGAGGTAGAATTAAAATAATAGCTCACCCCTTAAATGCATTGAGAGATTCTCCATCGATGTTCACCAAAAGGTTGAACCCGAGGCATCTGTAAAAGTGAATAAACCTCAGTGATTCCCCCCTGACTCTGCATGTTATCTGCTGCTGATTAGTATTATCACTTCCTGAGTGATGTACTTGGTAAGCAAATGCTCATCCTTCAATGCTATGTGTATTGTAACCAACATATATTATTAAAGATCCATCTATCTAGACATTCCTATTATTGACTGTCACAATCTGCTTCTTCAAGGGGGCTTGATATGAACCTAGTTTAAACTTCCCCAGCAAAATCATGTGATTACTGTTCTCTGTGGAACAAAATATGGCTTCTGAAGAGGTACAGGCAGATAATACTGCATACAGGTTACTAGTGGCCCATAGCAAGACCACTCCCCAAGTCAGGATACAACACACAGAAATAGTCTCACACTGTGGATATGTGAAAACTATATCTCAACCTTTAGAAAATAGTATAATAATCATAATAATGATCAAAACAACATATTTATACTCTCCAATACCACACCCTTGTGTACATTTGTGTATATGTGATGTCAGCCCATCTGGCTTGAAACCTTGGGCTATCAAAGCTCTTGAGATCAAATTCATGGCTAGTGAAAAAAAACATTTTTAGTTAAACTCACGTGTTTGCTTAGGACTACTTGAAGTACATGCATCTGTCTTAACCCGAGGTCTGCATGTGTGAGTGTGCAATGATCTGCAGCTAACTTCTATGCAGAACATTTGCTATATAACATTTTCCCTCCTATAATATATTATAACTAGGATATATAATAACTATGTACAGGTAACATATAACCACACAATAAAACATAATCCCAATGCAACAATGTCATGCTCCTTTGGCCATATTCATAAATTACTGGCAATATGCAATATGAGTCCTTAAACAATTAAATCATGACATAGACCAAATAAAAGACTGTACAGATAACATTATGTCAGTTTTGAAACTGCTAAAATTAAAAGCAAATTGCTAGCTTTACAAATTATTAATTTATAAACTCAAGATTAGCACATATTAAGTGAATAAAAACAAAAATAATATTTACTGATCACCTAATATTTGTTCATGGCCCTACAAAATAATGTGTAAGTTTAGGTAAAATCAATCAATCACATTTATTTCACAAGGTTTTCAGAACAGCTATTAAAGCTCTTTTGTAGTGTTTGATGTGATGATACAATGTAACCAAACTGTGGTTCTCAAGGTTCTAAAGAGCTGATAGCACGACAGATTTTATGTTAATCTCAAGTGTGTTTAAAGAGACATGGAAAGATATTTTTTTTCTTTGTCGCATCAGACAGTATTTGATCATGCGTGACAGTGCCTTTTCTTTTTACAACTAAAGCTCACAGAGCACAAAAATGTATTCAGCAGTTTATCAGCTCTTGGGCCTTGTCTCCTGCCAACCAATGAGATCTACAGAGTCAAGTATGCTCTCTGCAATTCCTGTTCGTTTAAGGTTTTACAATACATTTTCTTATGCAAATAAATGTTCTATATGTATTTAATGTAGTTAATCAGTCACTGATGCTGTTCTCAGAAATACTTAAAATTAATTTAAACCCCAGTCAACTAATATAGCAATAAACCCAGCTTGTATCACATTATTTTATAATTATGCCCAGATTTTCCTTGACACTTACACTTCATTACACCCAGGGACATTTAATTACTATTGAATTTCAATGGGTATTTTGCAGCAGGCGTATCGTGAAGTCAAATATTGGATTACTGAACTGTTGGTGATTGCTTTTAATGTCCCAACAGAAATCATTACAACCGCAGTAAGTACTTGAGTCATAAAAGCTTTAGGAGGTCCCCCAAGCTCAAGTGCTCTATTAGTGCAGTACCCTTGCGATGGACCATCAATGCATAACACCAAATTAATTGTTGGACGGATACTTTTGCAGCATCTCTGCTATTTGTACTGTAGATAAAACAAGGTAAATTGTGTATCATTTGGCAAAATTACCTCTGCACTGAAACAGTGATTTTAAAAATAATAAAACATGATGTGTTGGATAACATAAGACAGTATTGTTGTTGTTTAGTTGTTCAGTCATGTCCAACTCTCCATGACCCTGTGGACCACAGCATGCAGGCACATCTGTCAGCCAGTGCAACTTAGAGCTCCATTAAGCACATTTTCATTGCTTTGATGACCTCATCTATCCATCTCAACCTCTGCCTTCATGTTAAATTTGATAAATGTATCTTACCGCCTTTATCTGTGAATCTTTTGTAAATCAATTATATATACAGAGTGGTCAGACAAATGGTGGTCCACTGGAGAAGGAACTGGCAACCCACTGCAGTGTCTTTACCAACAAAACCATATGGATTAGCACAACCGGAATCAAAGACAAATATGCCTGGCGTGCTGCATCCATATAGTGACTGAGAGTTGGACCCAACTGAAGGACTGAACACACAAACATGGGTTCTGACACCTAAATCCATCCCTTTTGTCTCTAACACCTGCTTTTAACCTCTTAAAACTAAACTTATAACTTATCATTTATCATCTGTATTGACGGTTAAAGCTGAACTGGGCACTGCAGAATGGAGGTACTAAGTGTTTTTTAATTACAGTATTATGGCCATACACTTAGATAATTCTAGTACCCAGACATGGGGATCAATGAAGTAATTATCAATTAGCAGCTTGGCCGCATCTCCAAGGACTTGTCAGTGTACAAGAGACCTACTGATTTAAAAACAAATAAAAACATAGTAGGAGCTCCCCAAAGGAATAAACCCTTTTATCATTCAATGCAGATTTTTTTCACTAGATAAAGACTTTTGGATGGCCCATCCCAAGAGTTGGAGCATTGGAATTAGGCCATTTTTGACAGGGCCGGTTGGGCAAAGAGGTAGCTTTAATTAATATATTATTACTTGTGGTCTCAACATGCTCAGTCTTTTCAGTGAAACAATACCATCAGAGTTTAATTAGCAAATACTGCCAATAATCACTCCCATTAGGAAGAGATATTAGTCCGTGTTTAGGGGCTTTATCAAATAGGTTGACTGACACGTAACATTTCCAAACTTCATTGTATATTTACTAAAAGAAAATGCATTTTAAATAACATGCAATTGATAAGGTACATATCACATATAGGTTTAAATGATACTATGTCTTGGGTTCCATGGTGGTCCAGTGGTTAGGATTTGGTGCTTTCACCACTGAGACCTGGGTTTGATTCCAGTCAGGAAACTAAGAGGTCACACCACCCTGAAGCCAAGTGGGGTTGGGCCTGGTCAGTGCTTGGATCAGAGACCACCTTGGAATATCAGGAGCTGTATGCTGTGGCCCACTGCATAAGGAACTGGCAACCTACTCCAGTATCTCTGCCATGAAAGCCAAGTGGCTAAGCATAACCATGGACATAAAGATGTGGTAAGTGAGGTAATGGAAATTCGGACACAACTGAATGATGCAACAACAACAAATACTATGTCTTGAACCTCTGCTGTACCTCTTTAGGTGTTAGTAGATATCTGCTGGGTAACATTTTCACTTATTCTATACTTTCTATGTATTCTTACAACTATAAAATCATCATAAAAGTAAAGCCTGACTTGTGCAGACAGAGCTAATACTAAAGAAGATACATATAGCAATAGTGGATGCCTACATAGCTGAAGGACTAAAACAAGGATGTAGCTTAGTGTATTAGTCATGTGTATTAGTCATGATAGATAGTTTAATCATTTTACAATAGGACATTAAAATGCAAATAAGGATTTTCCAAACCTTACAGAATTTTATTTTGCAGAAATGTGTTACAGTCATCCTATGACTAAGTGCTATGAACGAAACGCGTAGAGTATGGATGTCCTTTCCTTTGCCTCTGTACTATTATTTTAATGAACTGACAGTAAAAGCTATGCTTCTCTTTACTGAATCACCTTCCACTTACAGAGCTTCTTTTGTTTGTTACCAGTTTCAGTTTTCTGAAAGAAACGTAATAACATTATTCACTGCTTTTTGTATAATAATGAATCCTGTAAAACAAAAAAATAATGGCTTAAGTGTAATATGCTCTAAAATCACACTAAAAGCTTGAAGAAGAATTGACAGAAAATGTTATTAAGTAATGCTGATACATCTAAAATGATTTAAATTTGACGTAATTTATAATCCAACTAATTGCCACTTGACTATATTGACGCTGTGACAGAAATATTGTAACACCCATCCAGAAGTGGCAGACAACTGCTTGTCTACATCAACTTCTGTAGTTTGCGAGGTCAGCCTACCAGCTAATGAGCTAGTGGGCCAAATCAGTACCAACCAATTAGCTGGTGGGCCAGATTAGTACCAACCAATTGGCTGATGAGCCCAATTTAATATAATAAAATGAAAAATTATATCTAAATATATAGATGAATATCCAAAATATTTAAACTGTTAAGTGTTTTATTTTAATAATACTAGGTGTGAGAGGAAATTCTCACTGGGAGTCAGTGGGTCTCAGTTACCAGATAAATGGTCACATTCACCAGAAATGGTCTACATGTTCCTCTATATAGAATCTAGATTTGTTTAAAGTGTATGTTGCTCAAACAGGAGCTTCCAAAGATGGCGGCAGGTTCAAGTACCAGGCTGTAATAGCTTCACAACAGGGTCAAGTAGGTTTTAAAGTGATATTTAGTAATTAATGGACCACCGTAGCTTATGTAAAAGCATGTTTGTGAAGTATATAACAAACTAATAACATTAGCAACTGTTATGGCATGAGAATAAAAATAAAAATGTCCAGCGAGTTCCATGCGTGTTATCATTCCTGTTCAATGCATGGAGGTGATAAAGAGCAGGGATGTTGGACTGAATGTTTGTTTTCCAAATCCCTGGTTCTGGGCATGTGCATGGGATGGCTGGTGTCAGACACTAAAAAGTGAACTTATCAATGAATGATATCACAACCCCCCCTTACTCACACTGCAAGTTAGAATACACGTTCTTAAAAAAATATAATTTTTGGCAGAACTGTAGTGGTCACTTAAAGGGACTCCATCACCACCACAGCAAGTAAATTTAATTTTAGAGCACTACAAACTAGATATAATTGTACTACCAAATTCTCGGTAATAAATCATTTCTGAAATATTTAGAATTGATTCTGCTGATCTTATAGGCTAATATGTGGCTCCTGTATGCTAGTGTGCGGATCAGTATGCTAATGTGTGTCTCAGTATGCTACTGTGCAGATCAGTATGCTAATGTGCGGATCAGTATGCTAATGTGTGTCTCAGTATGCTACTGTGCAGATCAGTATGCTAATGTGCGGATCAGTATGCTAATGTGTGTCTCAGTATGCTACTGTGCAGATCAGTATGCTAATGTGTTGCTCAGTATGCTACTGTGCGGATCAGTATGCTAATGTGTGGCTCAGTATGCTACTGTGCGTCTCCTGTATGGTAGTGGGCGGATCAGTATGCTAATGTGTGGCTCAGTATGCTACTGTGCGGCTCCTGTATGCTAGTGTGCGGGTCAGTATGCCAATGTGTGGCTCAGTATGCTAATGTACGGCTCCTGTATGCTAGTGTGCTGATCAGTAGGCTAATGTGTGGATCAGTATGCTACTGTGCAGCTCCTGTATGCTAGTGTGCGGGTCAGTATGCCAATGTGTGGCTCAGTATGCTAATGTGCGGCTCCTGTATGCTAGTGTGCGGATCAGTATGCTAATGTGTGGCTCAGTATGCTACTGTGCGGCTCCTGTATGCTAGTGTGCGGATCAGTATGCTAATGTGTGGCTCAGTATGCTACTGTGCGGCTCCTGTATGCTAGTGTGCGGATCAGTATGCTAATGTGTGGCTCAGAGTGCTAAATCTTAGAGTGTTTGATAAGGATGTGAGAGGAGCCTAACTGTCAGATAACACTGCAGGTCTTTATTTTGGGCACTACAGAGACAGACAAGCAAACTGTAATCCTGATTAGCACATCAAAGTACCCAATTCATATGCACCAGCCTTTCATTTGCATATAAATGCAGCAAAAACTAACATTATAAAAAAATAAATAACACACCATAGATTCTGTTTTCATGCTCTTTAAGAATAAGCTAAAAAAAATAATTGATTTTGGGCTGACAGAGCCCTTTTAAGGGAATTCCAAAAACCAATCCTGAACATCTTTGAAAATATCCAAGTAGGCTGTTCAAACTGCTGAATTGTTGTTGAGAAAATGTAAGAAATCATTCATAATAAGCAGTGATATATATATATATATCATGTGAGATTTATGGACATGGTACTTTAAATATATGTCTGCGCTCTGAGTACATTTGTTTACACAGAATTGCTTGGAAATATTTGGATTCTTCTTCCATAAACCCCAGAAATAATATAACATCTAAATAATTTATTAGAAGTCACAGATAACTGTAAAAATGCTTTTATAGGAAAGTAAATAGATTATCAAGACGGAAAAATAAAAGAACAAACTCTACGCACAATGAAAACTTTGTGTATCTTAAGGTTATTATATTTTCATTGCAAACTAAATGAAGTTCATAGGTGAAGAATTAAATTTTAAAGATTTGACTTTCAAATCACCTAAAAGAAAGAAATACAAAAAATGAATAAAATATTTAGCGGCTTTCTCCTAAAATATATTGGTTTATGAATCTCTTTTTAATAACATTATTCATAATAATTGCATTATACTTTAGGTGTTTAGACAAAGATACGTCAACTCAAAAATATGCACAGAAACAGATAATATCAGATGGTGAGGAATGGCAGAAAACCCAGAGGGAAGAAGCTTTATTTCGTGATCACTGTTGGGACAAGAAGGCACTGAACAGATGACAGACTCACTGGCAGCCATGTTTTCAAAGGAAACTGGCTCTCTGCTTCTCTCTATCACTTCCCCTGTGCAGCAGAGTCACAGGCGGGTACAGACCAACTATTTCAAAGGGGTTCAGAAGTAAAAAACTAAAAGGAAAGTGATACACTAGGATGCAAAATAGACAAAATGTAAGACTAAAATGCAAGCAATATTCAAAGTCTATAAATCTAGGATTTCTGACAGTAGGAAATCCCCCTATATTCTGGTGAGGCCTCAGCCCCCCCCCCCCTCCCCCCCAGTTTCAACACCCTTGGATAATTTTATATAGAAATCAGGATGACCAATAGGAGCCATTCATCACATCGGCTACTCTGTCTTTGAGTTTGTAAATTGCAAAGCCCAAGGTTTTACTGAATAAAGTCATAAAGTCAACATTAGTCAGGATAAGACTGATTAATTTCATAATTTGTTTAAGGTCAGAATTAATTTAATAATATCAATGAAATCTGGATTTCAGAGTTTATGCAAAACAGAATAATTTCCTATACCCATCATGCTGTTACTCTCCAAGGTGATGTTAGTTCTCACAAAAACTCATCTAGTGAATTAAGCCTGAAGGAAATTCTGCCAGTGCAGGCGGTGCAGTGCACTGGGGCCCTCCTCTTGGAAGGGTCTAGTGCAGTCTCATTTTTTTTAGATTAAATTTTTTTATGATCAGTGTTAAACAGGTACATCAGCCGCATGACATGTGGCATTTCCAGCAGCAGGTAGCATGTTATCTGGTCCCACCCTTATCAAGCACTCTGAGTCACACATTAGCATACAGGAGCCACAAAATTAATTTTCAATATTTCAAAAATGATTTACTGTGGAGAAAAAACTGCTAGTACAAGATATGGAAAGTATTTAATGCTCTTTAAAATTACATAAAATCATCTTCCTCTTAAAGCCCTTTAGAGCGGTGTCTCAAATTAACCCCGCTTTCACTCCTTGATTGGAGACAATAAAATGAACTGGAGGCTAAAACTCTAATTGTTGAAAGTGAATTTAAAGGAACACTGTAGTTAAAAAAAAGGTGCTTGTTTTTTAAAATATGCAACACAATAATGGCATTAGCAGTTGTATAAGCTATGGACAAAAAAACATGTTTGCAGGGGAAAATTAGATTTTTTGAAAACTCAGTTTGAGTAAAGGAATCAATGTTGTCTTTGGTACATGCCTTTGAGAGTGATGGATCATGAATGTGTGTGTGCTAATTTATCTATCAGAGCAAGGAGCAGTGTTGGGGGTTGAGACAGAGAGAGATCAAGAGGCTTTGTTAACAGAATTTGAATGAAATTGACACCACACCTCTTCCCCCTCAAAGGACCACAAGCAGGCGTCTTGCATCAGAAAATGCAAACATTGCTCTGTAAAAATGTAAAAGCCCCTCTCACACACAACTTCCACCAACGCATCATGGATATCTCCAGAGTCTTGCAGTGGGATCAACATTTAATTTGTTGTTCTTAATTAAAAACTATCTTGATGACATTTTCCTTTATTCAATATGCTCTGTCAGACTAAAATTATATTTATTATTTATCAAATATTTATATTATTAATCATATGGATTTTTATTAATGATCAATGCTTAATTAAAATAATTAGTCCTGTTGTTAGGTATCACCTTTAATTCTGTTTATGGAAATGGTAACAAGTTTATATTATTTGATAAATAGACACCATATAAAGATGAGTTTAATAGAACAGCCTATTTTACACAATTTAAACCCACAGTTTATACTATTTGATAAATACACCGTACAGTTGATTCTTTACATCTGGGTAACGTGTAGTAGCTGCACCAAGGGGTTAAGATAACAAATCAATAGCAATTAAGGATGAAAAATGAAATGGTATTTATATTGATGTACATGTTCTTTTTAGCACAGTGCACATAGTCATGGCTATTTATCAAAGTAACTAAATAATAGCAGTTAAATGTTGAGACTCTAAGTTCAGAAGGACATAAATAAATTAGAAACAATTTATAAAACAAAGAAAAAATGTACAAGTAAAATGTTTGTGGCTGTAAAAGGTACACTGTCACCCCAACAAGAGGTTGGCTTTCCCTGAAAGAGCATAAAAAAAAGTATATACATTGTATTAGCCCTTGTTTTCTACAGTAAATAATTCCTGATATATATATATATATATATATATATATATATATATATATATATATATATATATATTTGTGTGGCTACTGGGTGCTAATGGCATCCCAGTATTTTTGAT
This sequence comes from Discoglossus pictus, assembly GCA_027410445.1. Taxonomy (NCBI): domain Eukaryota; kingdom Metazoa; phylum Chordata; class Amphibia; order Anura; family Alytidae; genus Discoglossus; species Discoglossus pictus. The sequence goes on along the minus strand of CM050173.1, from coordinate 97,916,858 downwards.
GTTTGGAGAAGCGATCTATCTGCATAAAATCCTTAGAGGGCATTGATTATGTCACCAAAGACACAGAAGAACACAGCACAAGCAGTGCTGTTTATATCAGCTCCTATTGACTTTATTGACATGATTGAATTATGGGGGCCAGGATCGGACTCACCTGAACCCACAAGCAACCCCCTGCTTTTTGGAACTGTGGCAGACTGTATTGCTAATATTGAAGAATATTAAAAAGAACATGAAACTTGTTGTACGGACTGTGACATGATTGTTTTGTGTGTAGTGTAGGCCACAATAATTATTTTTGGGGCTGCTATATAGTATAATAAGTACTGTAGTGGTGTTATTTTACCTGTAACTAACAGATACACATTTTTGCCATGTTTGTTAGTGGGACAACAAAGAGTTAGCTCTGCAGGAATTTTAATGTGTATATGGCCCCAGATTAAACAAGAGAAATTGTAACCAGGACTTGGAATGTTCAATTCAGATGGTCATAAAATGGATAAGAGGCCAGATCCTATAATCTGGAGCAGTGAGCGGGATAGTAACCCTGGTCAGGGGATGGGGAGGTCACAGTAACAAACCAGACCGCTAATACAGGAAGATGAGGGGGGCATGTGGGTGAAATAATTGTGAAATATCTATGTAACAAATAATAAACTGGCAGTCTGACTTTGGCATTATAACCAACGGGATGCCTGATGTAATTTCTTGTATGGTCTAATCCTAACCATCCATTGATCCTCCCTCTGGTCGTGCCTTTTGTGTTGAATCTTGCAGTGCGCAGCAGAACACCTCCTTGGAGAATCCAGGACATCACAGGTTGCAAGCTCAGCCCTAAAGTTACTGACTTATTAAAACTAATAAACTCTTTTCCATCCCTGTTTACAGAATGCTTGTATGCATCCCTGAACCTTCTGTATTCCTAATAGGCTTCTGTATACCTAATAAGCATTTGGCACTAATTAGAGACAGCTGTGAAGGCTGAGTGAGGAACCAGTGCATTTTTTTATATTAGACACATTATTATTTTGAGTGATTGTTCTCTCTTCAGAGAGATGAGTCAGTTGTAAAACGGATATACCGTAGATGGTTCCTGGATTTTTTTAGGTATATATACTTTATTTTCTTAAGAAGTGCTTATAAGCTCTGTTTTACTGCCTAAAATATTTAGGCATCCTGATATATGTAAAAGACATATATTTGCACATTTTAACATATGTGCACACACTTTAGAAGAAATAGTTAAGTAACACCTTGACTGTGTTTCGGAGATCTGTAAATTGTCAAATTAATAAAAGCTTAATTTAAAGGTGTAAAACGTGCAATGTTTGTTCAGAGCATGTTTGTTAGTATCACTGGTGTATTTCTATCTAGAATAAGAAGGCTCAGGGCTAGGGCAGCAAACTATCATGGCGAAGATGCAGATAAACATATCTAATAATATAACTATATAATCTATCTAATTATCTATCTATCTATCTATCTATCTATCTATCTATCGCTCTCTCTATATATGTATCTCTCTATCATATCATGGTATACTGTAATACCCCAGAAGGACTTAAGGACTGAAGCTGGAGCTTGGGTGTGGCTGCCTTTTGGACTGCCTGCTGGCTGTCTCTGTGTGGGGTCTCTGTGAGAGGTTGTTCTTTTTGGACTGCAGTCTGTCCGGCGATTGAAGTTGAAGAGAGACAAACCCACACACAAGTGTTTGCAGAATTTATTTGGGCTGAAGAGAAGAGACACCCAGAGAGAGAGGCAAACATTTTGCATGAAGCTTGAAAAAGACAAAGTCAGAAGCTGGACTTCGGAGAATACTGGACAGTGATTTTTGTACAAACTATTCGACTGTTTTGTTTTTACTCCACCCATGGTTAGCTGAATGAAAGAGTTAGCAAGGGAACTGTTTCAAAGTAAAAGTTAGTTCTCTAGGACTGTTATTTTATTTTGTTTTATTATTGTTGTAAAACTGACTAAGATTATAGTAAACTATTACAGCCTCCTGTATTGCTGTTTTTTCCTATAAAAATGCTAGAAACACAGAACCTAGAGGGGGATGGTAACCTGTCACTATATATATGTATATACGGAATGAAGAGTGAGGCATTTGTGGCCACGTTTGTGTGTCCCAGCTCAACTTCCCAGAATGCAGTATAATAACTGTTTTTCTCGGAACTCTGAGCTGGAAGCAGGTTTTTTCACTTGCTTTAGACATTCAAATGTGAACACAAATGTACTTTTTATTTATGTATATATAAATATATATCACATATATATATCATATATATCACATATAATAGTCACATACAATAGTTGTTAGACTGTGAGACGTCGTCACGCTTTGCGAGTTCGGACACTCACAAAGCGAGGGCCCGCATTTGCGGAGGTGGAGGCTCTACGGCGCCTCACTGGCCGCTACAAACAGCCACAGAAGCGGGACTTTGAAAAAAAAGACAACCACGATGCAGAACTTAGAAAAAAAAACAATAACACGCAATTACTAAATACGGATTACACAAAAAAATACAACCCGCGGGACTTAGAAAAAAAAATTACGAAGGCACAAAATACAAAATTAAAGGTCCTAACGGGGACATCACCAAACAACAAAAACACTTAAAAAATAAATAAATAAAAAATAAACACACACAGAGCATGGGGGGATAGCCACGAAATCTGCCAGTGTGGTTGCCCCCCAATTAAAGTTAGAAAAAAATGGGCGGACGAAAAAAATCAAAACGAGGCTACAAGACCCAAAACCCGCAAATAACAGCCAGGCACTTACGACTTTTACCAAGGACGTACAAGGTACAAAAATGCAAAATTACGAGGTCGCAAAAATACGAACTTAAAGGCCAAACCATGCACAGCGAAAAACATTAAAAACACACAAAATACAAACACAAATAAAAAAAACATTACACACAGCAATGGGGGATAGCCAGGACGTCTGGAAGTCAGGTTGCATGCAAATTTTATTTTGAGTTTAGACACTCGAAAATCTCCTAAGCAAAAGAAAAAAATGGCCACCGAAATAAACAAAAACAAGGCTACACGACCCCTAAAGCCACAAAACACCCCAAGGCACATATGACTTTTACAGAAACCCGTATGAGTTACAAATTAGACTATTAGCAAGGACGCAAAATCATCCACTCCCGCGTACCACATTCACAATCGACGGCATTTTACAACACTAACTTGCAAAATGCGGAATTACACAGCTACACAAGCGGTTTCTCCTCTCGCACGCAGCCTATTTACACTACACACTGCACACATTCCTGACACTTACACCTCAGCTCCACAACAGTGCAAACCTACATTGTATGCTGCAAGAACATCAAAGCACATTGTTAACTTTCAGCACATTGCTTGCTGCATATATTAATTACAATTACGTAAAATATATTAATTTATAATTTTCATAATTAATTAATTATCATGAAAAAAAAACAAATTACAGGATATCAATAAACGACAAAGGCCTTCACCGCGCGCCTCACAAGGAGCACCAACGGTGCTCATAGAACACAAAGTGCACCAGGGGAGAGGCTTGCAATGAGCACCAAAAGGAGATCACCGTGGACCTTACAATGAGCGCAAAAGTGGCTCTGATAACAAAAAATACACCAACCGAGAGGCTTGCAATGAGCGCCAAAGGCGCTCATTACGAGTCACGTGATGAGCGCCAAAGGCGCTCAGTGCGAGGCTCGCAATGAGCGCTGAAGGTTCTCAGACGACCAAAAAACGTACTGTCTGTGGCAAACATTACCAGCCTTACAATTGTATTGCCCCGTCATTTTTGATGGGCAAGTCGCTAGTACATATATATATATATATATATATATATATATATATATATATATATATATATATATATAAGCAAATATTTTGGTATATCGTGATACCTTTCTATTGGAAAAAACTAATTAATTGAAAAGATAAGCTTTTGACAGAGACACCTCTCTTTTTTTGAGTCAGAGGAAATACTGAATAAGGTGAGACATGGAAAACACACCAGAGATCGACAGACATCACGAATAATGTACTGTTTAATCAAGTGTGCATGTGTCTGCACCAGTTTTTAGATAAGCCAAAGATAAATTAAGTAATTTAAGTTAGGGCCATAAATATTCCCGCATATTAAGGAATGGAAAAAATAACAGGAAAAAAAAAAAGAAAAAAAAACTGATCTAAAACCTGAAAATAAAAATAATTGGAAGGAATTTCAAAACCATCCAGGAAAGAAAAACATTTGAAATGAAGATGATAACATTCTTCAGTGCTTAGGATACATAATATGGACTTGGGATTTCCATTACATTACCAAAACCTCTTGTTATCCTGCCACATGAATGCTCATGTTTTTTTCTACTCCTTAATATGTGGGGAAATGTATGGTCATAATCCATAATCGATACCTTTTCTTTACATAGTTCCTTAGTAATTGAGATTGAAAAAGACTATTAGTACGTCAAGTTCAGGATGACAACCTTCACAGTACAATTAATAGACAGAGAGAGAAAGAGCCTTGAATTTATTATCTAGCACATGAAACTTTGATCCAGAGGGTGCTCATATTTTTGATTCTACTTATCTGCTTCTAATTCTATGTATTGTAGTAAAATTGGGCTACAGAGGACCTTTACTAGTCTGACATCACTTCACAGTAAATAATGGTTTACATTTTCTTTTAACCTGTAAAGCAACATTATAGTGTTATTGTCATCTTTATGTAATTATGCAAAACATGTAATTGCGGATGACAAGAATAGGTATGCTGTGTACTTTTTAATTAGCTCAATATATCAAATAATTTGAGGGACCTCGTGGAACTCACAGATCTGTGTAACTTGGGCAAGATATGTCTTAGTGTTTTCCTGTGGGAATTTAATAAGAATAACCGGCAAACAAATCACATCTCTTCTGAAATAATCTGACAGCAAAACTAGCATTTATTTATTTATAGGCTGTGGATTGTTTGTTTTTTTCTGAAAGTGCTCTTGTACACATTTATTTGGTGTTGTATACTGTATATTAACCTATTAACCTTACAACTTGCTCCCTGGATAGTAAAAAGCCAGTCTGGAAGAATGAACATTTGAATGAATGTTGCAGTGGTAAAGTAAAATAGATAGTTTGATGGGTTTTAAGTGATCAAAAATAACTTAACATATTAAAATTAGATAGAATGGAATCAAGTATAATGTTTCCATTATATAAATCCCTGCCAAGTCTAAGATGGAATATGAATTGCGGTTTTGGATACTACTTCATAAAATATTAGAAATATTTTAACAACATTAATAAGAGCTAGGGATTAAGCTACACAGAAAGCCTTTAAAATATGCTTAGTTCCTTTATAAAATTGGACATATTTTTAAAGTTAATAACTTATTATTTATTATGTGCAGATCTTAGCAGATTCATAGCTGTCTATAAGCCCTTCATTAAGCTATTTTATGTCTTGTGAAGTGTAAAAGAGGATTTAAAAAATATTACGTTTTGGAATTAGCTGGAGCTAAGGATAACGAAAACATTTCTACTAATATTATATTATTATGCACAATGTGAAGGATACACTCCGAGTGTGAAGTGTAAGATTGCAGCAAGACTTAAGTGGTTTCCTTCTAGCAGTGCCTTGCGGACTCACCCTGGAGCTTTGTGAATTTTGGGCCATCAAGCCGAGCCACGCAATGAGTGCCGAAGGAGCTCAGCGCGAGGCTCGCAATGAGTGCCAAAGGTCCTCAGAGTACAAAAAGCTTTACATTGTGTGGCAAACAGCATTGCCATGGCTTCAAATTTTATCACCCCATCATTTTTGACGGGCAAGTCGCTGGTATATATATAAAAAATATAAATTGATGGCTGTAGAATAAGAAACATACAGCCTCATTAAATTGGTCATTTTAGAACGTAGCCCGTAACTCCAAATTTCAGTGTTACGGGTATTAAATTAGCCCGTCACGTTTCTCGCAGAGATCTTGCATGTTAAGACGTAGGACGGCCGGGAATAGGCTATGTTGAACTTTGCAGATCCTTTGATCCGTCAAGCGTCTAACCGCTACATTTTCAATTTAGCTATTAAAGAAGTCACACGCGAGCAAGCACTTAACACGCAAAATGAGCCCATAGGCCAACGTGTGCTCGAGAGAATCCTCAAGGGGGGTAAAGTCCAATACGTAGCACTTGTAAATCAAATAAAAACACACTACTGTACTAATATTTAAAGGGAAAGTGTTGTTGGGTCTTAGAATTAATAGCACAACATTCTTAAGCCCAAAATCAGCTCAGAAAAATAGTTGATTTCATGTATATTTTTGGTGCTATATTGATTCCAGCAATCAATACTGTAACTCGCACGTGATAGACTATCATACTTGAGGCTTTATTAGTATTTCATTGTAGCTCCTAACTGAACCTCCGTAAGACTTTAAAATCCATCCTCCATTTTCTTGTGACACAATGATGACGATCTTTGTTGCCATTGGCTCCATCTGAACCCATAACTACGTGCTTGCTTAATTGTTTGCGTTCTAGCCACCAACTCTGATGGGCGAGAACTGGTTTACGGTTTAGCGTCTCTCGCTCGTAATTCGAATCACTTCTAATTTAATAGCGACGTAAAACAGCCACATTTCAAGCATGCAGCCCTTACGAGTTACACATAGGACTTAAGAGGATCCAATTTTATTAGTTGCTTTAATGGTATAATAAAAGTAATATTTTAAGAACATGGTGGTTTATTATTCCTAAATTTTGGGGCATTAATGAAACTGATAGTACTAGTGGAGGCATATGCTGGTTGTGTAAGGAAGGTCTTTTTCTTTCTCTATTATATTTTTTTCTGATACATGTATAGTTTGGTTCAATTTGAGGCAATAGGAAACCAATGAAAAAGTATTGATGGGGGCATATTATGTCCCGCCAGGCATTATGTTGGTCAACTCTGTTATAGCACAACTATTCTAAAAACTTGTTTCAAGTGACAATATATAGCACAAGTTAGGAACCACACTGATCAGATCCATTTAAGGTTTTAAAAGCTGTCGGTGGATAGGTCTTCTAACTTGTGCATAATCCATCTTATGATATTAAAGGTGTGTAATACAGCGAGAATATGCTTAAAGTAGTATTGGAATAAAGCGTGAAATGCATTGGTGGCTCATTTGCATGTCTCTGCCCAGATTCCCAGAGTGCAGTGCAATAACTGTATTTCTTGGAATTCTAGCCAGGAAATATTTTTTTACATTTATTTTTGAACATTAAAATGTTAACACAAGCTTACTATTTATTTACTGTATTACGTGACAATATAATATATAAGCTTTTACTCTATTATAACAAAGCTTTCCACTCCATTTCAGGCATAAACTGTGCATACATGTTTTGAAAGAAGCACACAAGTGTGTTTAGAGCTTTGTGAGATTATTTTGTGTCCAAATGTCATATTATATTATAGGAATGAAGATACAATGTGACAGTAACCTGACAAATACATGAATAAAACACTAATCGCAATCTTGCATAACTAGCAAAACAATGTTGAAGCATATGTTCAATTACAGGAATTTTCTGCCTCATTAAGTAACTCGACACAAGTTACATTATGCTTTTAGCTTTCTGACTGCTTCTCTTATGTAGCAATGAACAGCAGTTTACTTGTCATATGGAACATCCAATGCTTTTATCATTATTTTCTGAATAACACTTTTTGTGCTTTCAAGTAGTATCAAAGTCTCCTTAGTTTTAAGTACAAAGATATTTCAATGTTATGGACCTAGCATGTTGAGCTTTCACACATAGTTTGTGTTACAATTTACATACTGATATAAATTAATTGATGAACCTTTCCATAGATAACAGAGAATGCTTTCATGGTAGTCTTATATTTTAACAGGCAAATTATTTAATTTGTTTATATGGCAATTATTAGAAATAAAAACAAACACTATTGCCATATTTACTCAAGGCTTCAAGTGAATTACTAAATAAAATATCTGACAATAAATGAATGCAATGGTAGGTTACCATCTACAAACGCACCTATATTCCCTTACCGTAAGTCCCACTTGGCATGTGCATAAAATCTCATTGGGATTTGGTTAATCCTAAAATGCCACAGTAAGCATATATTTAATTAATAAATAAAATCTAACTATTAAGAATAGATGCCAGTGTTTTATGTCACCGGTATATCTATGCCCCTGGAGCAATTGTGACAATGAAGGGGTTGAAAGATAACAAAATAAAATATATAATAATGGATTCCTGAGTTTGTCCCTCCAAGACACCTACTGTATTCATGGATAGTAGCAGTTAAGATGTTAACCTCCTAGAGGGCCAGTATCTGGGAGGGTTTAAGACCCCAAGTCCACCCCTTTGCCATGGGGTGGAAGCATAACTAAATTAGAAATGGGTGTATGAGAAGTACGAGAAAAACTAATTGTCATGCTCTGATTGGCTCATTTTAATTTAATTTATTCTCAGTTCTTTTCATATTACATGGTGTTAGGACACAATCCTACATTGTGGCATTGAGGCTGCTTTAGATCACAAAATTGCTATAGTAAATTAGAATATCTAAAGCCTACACTGCAATATTATTGATGATTAGCCCAAACACGTCCCTTTTTATTTCGTTGTTCGGTCGTGTTCGACTCTCCATGACCCTATTCACAGCAGCAAGCCAGGCACATATATTGTCTGGTTGTGCTAACCCAAAAGGTTTTCATGACAAATACACTGCAGTGGGTTGCCAGTTCCATCTCTAATGGACCGAGATTTGTATCTCTGCTATGACCTTTCCATCTTGGGGGGCCCTACATGGCATAGCTCACAGCTTCATTGAGGTACACAAGCCCCTTAACCACAACAAGGTAGTGATCCAGAAGGAGAACAGACCCCTAACAAACCCTAAATATACCCATGTCAGCAGTTGCAATGTGTCGCAATGGGAAATATTTTTGGTAAAAAAAAAGGCTTTAGTAAATCGCATAATGACTAACGATGCTGGGTCTCAGGTTATAGAGGCCCATCTCAACCCATTGGAACTACTTATGATGCATTAGCAAATTGCCCCCACTATTTGAGGAAAATAAATGTTATATATAGCTCATGAAACACACATTTGAACTATGCTGAACTTCTTCTCTCTATACCCATTAAATTAAAAAGAGGATCTACTAGGCAGCCTGTCCTATCATTTTTTTCTAGACGAGTCTAGATTTGCCTGCAGTGCTACATAAGATAAAGACTCCCATCAGGTCAGATTTCTAGGGTAGATCCTCCTTAACCCTCGGGACACATAAAGTATGAAACACTGATGTGCAAATGTAATCTTCAAAAGTTACACAGTTTTTCCCCTTCAAACATTGTTTTTGTAGTTAATCAATTATTAAATAAACAAATGCAATCTTATTGTGTGACAACTGCAGAGGGCTTTTCATGATCCAGCTGCATAGACAAAAAAGGCATAGATTAAAATAATCACCCATGAGACAACATATATATATTTGACACATATATTACACACATGCAAACTTTTAAATTATTCATGAAACAGAATAGAAAATACATTTACCTCTCCATTTACACTGTGGGTAGGTTCCTGAGAAAAAGCTGTGTGTACAGAACCGTATAAATGAACACAAAGGTCCTATGGGAACTTTGATGCTGTATCTAACCTCACAAAATTACTCTGCAAACTCTGTCAAGAAATTCTGAACATATTAATATTTTAAGACTTTAAAAGAATGGCATGTCAATATAATAGCCTGTTTAATTTGACTAAATAATATTATTTGCTGTCACTGTAAGCAGAAGATAAAAGTTCAATATATTATATTTAGTAAACATGCAATGTGCATCTCATTGCCATTCACTGAAGGGAAAGTTTCTGTATTCATGAACATTCCTCATTAAAATGTACTTGGTAAATGGAAGAGAGCCCTTTTATTTACATCAAAATACATTTGTAGATCGCCCTGCATTATATTTTAACATGACATAATTACTTCAATGAAGTTGTGAGCTACACCATGTTGAGTCACCCAAGACAGGCAGAGGGGTGAGATAAATGTATGTCCACTGGAGAAGGAACCAGCAACCCATTCCAGTATAACCTTATGGCTAAGCACAACTAGAGACATAATGATATGGCACCAGAAGATTGCCCCTCAGGTCAGGTGCTCCATTTATTGAACAATTGTACTAATTTCACGTGCCAGCAAGGTTCCATCAATGCACGAACAGAACGAGATGTGCAAGCCGGTTTCGCAGAGGCAGAGGCACAAGAGATCAAATTGCCAATGTCCGATGGATGATAGAAAAAGCAGAGTTCCAGAAAAGCATTTACTTCTGCTTCATACACTATTCTAAAGCTTTTGACTGTGCCAAAATGTGGCAAGTGCTTAATGAGATGAGGATACAAGACCATCTCATCCACCTCCTGAGCAATCTTTATGTGGACAAAGTAGTTACTGATTCTGGGGCTCCCTTGCAACCCCACAAGTAATTCTGTTATTTGGGACTCTATCACATCTAATTGTTAATATCAAAGACTATCAAAATGGGCATGGGATGTGTTTTAATGTTGATAACAATTTGTCTTTCATGTAGGTGTCATGTTTAAAGAATGAATGTGTGCATGTAGTTACTGTTATGGTTTCTTGGTTACAACGTATATGACGTTATTGATGCAAGGGGGCAGAAATGGTTGTTGATATTCTGATGTATTTGGTGCAGGAATGCAATGCGCAGATGTAGCTTTACACCCCCTAGTCCCTTAGGCCTGATCAAAGAAACAGCCATAAAGTTTGAAGCTAGTTTATGGCCCCTCCGGGTTTTAAAATATAGTAAGGAAAATCTAACTCCCTCTCTATTGACAGACGATATATACCAGATCAATGAGGGGGAGGAAGGAATGTGGGTGGGGGGTGAAACAAGCTTTTGCCCAGGAGTATGGGCTAGAACTGAGGGGAAGTTTTTGGAGTTTTGTGTTATCTGAAAATATGTCTTGAAAATAAGGAAGTTCCAGTCTTATTTGGACACACTAACTAAAGGTGGTGTCAGAGTCTGACTGGACCATTCTAAAATTATAGGAATGTCTGCCTGTGTCTTTCTTCTGGGGCAAGTTATTCATTTCTGAGTTCTCCTAAGAAGGTGTTTTGGCTTGGTGCTGAGATCTGAACAACAAAAGTTACAAACTAGAGAGAGAGAATTAGGGTGAGCATAGTCCCCAAATCTGGCAGTCGTAACAATGATGTGACTGGTGTGCTGTGTCCATATGGAAACTTTGTCGTCCCCCCCCCCCCCCAATTTTTTTTATTCCAACACCCTTGCAGGTCATGCTTTTATATCACCACTGGAATGTTGTAACTGCCTTAAAATATGACTGCCCGATAAAGCGATATGACACATAACAGCTGTCCTTCATGCCCCACACTGACTCCCAGTTAAATACTGCATATATTTTAAGATTTGTATGATTTGTGGCCTAGCTACCTAAAGGAGCTCCTTATTCCTATATTCTTGACTCAGGCTCTAAGATTTGCTCTGATTTTTAAAATCTATTAACTGTCCCCAGAATCTCTTCACAAATCTCAAGGTCCTAAGTTTTTTTGTGGGCAGACTTTGGAACTCTCTACCAGGCCTAAGAGCTGCCCATAAAGTGGCCCGTTTAAAAAATACTCTAATATTGTTTTCATCACTCAGCCTTTTTTATTAAGATATATCTATCTCTGTTTTTCTAATTTTGTCTGTCTTTTTTTCCTTCTAAGTGCTTTAAGAGAAAAGTCCTGTAGAAATGCATTATTATTATTAATTATTATTTATAATCACCACTATATCTAACTGATATACTCATTGGTTACACTTTTGTGCTTTAATTATCTAGATCTCTCCTCATTAGAGAGTTTTCTAGTTATTTTTATTTTTATCCTTATCTGCATTAAAAAAACGAAAGGATTTATTTTTTCATTATAAAAACAAACATTGAGGGCCCTATTATATTGTCAAAATTACAATTACTTGAGCCTGTTATGTAGCCCGCAAAAGTTACTGATATTTAATTGGTTTCTTCTAGCTACTCGCAATTGATTTGCGGGTTACAGGTGGAAAATTCCTGCGTTTGTCAAAATCGTAACTCCGAACCACCTAAGCCTTTGATCTTTCAAGCCCACAAATGTTACAATCGCTAAAATCACAAATCGCTATTTAATTGCAACAATTCCAAAAGCCCTCAATTGCCTTCAAATCTGTAAATGGCAAATGTAGCAAAAAATTATATGAGTACTAGTGAGGACACGCAAGGGCGTTAAAGACCTGTTAAAAGCAAACTGTAAAAGCAAATAAAAACACAATTCTGGACTTTAAAATACGGGGAAAGTAATGAAAGATTAATTGCACAACAGTTCAAAAGCTCACAAATCTACAATAAAAAATGTATTTTTTACATTTAATTTCAGTGTTATATCACTTGAGAATCAAGGAGTTAATACATATCAGGCCACCCACATGGAATATAACAGTTTCTTTATTTATTTTTTTTATTTTAAATCACTGGATTGCGAGCCCGATCGCATATCGGATGTCTAAACAGCCTTATTAAATTGTGATTCTGTAAATTTAAAAGGGCTCTAATTAAGCACACAGCATATTTTTTTACAGAAGTTTTTAGTTAGTGAACTTCTATCCAAAATCAAGGTCTTCACTAACTAAAAACTTCTGTAAATAAAATATGCTGTGTGCTTATATAGAGCCCTTTTAAATTTACTGAATCGCAATTTAATAAGGCTGTAATTGATTGACGATTAAATGCCATGTTTTACCGATATCAGGATGACGGTCTCATTGCAGGCTTTTTCAATTAAAATGCTCTGTAACTGTTGCACATTTCTAACCCGCAGACTTACGACCTGTAAGAAGGCAACTGCAGGCTTGGAATTTATTGAGGCCCTTAGTCTATTATCTATCTTTTTCAAAAAAATATAAAATAAATATCAGACTTCAGTGGTCTTCGAGCAATATGTGTGGTAGTTTTTTGAGCATTTACACCACTCATAAATTTTTGATTGGATGATAGTGCCAATGAGAACCCATGTGTTGAAGAATGTAAATGTGAATATATATATATCTTTCTGAAATTTCTGAAATATTTGATATTTCAATAAGCAAAGGCCAATTATATACTGTTTCTAGAATACAGTAAAAGTGTTATAAAGAATACAAGAACATCTTGATTGTAATCGTCCTTTGTAAAAGCCAGAATCAGATGAAATCTTCACTGGGTATCGGTATTATCTGCTCTTGCACAACATAATATTATTTCTCAAAGTCTATATTGTATTACATTGTCATTTTCAGGGCACTGCATATGGCTATTGCTGATCGAGTTATCCACATGACATTAATCTTAATGTAGGTTCTTTGTGTCAAAATTGCTTTGATTTTGAATGGAGTTTTCTTATATAAGAGTATAATCCCAAGGTTGATCCAAAGCACTGTCCAATGCCAAAGTTTTCCTATAAACATTTATTATACTGTTTTTGACTTGAAAAATAGAATTGCATCTATTGAAAGATTAAAAAAATATATAAATTGAAACTTGCAGTAAATACAATTGCATAGGAAAGTTACAAAATGTAAAGGCTGTGTTGATTTTTTTTTGCTTTCTACAAAACAAATAATTGTTGAGTTTAGTTATACAAAAGATCAAACAGAAAAAATACATGACCACAGTGGGCCTTTAATAGTCTTCTACTTTGTATTATCTCTTGAGAGAGGCTCAGACTTTCAACTGCCATGATTCATGTACATTATGCTATTTACATATATGTCATAATGCACAAGACAACATTATAAAATCAAATACATTTCATATTCCTGCAGGTTCTGTTTCATGAATATTTACACATTACTTAATGGGATAAGAGTATATCAACTTACTGTGTATAATAAGATAAATTGTGTTGATGATATATGACTATTTATATAAATTTAATCTGTACCGGATTCTAGTTTCTTGCAAATAGTGTAAATATGTTGAACTAGGTTATAGCCTCCTAATTTCAATGTAATTTTATAATTGTAATTTAGGTGATTAATTGCAATTATCCATTTTTTAACAATGAAATAAAGTAAACAATTAACTAAATATATTGGTGTCATGTATTTGCACTTGCGTTTGCCAATTTGAGCCATGCAGTTCAGCTAACATTAAATATATATATATATATATATATATATCATAATTCCTTATAATGAAGCATGGTATTACTTAATTTTACTCAATTTATATAGAGGATATCGAGAATTACTAAGAACTACCTTCTACCATCACTGAACTACCCCTAATCACCAGTGCTGTGCTGGGACACAAGCTGGAAGGAGTACTATGAGTAGGGTCATATTTGTCATAAAGCAAAGAAGGCAGCTGCTTAGGGAAACAATATAGTAGCAACAGGCTGTGTTGGTCTTTATAGCAGTACAGTAATCCCCACCCCTGACAGAGCTTGTTGCTCAACTTAATTGATTGGAGTGAAGAAAGGAGGCACTGAGTATACAAGAAGGTAGGAATTGTGGTTGCCTCTAAGCTTAGTAAACATGTTTGTGCAGTCACTGTAATCATTGGAATATAATGGCATGTTTTGATAAAATAAGCTGAACAAGAAGCCGGGGTCCTGGTCAATTGATTGTTCCAGGCAGACTTTTCTATAGCGGTAAAGGTAATTCATTAAATTTAAAAAAAGCTAAATACACAGAAAAAAGCCAGAAAGCAAATATATTGGAGTAGGTTACCAGTTCCTTCTCCAGTGAACTGAGATTTGTCTGAACTTTCTACTATGACCGGCCGATCTTCGGTGACCGACCCTACATGGTATAGCACACAGTTTTACTGAGATACACTAGCCCCTTCACCACGATAAGTAGCAATCCAGAAGGGGCCAATATGTATAATCAATATTTAAACATTGGGTGAGGGTGCCTTATGAACCAGTGCCTAGTGGTTCCAGAAATGTAAATCTGCCCTTAGTACCAGTGTCTATCAAGTCAATCACCTATTTAAAAATCCTTGAGAAAGTCTTGTTTAATCTAGAGAAAACAGGTAGAATCTTACAGTTATTTTGGAGGCGATTGACTTGATCAAAAAAGATCAGAACACTGCATTTAATATTGCTTCTGCAAAACATAACATTATTTGCCTTGTGTTAAATTCTCAACATTTAAAATGAAAGTAAAATACAGGATATCTTACCCCAACCGATGAGTGTGAAGCCCCATAAGTATTTGGTGTCTGAAAAGAAGGCCACGAAGATCAAGCTGTGCAGGTAAAGTCCCTCAACGAGAATCCAGTAGTAGTTTGTTGCCAAGAAGTAAATAAACATTACAACGGCTATTTTACACCCAACCTAGAGAATAAAGATATACAAGGATTAGTGACAGGAGCACATATGAGTAAGAACTGAGGATCAGAAATGTGGAGAAACTAGGCAGGTAATATATGCAGAAGACAAACAAGAGCCGCACAATTGTATACTGCTAACAAACAGTGTCATCAATGGAGTTCTAATGACGTTTTTCACACTACAGCCCTATTGAATTAGCTCAATGTGTAAAACCATAGCCCGCAACGTAGCCCGCAAGACATATGGCTATTAAACTGGCCCTGTAAAGCAACCCGCCGACGACTTGCGGGGTAAGGGCGAGAAAAGGCTACGGGACGTGGAAACTTGAGCTGCGCCCCCGCAAATCCTTTGTTCTGTCAAGCCCGTAACTGTAACGTTTCCAATCATGCTATTAAGTTGCAACAAATTCACTTGCGTACAAGTCGTAACCTGCAAATGGAGCCAAGAAGCCAACGGACCTGCAAAAGGTTAAAGTTTAATCCGTAGCACTGTGAATGCAAATATACACACACTACTGAACTTACTGTATATTAAAAGTGAAAGGGATGTTAGGTATTTGAAATAAATAGCACAACATTCTGAAGCTCGCAAATCTGAAATATAAAATTATTTATTTAATGTTTAAATTGTGTGTTATATTGATCCCGGCAATCAATGTGTTAATACATATAATGGAACTCGCATGGACTAGAATATCAAATTTACTGCTTTATCAATATTGCATCAGTTCTGGAATGTGGGTCCGATCGCAACTCATAATAGAAGCCCGTAAGACTTTGAAATCCAACCTCCATTTTTCTGTGATGTAATGATGATGATCTCTGTTGTCATTGGCTCCATCTCAACCCATAACTATGAGTTTGACTAATTGATCATGTTCACTGACGCGCATCCAAAGTTCGAAAAATGGTTTACAGGTTTGCGTTTCAAGCCCGTAAGTGTTCTAATTTAACAGCTGTGTAATGCAGCCAAATTTTAAGCCTGCAGCCCTTGCGGGCTTGCCGATGCCTCTGCGGGCTTCTAGTTTAATAGGGCTGCTAGTAACTACGTGCGTACCGGGTGCTGCACAATTAAATATGAGGCTATTTGTCGATCATCATTATTTGTTGTTTCCATGAAGTTATTGAACATGATTCTAAAGGTTGGATTAGATTTGTTCTGCTTAGAAATTCAGACCTCAAACTAACTATCATTGAAAAAGCATTTGCTAAGAAAAAAAACTTCTATTAAATGTAATTTTTCCTACTGGTAGATTCACATTGACCTTGTTTAAGTACTTATCTACTGAGTGTTTATTAAGTGTTCTCATGGTAAATTGCTCATAAAAGTTAGTGAGACCCAGCTTCACATTAGAGTAAATGTAAGTCTTTGCCTTTAGTTTAGGCATGCTCATTTAAAGGAGCACTGTAGTTAACAAATGTATTTTTGAAGTACATAACAAACCAATAACATCACATAACTGTATAACTTCTTGAGAACTCCATCATGAGGGATGTGTTTTTTTATCTGTGGAGGTGTATTAATTATGTAATTTGATTTAACTGAAATTGTCACCACCCCCTTCACCCTCGCAGGAACAGGAAATGGCAGCCTGCATCAATAGGTGCAAGCACTGCTCTCCAGAAATGTAAACACCCTTTTGACATACAACTTCCACCAATGTATCACTGGTGTCTCCAGAATCTATTATTTTTGTCTTTTTCCCTGCTTGATTATGCACTTAGTCAGTCTCAACATTTTCAAAGATATTCTTTTTTCATTGCACAGTGGCACTTTAACGTAAGATCAAAGGGCATGATAACCCACTAATATTTATGCACATTCAATAAATCATACGTTACGACAGTCAGAAAACATTACTGTTCTATTGCTATTGAGATGTGATAAGCAGTTTCCTGTTATTGGACAACTTGCTCATTCTGCTCCCTTCTTGCTATGGATCTAAAGTGGCCACTCAGGTTCAAACCCTTCTACACGGATGCAAGGGGTACTGTGTATTGGGTTCATAAAAACAGGACCACGAGGCCTCACAATTTGTTTCATGCCTGCCTAACCTATGCCAAATTGAAATAGGTTCCACACACCAACTTAAATTAATTTTAAAGTGTGACATGCTCAAACGGACATCTCCCTCTTTCTTCCTGAGGTTGAGTAAGGAAGCATGCACTGCCTGCGCATGACACAAGATCTGGAGGGCTACGTACACCTTCCAGGCCCCGTGGGTAGGGGGAGGAGCCCCTTGACTTGGCAGAACCAGTGGATTTACGGGCTTGAGAATGTTGTGCTATTAATTCTAAGACCTAACATCACTTTCCCTTTAAATAAAAGTAGAGTAGTGCATTTTTATTTGCATTTACTGGGCCATGCATTGGTCTTTACCCCCCTTGTGAGTCCTCTCCAGCACATGTTGGGCTTTGGGCTCCATTTGCGTGCTACGGGATTGCTCGCGGGTGACTTTGTTGCAATTTAATAGCATGATTGGAATTGTAGCAGTTACAGGCTTGAAAGATCAAAGGATTTGCGGGCTGCGAAGTTCCACGTTCACGTCCTGTAGACATTTTTCGGCCATCCTGCTGCTTTCCCTGCCGGGACGTTTACGGGGCTAATTTAATAGTCGTAAATCCTACTTTACTTTATGTTGTAACACGTAGCCCGAATTTAATGAGGCTGCATGTCTTATTGATACATTTATTACTGTTATTAAGGGTAGCAGATCACCTGCTGTGCTTGGGTCAAGGTTTACAATACATGCTTTTAAGATGTATATATATGCAGTGGTGTACAAAATAACAAACCGCACATAAAAAAGGACTTTTGGATTTTAAATAACTAAATCACAATTACAAATGCAGCTGTATGGGTGAGTCATATTAAGCTAACTGACAGTTTTAGCATGTGTCAGCTATAAAACTATATTAGCACTTTGATGAGTGAGTTTTCAAAGCAACATAAAGGAACTAACAGCGTTCCAAAAAGGACAAAAAGTCGGTGCCAATATTACAGGTGCATTATTCACAAAAAGTGCAAAATTATGTCTGCATATGCCTAACACAGAGAAACTGCAAAGGAAAACAGTGGTCACTAGTGAACTCTCATCCATGGGAAAAGATGGACACTTCAAGGATAGATAGATAGATAGATAGATAGATAGATAGATAGATAGATAGATAGATAGATAGATAGATACATAGATAGATAGATAGATAGATAGATAGATAGATAGATAGATAGATAGATAGATAGATAGATAGATAGATAGATTCTATAGTAACTTAATGACCCAAAAGCCTCAATAATTACAGCATAACTAAATGACTTTTAAAAAGTGTACATTATAAGGTTCACAAAACTGGAACTTATTTCAAGACTGCATTTCTGAAACTGCTTGTAACCCAAGGCCAATAAACAAAGATGCAAAACCTGGTGTAAGTAGCACAAACCTAGAAAAAGGTAACATAGTCTGATGGGCAATCTTTCACTCTACTTCCTACAATGGGACACATTTATGTTTGGAGAAAGCCAAAGAATGCCTTTTTTTTTTCTTTTTTTTTTTCTTTTTATTAATTTTAAGAATTAAGATACAAACAAAAATATCTACATACATTCAGCAACATAATAAAAAGATAAATACATAAATGAAAAAAAATGCAAGATGCCTTATCTTTAGTATACCTATTCAATACACACTGCACTTGTATACAAAGGATGCCTTAAAGCCACAATGTCTGTTGCCAACTGTTAAAACATCATGGGGAATTCATTATGGTCTACACAGCCATCTTGTGGAAGCCATGAGGTCAGATCATTGCTCTGCATAGTCAGAATAATAATAATAATAATTGCCAAGAAATATAAGGCCATTTTAAAAGACCAGGTGCACCATGTATTCCACTATGGTGTTGTTCTCACATTACAGGATTATAATACCCCTCATGCTCACTGCTAATTCAATAGTGGTTTAATAAACACCAGGACAAAGTCAAATTCCTTCCATGGTTTCCCCAGTCACTAGATCTAAACATCACTGAACATTGATGGGAAGTTCTAGAGTGCAGAGTGTGAAGATTTTCTCCTCCTACATGTCTCAAATAACTAGAGGATTTTCTTGGTGCCATATCCCATTACAGAAAGTCCAGGATTTCTATGACAGTATTCTAAGAAGCACAGAAGTAATACTGAAGGCTAAAGGGTAGGTAGTTCAACTCTTTTATTAAAACCTTCATATTAATATATTGTTAGGTATATACTGTAAGTATTAATATATTTTTTTCACATGGTGACCGTGCTAATAACAATAGAACACCATGCAATTCATCATAATATTATCCTTTGATACTCCATATATATTTCACATATAATTCACTCAGTGAAGTTTACAATTTCTATATCTATTTATAAAGAGAATCTGTGCCACTGGGCGCCTACTATTTTATGTAGTGGGAATCAAAGGGTGCTATTATGATGAATTGCAGCCCTGAGCATAAATAAATCTAGATGATAGCTTCCAAGTCCCAAGTCAACTAGCAATTTAGACCATTTTTCACAGTGATGGAATAGGGCCACTGGGTATGTAGGTCAATATCTCAAATGCACAATAAAGCACAAACAAGCATGAATAAAACGGTATTCTGGCTATATATTATGTATCTACTTATTTCTCAAGCAATTTTCCACAGTAAACCACAACAATTTTTTTTGTTCTAGAGATAATCAGAACATCAAGCTGGCCCTCTCCACACTTTGGAAGAGTAATATAAGGTGCACGGCCCTTTCTCATGTTCTAGTTTCTATAAAGGGCAATATTTGCAAGATTCCTTGTTACTCTGCATTAAAAATGGATGACATTTATCAATACTGCTCTACAGACACGGAAATCCAAGAGGAAAACAATTTAACTTTTTTTAAAATGTAATTATTTTATAAAGAGTTTTATATAATCTTGTTAATATCACAACTGCCCTTTCTCACTGAGGTCTGGCGTTTCCTTGACTTCTTAAAGGATCAAACGTCACAATCACTATACAAATGGCATTTCTTTCTTTCTTTCTTATTTTCTTTCTTATTCATTCATAAATTAATTATTTCTTTCTTTCTTTCTTTCTTTCTTTCATCCATAGCACCTTACAGTTTTATAGAACAAACAATACAATCAGACGGGGTGTGGGGAAAGTAGAACATATAATGTTAACAGTATGATAAGTCATGGTACAAGTGTGTACAGTATGACATACTGGGGGGATAAAAGGATTTAGTCTGAATGGTATAATCACAAATATTTTTAAGGCCAGAGCTGGTAAAAGGGGGGGGGGGGGGCAGCTATTTTTATGGAGAGAAAGGGGGCCCAGATCAAAAAGATCTGCTCACCCCTTAGAATAATACAATAAAGTGAATGCTGCTTTTTAAGTGCAGTATTCAGGTTTTGTTTATTAGTAACTCAAAATAATCTGGCCAAACGTCTTCAATTGAATCCATGTCTTAATCTTTACAGCCTTTTTTCTAAAGATTGCATTCAACGCTTTATTTAAGTTATAGTCAATAAGAACAGCTTGAACTACATCTCTAAGTCTGCCAATATTTCTATTTGCTATAAAACCTTCAGGATATATTTGACCATTGTCCTTAATAGAGTTTTCAATTTATTGACATGTCAGTGTATACTGCAATATAGATTTTCTCTTGAAGATGAAGTGCAAAGTCTTGATTGTGAAAAGAAAGTTGCAATTCAAATTATTCTTTTTAGTGGACCACCCTATGGGTCCTCCTTATGCCATAAATGCATTAAAGTGAAACGGTTAAGCTTTTATCTCTTCCTTGGAGTCAGTAAAAAGAATCTAAAAGCAGAGGATCCAGAGGAAAAAAATAAATAAAAATACTTAAGACAGAAATTCGTTCCACAAAAATATTTAAACTGCCCCCTGTCAGATCTCATTTACAGCATGAACAGTTGAACACCATAGGAATATAATCATATTTCAATATCAGGCTGCATTATAGGTTATGGTTTTCCTGCGCATGCATTGACCATGTAAAAATGTGATTAACCAATGTGTATTTTAGACTGTGATTAACAAAGTATGTTTGTGTCTTGTGGGTTTGTATTTTAGACTGTTAGTCTGTCTGTAGCGTGGGGGGGGGGGTATTATAAATATATAAGACAGTTTAGTGATGGAGAGGTTGGATGAGGGTGGTTAACAGTATTATTATTATTATAATTTATTTGAAATGCGCCAACATATTCCATAGCGCTATACATGCATTATGATCAAGGCAAAACAGTATTAATACAATACAAAAAATGGAAGGCCTGTCTTTGAGCTAAGAATCCGGTGTCCATAGTGCTTTCCCCAAAGAACCATGCAAGATTGAAAACTCACAGACTTACAATCTAAAGGAATCAAACACAGATGATAGTCATGGAAGAACAAATGGGGAACAGTACAGGGGCAAGCTTTCAAAGCAGAACATATTAATTCAAAGCACTTTGTTCTGCTCTAGCACCTCAAAAAAAGGAACACATTGTATAACATTAACATTTAATACCAAATGCTTTACATGGCCCTTTAACAATGCACTATACAATAAATATATAAACTAGCATGCAATTAACTTACATATTGTGATTTATCCAGCATAGGGGCCAC
Source organism: Discoglossus pictus (assembly GCA_027410445.1). Classification (NCBI taxonomy): domain Eukaryota; kingdom Metazoa; phylum Chordata; class Amphibia; order Anura; family Alytidae; genus Discoglossus; species Discoglossus pictus. The sequence goes on along the minus strand of CM050173.1, from coordinate 97,894,807 downwards.
CATGATGCTTCTCAGGTCTCCCATTAGCATTGCATCTAATTCCTTCACCCCAATATGAGTATGGACCACTTTATCCTTAATGAAGATGCTGGCAGCTCGTAGCATGAACGAGACAAATAGGTGCATGTGGATGTAGTTCCTGGTACAATGTAATCTCCTACAGAAAATATATATACTTTGTATGAATCACACCATAAAGTTCTGTATTAGTTAACAGCAATCTACCAAAAAAACTATGTATTAATAGATTTTTTTTTATGGAAAACAAAGAAAGTATCAATTTTTACATGCCTTTAAAACTGCATATATTTTTTTAACCTAAATAGATTTTTTTTGAATGGCAGAGTAATCTTAAATCAAGATATTTTACTTTTTATTCTCAAGTACAAGCATATCACACCTTTCTACAGTTTTACAATACTGCCTAACATTCCTTTTCTCTTTCCTTTCCTTCTTTTTTCTCTCTTTATAATTATTAATATTTTATAAATAACAGAACACATTACTGGCAAAAGAAAATGTTATAATTAATTTTACAATATATAAATTAGAACATTATAACATCAAAAAACATATAACTGAATGTTATATGTCAAATATAAAACACATTATTTTGGGAAATATAATTAAGAATATGTATAATTATAATTTTATTTAATTTCTGTATATTCAATCAATTGGAAAAAAATATTCATGAATTTTGAAGTATTATATTATATTTCAGACATTGTACAAATACAATTAGGTTAATTTATAATTAAGTAAAATAATAAGTAAAAAACATACTGAGAATAATTCCATACCTGAAATAACCAATGATAAAAATGGCTATTGCCAAGGAACAGAATGAAATGGAGTATCCCACTGTATACATGACATAGAGACGTTCAAAAAAAGCCCTCTGTGGACAGAAAAGAGGTAAGCATCTTGTTTAGTTTATACATGGACTACAATATTCACTATCACTCTTTTAATGCAAAATACGCATCAAATGGGCCTTGGTATTAATGACACAATGCCATTTTGGGAGTCAAACATGCAAACCAATAGGTTTATTAAACCCATTCATAAAAAATCTAGCAAAAATCTGTCTATAAAATGCAATAGTTTATATCAATGGTGTTCAATAGTCGGACCATGGACCGGTGTCGGTATGGAGACATTTCCTGCAGATCCGTAAAAAATGTTTTTGCCATTTAACCCATGATATTCAAACCTCCGTTGAAGCTTTTGGTGAAAAGCATGCATTAGGCCGACAGTCACTAGTTGGTGTCGCTACATCATGACATCACATTTCAGATTTTGGCAGAGAGTGAGTCTTCTATCAGAAATCAAAGGTTAGCATGGAGACTTATCAGCATGGTCACATATTCTACAAGTATCGGGTTAGTAATTTATCATTCTTTTACACTTTAGTCTTAAAAAGCACACAAATAATTGTTTTTGTTAAACACAGGTTAGTTTGATTGTATTTTGTCTTATTATTATAATATTAGATTTAAAAACTAATACACAAAATATTGCATAAATAATGGTTTTCATTCCTGTCTTAGTGGTTCACAAAATATTTCTCCTATTTTCACTGGTCCGCAGATGTAAAAATGTTGAAAACCTCTGGTCTACATTACTCAGCATACAGTAGAAGCAGCATATACAATTATTTTGTTATAGTAGATGGCTATATTAAAAAAAGTTCTGCATTTTACACCCTAAGTTGTATTTTGTATTGTTCTGGCCATGGCTCCATGGTCCACATACAGTTTCCTCAGTAGGTGGATGAGATAGTCTAGTACCCCCATCACTTTAAGAACTTGCCTTATTTTGTTGTGATCCACACAGTCAAAGGCTTTAGAATAGTCTATTAAGCAGAAGTAAATGTTTTTTCTGGGATTCTCTTGCTTTCTGTTTTATCCATTAGACATTGGCAATGTGACCTTTTGTGTCTCTACCTCAGTCCATATATTGCAGTATCCGAGCTTGCAGGATCATTGAGCATTACCTTGCCAGAATACTCTTGCTATCTGTATTATCCATTGGACATTGGCAATTTGATCTCTTGTGTCACTACCTCAGTCCATATATTGCTGTATCCGAGCTTGCAGGATCATTAAGCATTACCTTGCCGGGATGTGAAATAAGTGCAATGGTTAGATAATTGGAGCACTATTTGCCACTGCCTTTCTGGGATTGGGATCTAGACTGATCTTTTCCAGTCTGCTGGCCACTGTTAAGTTTTCCAAATGTATAAGGCAAGCAACACTTCCACGTCATCATCTTGTAGGATTCTGAACAGTTCAGCTCATTCCAGGTATCTTTTGGTTCCCTACTTTAGCAATCCTATCTCCGATGATAAGATTAAAATCTTTTCTTGGTGTTGAATATCCTCAAAGAACTGGATAACTTCAGCCTATTTGGCATCCATGGTTGGAGCACAGATTGGATCACTGTAAAAAATTTAAATTATTCTGTCATTTATTGGGTTGTAACCTAGCACTGCTTTGGCCAGTCTTTGATTGACTATGAGGGCTACATTACTTCTGCAGGATTCTGGACCACAGTAGAAGATCTGGTGGTTGTCTGATATGAAATTCCAGTATATTTAAATTCCCTGGATATCAATGTTAATCTTGTCATTTTATGTTCTCTATGCCTAGTTTACCTTGATTCAGGTTCCAGGTTCCTATGCTGAATTGTTCTTTGCAGCAGAGGAATTTCCTTTCCTCTTCCAGACACATCCGGAGCAGGTCACCCTTTTGACTTGGGCTGAATCATTGCATTAGATAAGGTGCAGCTTGTACTCACCGTTCTACTCTTCCCCAGTAAAGTAGTAGGCACCTTCTGACCTGAGGGGCTAATCTTATGGTGCCATATAATTATGTCTGTGATTGTGCGTAACCATAAGGTTATGTTGTTAAAGATATTGGAGTGGGTTGCCAGTTAATTGTCCAATGGACCTCTCTGCTATGAGCTGCCCACCTTGGTGAACCTGCACGGTACAGCTCCCTGCTTCATTGAAGAACACAAGCCCCTTCACCATGACAAGATAACATAACATAGATACATTATACTTTATGTTCTTTTTTCTTGATTATTATCTAATCAATATCAAGCAGTAACATAAAAGCTATTTCTGATTTTATGACAATTTTAGCAACAACCTTGAAAATATTAAAGTGGGCATATCTACAGTTTCACACCCTGTAAGAAATTATGCTAAAAACATTTAACTTACTTGCCTTGCAAAAGTATTCACCCCCCTTGGCATTTGTCCTGTTTTGTTGCCTCACAACCCAGAATTAATATGGATTGTTTGAGGATTTGCATCATTTAATTTACAGAACATGCCCACAACTTTGAAGGTGTTTTTTTTTAATTTTTATTGTGAAGCAAAAAACAAATAGGAAAAAATAACAGAAAAAGTCGATGTGCATAACTATTCACCCCCCTAAAGTCAATACTTTGCAGAGACACCTTTTGCGGCAATCACAGCTCCAAGTCGCTTTGGATAAGTCTCTATGAGCTTGCCACATCTTACCACTGGGATTGTTGCCCATTCCTCCTTGCAAAACTGCTCCAGTTCCTTCAAGTTGGATGGTTTGCACTTGTGAACAGCAATCTTTAAGTCTGACCACAGATTTTCTATTGGATTGAGGTCTGGGCTTTGACTAGGCCATTACAATAAATTTACATGTTTCCCCTTAAACCACTCAAGTGTTGATTTAGCAGTGTGTTTGAGGTTATTGTCCTGCTGGAAGGTGAAACTCCGTCCTAGCCTCAAATCACGCACAGAGTGGTACAGGTTTTGCTCAAGAATATCCCTGTACTTAGCACCATCCATCTTTCCCTCAACTCTGACCAGTTTCCCAGTCCCAGCTGCTGAAAAACATCCCCACAGGGATGGTGTTCTTTGAGTGATGTGATGTGTTGCATTTGTGCCAGATATAGCGTTTTCTTTGATGGCCGAAAAGTTTAATTTTAGTCTCATGAGACTAGAGCACCTTCCTCCATACATTTTGGGAGTCTCCCACATGCCTTTTTGCAAACTCAAAATGTGCCATTTTGTTTTTTGCTGAACGTAATGGCTTTGTTCTGGCCACTCTGCCATAAAGCCCAACTCTATGGAGCGTACGGCTTATTGTCGTCCTATGTACAGATAGTCCAGTCTCTGCTGTGGAACTCTGCAGCTCCTCCAGGGTTACCTTAGGTCTCTGTGCTGCCTCCCTGATTAATGCCCTCCTTGCCCGGTCCGTGAGTTTTGGTGGGAAGTCTCTTGGCCGGTTTGCTGTTGTGCCATGTTCTTTCCAATTGGTTATTATAGATGTGATGTTGCTCCTCGGGATCATTAAAGATTTGGATATTTTTTTATAACCTAACCCTGTACTTCTCAACAACATTGTCCCTTACTTGTTTGGAGAGTTCCTTGGTCTTCATGGCAGTGTTTGGTTAGTGGTGCCTCTTGATTAGGTGTTGAAGCCTCTGGGGCCTTTCAAAAAAGGTGTGTATATGTAACAACAGATCATGTGACACCTAGATTGCACAAAGGAGGACATCATTTCACTAATTATGTGACTTCTGAAGGTAATTGGTTGCACCAGAGCTTTTTATGGGCTTCATAACAAAGGTGGTGAATACATACGCACATGACAATTTTCTGTTTTCTATTTCTAAAAAATAGTTTTATGTATATATTTTTCTAATTTCTCTTCACCAACTTAGACTATTGTGTTCTGGTCCATCAGATAGAATTCAGATTAACAAAACATTGAACTTAAGGCTGTAATGTAACACAATAGGTAAGAAGTCAAGGGGGGTGAATACTTTTGCAAGGCACTGTATATAATTTTTTCTTAAAGGTGTTTTTATAAAAACCTTGATTCGCCTTGCAGTGGTTCTCTTGATACCATTTACATAGGTGTTTAAAGAGTTAAAGTATTTTAAAGAAGATTACCCATTAATTGCTATTTATGTTACTTTTTTATTCTTAAAATATGCAAGACCATAGCTAAATGTGTATTGGAGAACTATATACAACTATAATTTAGGCAAATCATGAAGAAATATTTACTTTTCCATGTCCCATTGACCGTTCCATGTAGCGTAGACATTCTGAATAGTTGGCAATTGTTCTGTTTGCACTATGTCCGAAGTCCCATGTTCCATTGGGGCCACATCGTCTATATGCTAACCCTGGGATAAAAATATAATATTTATAAGAAGCATTCAGTTGTAGCTACAAAAATAAACATGCATAACTTGCTGTTCAACTAATTAATTGACAAAACATAAACTAAATGACATAAAATACAATATAAAGTTCTGGGTATGCTATAATATTATCAATGAAAATCTGACATATACACATATATTGCTAATAAGGGTTAGTATAAGCAATTGTTACACTGATAATAACATGGGTGGGTCAGAAAGACCGATTTTTTGGTAAATAATTCAGCATACGTTTACTGTGAGAAAATGGTACTTTTTAAATAAAATTCAAATGATAAAGTGCTTGTTATCACTTATAGTTGTAAAGTGATTAAGTGATTATTTAACTTAAGCACATTAAAGGGGTATGGAAGTTTTCGGGATTTTATTAGGTATATAATATCCCTGTGTATCTATTAATTTATATGTACTTTATTTTAATAGGAAGTGCTTATTAGGACTTCTTAATATAACAAATTACAAAAAAGTAAATAGATACACAGGGATATTATATAACTAGTAACAGCCAGGAACCTTCCAATTCACTTTCAGTTAATATTCCAGTGGTGTTCATTTAACAGAAATATCATAGCAAACCATGTTAGACAGTATAACTGCCCAGAGTTGTTCATCAATCAGAAAGCCATATATTAATTGGGATGCATGACGAGCCTAGGTAGAAATACCAAGAGTGTGTCTGCTCTGCAGTACATGTACTAAGGAGCATAAACTTACCTCTGTGATTAAAATCATACACGTAAGGTGGACATGTGACAGCAAGTGTTTTCCCTGGAGTTCCTCTTGGCCAGCAGACTAGTCCGTCCCATTCTGGAAGGCAACTGATTTCTGCTGTCAAGAAAAGAGATGAAGGACACTTAGACTATTTCTTTATAGCATTTGGTTTACCCATGGGAATATTTAGTTTTTATCCTGAACTCCCTCATGTTCAAGTTCATTGCGTCAATGACCTGATTTTTTCATCTCCTCCTCTGCCATCCCCTTCTTTGCGTGCCTTCAATCTTTCTCAGCCTCAGAGTCTTCTCTAGGGAATCCTGTCTTTTCATGATATGGCAAAAATATTTGAGATTTAGCCTTATGATTAAACCTTCCAGTTAATATTTTGCCTTAGGCTCATTCAGACCCCCCCCCCACATCCCAGTTATGTGTACACCCGCACACACCACACACAAGTTACTACTTCTCCTACCACTGGGTTTATTTGTTGGATTTAACAAAAACATATAATCATCAGCATGTAAATCCCAAACATGTGTAAATCCAAATCCACTAATACAATAACATAAGGAATAACAGTGGGATTAAAATAGTTAAATAATTTCAGCAAAGAAAACCATGGCAGAGTTAACTATAAAAACTCTAAAAAAAATATAAACACAGACAGATGCCCTTTATGAATGTGTAAAAGTATTGTTAGTATAATATAATGTAATATATACTCTGATCCCGGAAGGGATTCTTCCTATCTGGAAGGCTCAGTATGATACTTAAGCCGCAACAACGTTTTAAACCCTGCTCCACTAAATAAAAACCTCTCTTACTGTACTAAGCACTACTAAGTAAAAGTGAAAGATTTCAATTGTGCAGTTGGCTCCATCTTAAAGCGCACTGCATTGTACAAGTCTTTTTCTCAACAGTAAATAAATCCTCAGTAAAACCACATTGTTTGTCATTAATGCTCAATATTAATGCTTGATAAGGGTGGAAAGGGTTTCTTATGATTGACAATATTTGGGGTCACTGTTTTGCCACTGCAGAGACAGACAAGCAAATTGTGATTGTCATTAGCACATTAAAGAAGCTAACAAAAGCTCAGGACCACTTATTTAGAAAATAATACTGGATTTCTCAAGCATGATATAAAAATCATAATACAATGCACAGCCAGTCAGTTTAAGCAAAAATAAGGTGGTTTATGAGGAATCCAGAAGAAAAGGAAAAGCCACAAGTATATCTGCCGTGCCTAGTAATGAACCACTGTAATTTGACAAAATTAATTGTTAATGAAGTATGTAATGATTAACAGTGGCCTCTATAAAAGCAACGCTCATTGAATCATTTTGTAGGAAAATTCTAAAAAGGTAGCAGTATTTGCATTTGCTGCACAGAAAAAAAATGAAGGGGCATATTAACAATTAAATGTACTCATGTCTCATTAAGATTATATTTCAACTACTTTTTTGGTGGATTAGAGACTGACAGCTCAAACAGACAAGCTTCAATCTTATTTTACTAAGATCATTAGTAATAGTTATTAAACTATTTATACTTTCTACTTGTTATTACCAGTAGTTTTAAATTATACCATTTTTGCAAGCTCCACTGTATCAATTACGTTTAATTCTTTAAAAAAGTGCACTGTGTTCATCTAATCATTTATAAGATATACTCATTTTGTTAATAATTTCTAAAATTGGGGAAAATTTTTAGAATATATTAAAGAGCCGGGCTTTGGAAAATTTGATGAGACGTTCCCAAACTGTGGTCAGCAGGAAATGGAAAGGGGTTCTTCAGTGGTGAGCTAAGACATCTCTAACTTTCCAATGGTGCTGGAAAAAAATGTTTGTGAACCCCTAGTCTAAACTGATTGGCTAAACTTCCGATAGTGATACAAAGTTGCGTTTGCATTCTATTACTTCATACAATTATTCATATAAAAATTCCTTTTTTTTTACCACTGAAATAACTTAGATGTATTATTTTATTCTGCTATTTGCTCTGTTATTGTCGCTGACAAAGTTTAAATAATTGTGGCGTTTTGTTTAAGCAACCGCCATAAATCAATGTGCCAATTACTAGCACAGTTTCAAAGCATTTAGCTGCTCAATTAATTAATCAAACTGCACTAGGTACAATAATCTATGAATTTCCCAGATGTCGGCAGCTATGTTATTATGTTATGTAGCCTGGAGGGAACCACTTACTTGTTAATACTAAAATAATACACATGAAAATATCCCTGAGATAATATTGCTTCCAGTAACTGTGTGCATATTTCTTTAATACACATTGAAATGACAGGTGAGACTGTTTTAGGTCAGAGCTTCTTATTGGTGTTAAAAGATGACTGAATTCTGCATTTTTTTGATATTGAACCAAAATTAATGTACATTCATTACATATCAACTTATATTGCTCAGTATAGGAGCTACTATTGTGTCCATCACATTATCCCTTACTGATATCCTCCTCCATTTTTTACCAAGCAAAGTAGGTGCCTGTGTGCTTAGGCATTCAGTTGTGTCAGACCCTCCGTAACCCTATGGATTGCAGCATGCCAGGCACATGTTGTTCTTATCTATCAGGTTTTCTTGGTAAAGATACTGGAGTGGGTTTGCCAGTTTCTTTTCCAGTGGACTGTGATTTGTCTGATCTCTCTGCTGTGACCTGCACATATTGGGTGCCCCTACATGGTATAGCTCACAGCTTTTTTGAGATACACAAGCCCCTTCACCATGACAAGGTAGCGATCCAAAGGGGAGGTGCCTAGGGGATGGTCAGTAAAAAAAAGCCAAAGCAAAGCAGGTGGCAGTTTGAGTGGTCAATAATAAAAGTAGGTGCCTGAGGGCGTGGTGGTCAATATTACAAGCCAAAGCAAAGTAAGTGCCCTGAAGGGGTGTGTGGTCAACAATAAAAGTCAAATCAAAGTAAGATGCCTGAGGGGTGGTGGTCAATATTAGAAGCCAAAGCAAAGTAAGTGCCTGAGGGGGTGGTGGTCAACAATAAAAGTCAAAGCAAAGTAAGTGCCTGAGGGGGTGGTGGTCAATATTACAAGCCAAAGCAAAGTAGGTGTCTGAGGGAGTGGTCAATAAAAATACCTTGCGGTCCCCCTTGCAACTTCTCTGCACAAAATTGGTGCCTGTGGGGTGGTCAATAAAACATGCATAAAAAAGTATATGTAGATTTTCAGATCAAAAAATAATTATCTGTCCCTCTCAAATAAATTAAAAGTCGTTAGCAGAGGCCGTCCCTACCCTGCTGTGGGTCCATTCTGCTCTGCAGTTGCTCACAGTTCATACAAATGACTGAACCAGAAAATATGTCTCCAGCGGTTTGAAACTGAACATTTTTTTTAATGATGATTGAGGTCTGAGGTTAAAGGGAGACATTTATCAAATACTAGTGTTCCACTGTTTTGAAATAAATCATCATATTGATTTAACAGTCAATGAGGACATTTTTAAATGTATTTTTCCTACAACGAAAAAATAAAATCTACTGTATGTACATATGCTATTCCCAATACATATAAGTGGTCAACATTTTTTTTTAAGCACAAAAAAAATGATATTCTTTTAAATGGGCATTAGGAACTGACTATACAATGCTCTAGCTGTTGCATCTAAACTAGATTTATAAACTATACTATATTTGTAATAACTGTATTGCTCAGAATTCTGGCATGAAACAAGTTGAACTTGTTTTAGCCATTCAAATGTGAACTCAAATGTACTATTTATTTACTGTACTATTGTATGGTGGAGGATTATTTCACTCTTTTGCCCACCATATATTAAATGATTGTTGTGGTGAACTACCTACTCAAAATATCCACTACACAAGCTAAGAAACTGGCTCTACGCTGATGAGAGGCCTGTACATGGGTGGGATTCCTGGCCTAGCTTTGCTTGAAGCTGTTTTATGTAGTGGGCATATGCTTAAGGGAAACCATGTTTAATATTGCTATGAATTGCAAGAGCATAGCTTTTGTGGATACATTTGCATACCCCTGCCCAAGGAACCCAGAGGCGGTGCTAATAACTGTATTTCGCGAAATTCTAATCATGAAAACGTTTATTTTAAGTTGTGTAAGACATTAAGATGTGAACACAAATGTACTATTTAATATATATATATTATATATATATATTATATATATATATATATATATATATAATATATATATATAAAGAGTGAGGTAAGCCGTGAAAGTCCAGTAATCCAGTTGAATAATCAGAGTATTGCAGTAAACAATCATACCTTTTTATTGGACAAACGTATTCATAATGAAGCGACGATCTTTCGAGAGGATAATGCCTTTCTTTATCAAGTCAAAAAGCGATACTGAATTCAGTATCGCTTTTTGACTTGATAAAGAGAGGCATTATCTCTCGAAAGCTCGCTGCTTTATTATGAATACATTTGTCCAATAAAAAAGGTATCACTATTCACTGCAATACTCTGATTATTCAACTATATATATATATATATATATATATATATATAAAACACATATGTACTATTTATTTACTGAACTACTGTATGGTGGAGGGCTTCCATCGCTCTTTTGCCCACCATATTATAAACGATTGCTGTGGTGAACCACCGTCTCAGAAGATACACAACACAGGCTGAGATCCCGCTCCATGCTGATGATAACCAGTAAGCTTGAAACAGCTGTACATGGATTGGATACTCAGCATGTGTTTAATCCAACCTTGGCTTTGCATTAAAGCTGTGTAATACAGCATGCATAAGCGTAAAGGAAGCCATGTTTGATAATGGCTAAGGATTGAAGAGCAAGGCATTTGTGGGCACATTTGCATGTCCCAGTTCAACTTCCCAGAATGCAGTGTAATAACTGTTTTTCTTGGAAATTCTGAGCTGGAAGCAGGTTTTTTAAACCTGTTGTAGACATTCAAATGTAAACAACAGATGTACTATATATATATATATATATAAATATATACAGGTATATATATATATATATATATTATATATATATATTTATAGTATATAGCAATATCTTTTTAATTGGGCAAACATATTCATAGTTTTTGTGGCTAGCTTTCGAGAGCGCACCTCTCTTTTTCAAGTCCGAAGCATCTTTGATATATTCCCAATGAAACACAAACAGCAGTTAAAAATGTTTTATTTTCAATGGGCTGTGCACAGGTCTGTATTGGCATAGGTCAAAAGTAAATAAACAGGGTTGTAAATATTTGTACATCTTGAGAGTTTGAGGTACCATAAAACTGTAAGAAGACACGGGGATAGTTGAGAAAATAAACCAGACAAAAAAAACAGAGAAAACAAACAACAACAAAAAAACATAAAAAAACACAAAACATATCAGTAATGTAAAATTAAAAGAATTCAAGATAATGTGACAGGAATTCATGTTAACCATAAGACCTGTGTTATAAATTTCATTTCAATGGCCTTTCTTTCTTGTGTATTTTTATTTGCAGGTTTTGTATGGAGCGTTATTTTGTGAAAACTGGTGTCCCACTGGGGTACAGTAACTGTCCTCATTGTGCTTTTTGATGGAGCTTCTGTGTAGATTCATCCGTAAATATAGTTTCTGGTTGCTTTCCCTGATGTAGCATCCATTTTCACACATATTACATTGTATTATGTAGACTACATTGGATGATGTACATGAATATGAGCCTCTGATGTTATAGCTCTCGTAATTATTATGTGTGGCTGTGTCCTCTTTGCAGATGTGCTGACATAATTTGCAGTGATTTTTATTGCAGGGTTTGGTGCCATTTTTCTGTGTGGTGCTGTTCATTTGCCAGTCCTTCTGTTCACCAAGGTTTGTCTCAGATTTATGGTACCTCAAACTCTCAAGATGTACAACTGTTGACGACCCTGTTTATTTACTTTTGACCTACACCAATACAGACCTGTGCACAGCCCACTGAAAATATATATATATTTTTTAAACTGTTATTTGTGTTTCAATGGGAATATATCAGAGATGCTTCTGACCTGAAAAAGAGAGGAAGCTCTCGAAAGCTAGTCATGAAAACTATGAATATGTTTGTCCAATAAAAAAGGTATCACTATATACTGCAATACTCTGATTATTCCTGATTATTCCTCTAGATTACTGGACACTCACGGCAACCTCACTCTTTTAATATATATATATATATATATATATATATATATATATATATATATATATATTTATTTATATAAATATATATATATATATATATATATAGTGTAATTAATAGTATATTTGTGTTCAGTTCTTTAATCCAAAAACTACAAAGCTCCTTTTACCTAGAAACAAGCATTATTTGCTTAATTTTGCTTGGATCATTCTTAGATCAGACTTTAAATTTAAATGTATATATATATATATATATATATATATATATATATATATATTATATATATATATTATATATATATTCATTTACTTTTATTAACAATTGTATGCGTTTTACGATGCTGTATATGTTTCAAAGTGTTCAGTCTAATCCAAAAGCAAAATGAAGCAGTGGTATGCTAGTTTTTTTATTAAAAATACTGATGTGAATGTAAGAGAATCGTTTACATTTCGGCAGGAAGCAAAGCTTGCAGTTACTGCTGTAAGCTGCCTGCTTCTGAGCATGTGCAGGGTATGGGAGTAGGTGTACAGTTTTAAAATAAATTACAATTACTCACTTCAGTGATAGATAAAACACAAGCACTCTGGTTTCTAAACATCTAGAAAAGATGGAACATGCTAAATATAAACATAGTTTATTCTTCATAAATTCCTGAATATCTAAAAATAATTTTTGTGTCTTCATAGCATAAACATTAAATGCATTAGTTTGTTACATACTTCAAAAATGTGCAGTTTTTCTTAAACTACACTAGTTCTTTAAGTTTCCAAATTGATTAGCAAATTATTCAATAATAACATAAAATCTATGCATATCATCATCGGCTTTAATGATTAATATTAATTTATTCAATGCAACTCTGTGTCTTAGCAGTAATGGTTAATGAGGGTCTTTAACCCTTTGTGAATAAGTAAAGCTTAGTTACTTAGCACTTTACCTTCTTCAGGCATCCGGGTGGTGATATTAAGTTCACATTGTACTTTAGCTTCCCACAGGAGCATAATTTGTTCTTCCATGGTGACTGTTCCATCAGAATCAACCTGAACAAGCAGAAAGAGGACTGTGAGATTATGACATAAAAAAAAATAAATAAATAATAATCATATGTATGCAATGGAAATCTTTAAGTCTATCTAAGTTAATAATTAAATGGCCACCGCACAATGGAAAGAAATACTTGTTTTGGAAACTTTAGGTCTGACTCAGAACATAATTATGAAGTAAAAAGTCATACATATACAGCCTTATTAAATTGTAATTCAGCCAATTGAATAGGGCTCTATATAAGCACAGAGCATATTTTTTACAAAAGTTTTTAGTTAGTGAACTTCTATCCAAAAGCAAGGTCTTCACTAACTAAAAACTTCTGTAAAAAAATATGCTGTGTGCTTAAATAGAGCCCTATTTAATTGGCTGAATCACAATTTAATAAGGCTGTATTTTCTTATTAGAACAAATACATTTTGATGCCCCTGGAGAGACTGATGATTACCTTGGTGGAAGTTGTCAGTGTGAGAGGGGCGTTTATATTTCTGGAAAGCTCTGGTTGCAGTGAATGATGCAAGGGGCCTGCTTCTGAGTCAGTGAGAGGGAATGGGTATTGTGTTTATATCATCCAATTATCTTTATAGTGGCTCTCTGTTTTCTCATTCCCAATACCCCTTTCTCCTCAACAGTAGGAAAAAAATTCAGATTTCTAAAAAAGAGCGATGCCCATGTTTTACACAGCTGGTAATATGTTTGTTTGGTATATACTGAGAAACAAGTGTCTTTTTCTTGAAATTGCAGTAGTTCTCTAAGCAGGAAACAGTCGTACATACAGGTAGTTTTTAACTAAAAAAATAAAGATTGATGCTTCAGCTTGACTCAGTAGGAAGCCATGATTCTTTGGTGGAAGTTGTGTCCAAGAGGGACTTTTATATTTCTGGACAACACTTCTTGAATCTATTGATTTAATTAACTTCCTGAATTTATAACTGGGTTGTGGACGGGGGAGGGGTGTGGTGTCAATTTCAATTTCAACTTTATCCATCTAGTGACCTCTTACTCTTCCCTCCTCCCGCACTCTACCTCCACTGTTAACTGTTTAGGAAGCTTATATTACAGATATAAAAAGCAGCAAATTGACAAGAATCTCAAAAGGACCACTGTAATGGTCCAACTTCTCATACCTTTTATGTAGAAAAGATGGAGTATAAACAACTTTTAACTTTGCCAGTCCAAAACTGGTAAGTAGTGGAGGTGGTATATGACATATACTGTAAAGGAATTTAAGTATGCCTAATAATATATAAATAAAGTATATATATATAATATATTATATATATATATATATATATATATAATATATTAGGATGACCTAAGCATGTATTAAATCAAAGCTTTCTAGGTAGGTAGAATGTGTGCGCAGATGGGAGACCTGTTGCTCTTGAAGGATCACTATAGTGCTCATACAATAGAATTTCAGTAGTTTGTTTAATGGATGACTAACAATAAAATCAGTATTTCAGAAAACATAAGGTAGCTTTAATACATACATTGGAACTTTAGTGTTCAGACTTCATGGATCAGTGTTGTGCATTTACAGGTAAAAGCTCATGTTTGTTTGTTGAGCTGAGACTAGTACAAACAGTATGCAGTTTAAAATAAATGCAAGTTAATCATTTTTCTTACTTTTGAATGTGGCAATTTTCCCTCAAGTAAAGCTGCTAAGCCCAATCTACCTGTGTCTATCAGGGGGAGTGGTCAGCCCTGATTGGAAGCTGTACTTAAACAAAGGTCTGACCAGTCAGACTCTGGTTTAGACTGAGCATACTCAGAAAAGAGGCTGGAGTGGCTCTTGCACTGTCACTGGAGCGGTGCCTATGGGGCAGATACAAGTTTACCGCAAAGCCCTGTATAGATAGTGGTGGCAGAGCTAGTGATGTCATGGGAGTAGGGCCAGTAACATAATAGCCCATGATGGCAGTAATGGACCATGCCCCTGACAAGGTACAGGGAGGAGATACGCAGCTCTGCTTGAGGAGGAAAACAAACAATTTAATAGAGTATGTCTAAATATGAGCCGTTCATTTAATAAATGCATTACAGTGGTCCCTTTTTAGCTAGTATTTATCCCCCTATTAGGGCTTCAAAGGTGATCTGCCCAGAGGATGGTCCTCATATGAGTCTTTATCTGATATCTTCCATGCAGTGATACTGAAGACAAACTTATACTATCAGAAAATATTTTTTTCCAGGCAGATCTTCTCCAACTCCTGGGTCACCTAATGTGGGTGTGGAGAGAAGCTGTTCTGCTAATTCTGAAACATTAAAGTTTACATGTAAGTTATACATGCTACATTGGCTTTATTTACTTCAGATATTGATTAATTGCTAAAACAAATGGAATTTAAATATATATATATATATATATATATATATAATATATATATATATATATATATTACATATATACTATCATTTAAAGCTTGTCTAATAGTACATGCCCAGTGGATTCTGGGGTCTATGTACTATGACTAATTTAAGGTGACCTTGACTTTTTATTGGTGGTAGTAGCATTTTAATAAAAAAATTATAAAGCATTGACAAGAGATCTACACAGCTGCTGATAGACAAATGAAATATTTGACAACATTATGCAATTAATGGTATAAACCAGCGGGGGGCATCTCGGTCCTATGAGGACCGCCAATAGTCCAAGATTTCAGTGTAAACGTATGGTCTGAGAGAAGCTAATCTGAAGACAAATCCCTGATCAGAAACACTGCACAGATCAGCGTATTTTACTAGTAAGATTTCACAAACAAAATCCCATTTAAAAAATATATTGCAAAGTTATTTAAATAATGGTGACATCAGAAAATGTTACAATATTTAAGGGGATACAGAAGGTGTTTCTTATTTTAGATATATAATATCTCTGGGTATCTATTTTCTTTGATATACCTTATTTTATTAAGAAGTGCTTATAAGTTATAAGCTCTTACTGCCTAAATTCAAACAAATATTACCTGCTTGAATCTGACAACTGCAGCTAATGAAGACACAGACTCTGTAATACTGGGTGTGCAGTGACCATTTCTCAGCAACATTCTGCAATGTGCTGCTGAGGCGTGGTCCCTGATAGCCCTACAGTGTCTATATCTGCATACTCTGCAGTGGGCAGACCCAAGTAGGAAATACTTGTTTGTTTTAAGCAGTAAAAACAAACAGCCCTAGTAAATTGCGATCCCGCAAATTTAAAAGGGCTCTATTTAAGCACAGAGCATATTTTTTTACAGAAGTTTTTAGTTAGTGAAGACCTTGCTTTTGGGTAGTTCACTAACTAAAAACTTCTGTATAAAAATATGCTGTGTGTTTAAATAGAGCCCTATTCAATTTACCGAATTGCAATTTAATAAGGCTGAAAGCTTATATGCACTTCTTAATAAAATACAGTACATAAAAAAAATAGATACATAGATATATTATATAGCTTGTAAAATCTGGGAACCTTTCAAATCCCTTTAAGCTTTCTATTGGCCCTTTAATGTACAAAACTAGTAAACACGCAGATGGGCAAAATGTCAAGCTTATCTAAATAAAGCAAAACAAAAAAACAAAGATATACAATGGGAAGCTTTCAGTAATTGTTTTTGAGGCTGTGTAATGTGATGACATTTCACTGATTTAATATAATTTTCACAGTTTTATTGATTTTTTCTGCCATGTTCTATTACGTTCTATTATTTACTGCAGCGGTTGGATAAATCACCTCTGTACAGATTATCACACCTTAGTATTGTGTCTATAATAATAGCTATAAATTATTCAGAACTATAAAATGATGCACATAATAAACTGTATCACTAGAAGAAATGTTAAAGTGTCAGTTGTTTTTAACATAATTTTATTATAATAAATTTTATAGTAGATTTTTTTCCTTTACTGATCAATGACAATTTTGAGCTCATTTCCCCTTACCATGGTAAAATTCCAAAATATATTCAATTGAGATTCAGTATATTTTCAAACATTTTTCTTACGTATTCATTCATGGTATACTATAGTAGTAGACGCTTACAGCCTTATTAAATTTCGATTCAGTAAATTTAAAAGGGCTCTATATAAGCACACAGCATATTTTATTTTACAGAAGTGTTTAGTTAGTGAACTCCTATCCAAAAGCAAGGTTTTCACTGACTAAAAACTTCTGTAAAAAAAAAATGCTATGTGCTTATATAGAGCTCTCTTAAATTTGCAGAATTGCAATTTAATAAGGCTGCAAATGTTATTGTCTTTTTTAGTGGAATATGGGGGGATTTCTTAATTATTGCATCCATATTAAAATATTGTTTTATTACATCTAAGCAAATAAATTACTATAGAGGGGAACCTCGATATTATTATTATTATGGTTTATTTATAACGCGCCAACATATTCCGTACGGGTTTACATAAGTTCAAAACAAAGATAAATTCAAATTAAACATAGCAAAGCAAGGAGGGCCCTGTCTTTGAGCCTCCATAGCGCTTTCCACAAAGCACCTTGTGGGATTGAAACTCGCAGACTTACCATCTAAAGATATTTCACCATACTTCAGGGGCCTCTCTGTCCCAAACACCACAGCAGGCTCTATATACCTCACTTGCTTCTTATGCCTTTGGAGCTATGTGCCTCACTTGCATCTCATACCTTTGGAGCTATGCAGCAATTAGCCTGCTCCCCCTGCTAGGCACAACGATTGCCCTGCTCCCTAGCTGGAACTCCAGACCCTCCACGTCTCCAGCCCAGGTCGTGGGTCGTCTCTAAGGGCCCCTCGTATGCACCGGCTGCATGCACAGGCTGAGGCAATCAAAGTCTGTTCACTCCTGTTTTCATATATCGGCTGCACTTGCAGACTTACTGCATGGCTTTTCTGTGAGCTTTAGGAGGTAACACCCATTTATTCCATTTAAGTATTTACAGTCATGGGGGTAGGGGAACCACTAACTTTAATGTTGTCCAATTTCAGCCGCGGTCTGCTAGCGCTGTTTCAGCATAGCCTCACCGGTCTCTCCCAACTGCTCAGCTCCACTGATTCACATCAGATCTGGAGCATGCATCACTTCCTGTTACCATCTAAAGATATTCTTCATTAATCCATTCCTGAGGGATGGACAAATACTAAATCAAATAAATATAGAATCATATTATCATTTAATTAATTTATATTTTGATTACCATATGATGGGTGATTTTGGATGAATATCGTAGCATTTTTTTGCCAATGAATATTGGCTTTGACGAATATAGTGGCTGACGAGTTTCCACTGTACTAATATTTTAATATTTCTTTTACCATTTATTTGAGGTTAAAAAAAAGGGATATCTTTAAAAGCGTATTAAAATAGGTCCAATATTTCTTTTTTATTTAAGTTTTAAAAACAGGTGTTAAAATTATTACATTCAAATGATAAGTTATTTCTGTGCACCTTCGGCTCTCATTGCGAGGCTGTTGTTTGTTGTATTTGTTTTTCTGATAAGCGCTTTTGGTGTTCTTGTTTGGTCGGCAAGACTTTGCAAGGGCTATTGCAAGGCTTTGTGTGCTATGGGCAGCGTTGGCGGTCATTTTGAGGGGGCACAGTAAATGGCTTTATGTTTATTGTGAGAGTGTTTTTTAGTTTTGTGTATATGTTTTTTTGTATGCTAATAAAATAATTAAATAAATTAAATAATAAATTAAATAAATTAAATATACTTTACCTATTTTTAAGTAATATATGCAGGAAGCATTGTGTTGAAGAGCTGACAATCTGCATACAATGTCGGTTTGCAGTGTTGTGGAGCTGATGTGTAAGTGTCAGCAATGTGTGCAGCGTTTAGTGTAAATAGTGTGTGTGCGCGAGGAAAATCCGTTAGGGTAGCTGTGTACTTCCGCATTGTGTAAGATAGTGTTGTAAAATGGCGGCTAATGTGTATGTGGTACTCGGCTGTGGATGATTTAGCGTCCTTGTTAATAGTGTATGTTGGACCCCGTATGGCTTTTTGTAAAATCTGTATGTGCTTGGTGCTGTTTTGCGTGTTTAGGGTCCTGTAGACTTGTTTTCGTTTTTTTCAGCTGCCATTTTTTCTCTCGCTTAGGGGTTTTTCGTGTATGTAAACTCTGGAATTAGGACTTAATTGGAGGTGTAACTTCACATTCAGAGGTCCTGGGTGTCCCCCCCCCCCCCCCTTGCTGTGGGTTAATGTTTTCATCTGCGCGCGGGTCTGGCGTGAAGACATTATTGGATGTGTGTTGAGTTATTTTGAGGGGACAGCTAATTTACACTGTTACACACGCTGTACACTTACTGCTTTACATTGTAGCAGAGGGTAATTTCTTCAGTGTTGTCATATGAAAAGATATAATAAAATATTTACAAAAATGTGAGGGGTGTACTCACTTTGTGAGATACTGTATATATTAGGCAAAAATGAGTTGCCGGGAAATTATATTAGCAATGGAGCCAATGAAGGCAATGGAGACCACTTTGCTGTTAGTTTGTGCCTGAGAATTTAGCACTGCCTGCTAGACTAAGCTGCCTCCCCCCACTGGTCTTAAAGTGAGGGCATACCAGCAGCAGCAGAGTCTGAACTTCAAACAAATGTTAAATATTAAACAAAATTTATATTGAAATGTACTTTTTTTAAACTCTTTGAATATACATTGTATTAATAATCAATGCCTAATTAAAATATCTTTCTCTTCTGTGGTCTTCAAGAAATTAACTTTTCCTTGTATATCTGTTACTATGCTATATCCTGTGATCTTAGCTAAACATATCTGCAATTAACCACTGTGTAACCTCCAAGCAAATTGCATAACTAAAGCCCACTCTCTTGACATGCAATTTAATCTCTGTTGCCATCCGTGGGATTTCAGAGTGAAAAGTGATTACAATAATATGACAGCATAATAACTGATTCCATGTCCACATTACTTGCATAGTCATTACATTCATTAGAACTTCTTATCTCGGCATTATCTCAACACACTGAAAAATAGCAGAGGAAAAAATTTACCTAAAATATAATCATCAGGGATAACAGAGTGTGGCTATCTCAGTAAAATAAATATGTGCGTGTTGATTAGATTAAAGGACCACTGCACACTAATTTGAAAAAACATAATTTTGCTGCCTCCGCAGAACCATGGAGGGATCCATGGTACATTAGGGGAAGCTGTGTGCTTGAGAAGAGTTATAGGTATAATTCTCCCGAGCTATGGTGGCATTGAAAGTCAGGTGTCTGCTTCTTGGCCTGTGAGAGGGAAGGGGTGTGGTGTCAATTTTACTCTTATCCAGTCATCAAACAATGGCTCTGGACCTGTTCCCTCCTCTCTCACTCTGCCCTTCACTGATACACCCACCCATAATCAAGCTCTCAGGATGTGATGAAACAACTTTTCTCCAAAAATGTTTTATGTCCATGGATTACACAATTGCTAATGTAATTAGTTTGGCACATACTTGACAAATAATTGTGTTTTTTTTCTTGAACTGCAGTTGTCATTTAAGAGATCATGTTAGGGCCAGGACTACCTACTATTCCTTTGAGTAGCACATCTTTCACGCACAGCATATGTGCGCGCCGTCATGTGCGCGCACACATGTGCACGCACTGCACTGCCCATAGCGCTCCCAACCAAACCGCGGGCGATATCTGTGCGCCGGACCAGCGTGAAGACACGGCCATGGATCGCAGAAGAAGAGATGGAGTCAGAGAGACAGTAGAGGGAGGAAGAGAGAGACTGGAGAGAGATGAAGAGATATGGTAGGGGTTAGGGATAGGCTTTGGAGATGTAGGGGTTAGGGTTAGGCTTTGGATGTGTAGGGGTTAGGGATAGGCTTTGGAGATGTAGGGGTAAGGCTTAGGCTTTGGATGTGTAGGGGTTAGGGCTAGGCTTTGGTGGAGTAGGGTTAGGATTAGGCTTTTGGGGTGTAGGGGTTTGGGTTAGGCTTTTAGGGTGTAGGGGTTAGTGTTAGGCTTTGGAGGTGTAGGGGTTAGGGTTAGGATTTGGAGGTGAAGAGGTTAGGGTTAAGCTTTGGAGGTGTAGGGGTTAGGGTTAGACTTTGGAGGTGTAGGGGTAAGGGTTAGACTTTGGGGTGTAGGGGTTAGGGTTAGTGGTTATGGATAGGCTTTTGGGGTGTAGGGGTTAGGGTTAGGCTTTGGAGGTGTAGGGATTATGGTTAGGCTTTGGTGGTGTAGGGGTTAGGGTTAGGATTTGGAGGTGTAGGGGTTAGGGTTAGGGTTTGGAGGTGTAGGGTTAGGCTTTTCGGGGGTATGGGTTAGGGTTAGGGTTAGGCTTTTGGTGTGTAGGGGTTAGGGTGTTGAACAGGTTTCTGTGTATGTTATTGGTGTACACTGCATCACTTGCAGATATGGTTCATCATTGGATTATTTATATACAAATTCCTCTCCATTCCAATGTTACCATATAGTGTATATGTACAAATATTTGACATCCTTATGAGGTCTACACCAATGACTAATAGCAATGCTGGAGGAGTCTGAGGGTGCAGTTAGCACAGTGTGGAGCTGATAGCACACTGTGGAGCTGAGATGCTGCTCTGTGGAGATGCAGTGATGCTGGCAAAGTAATTGTACAGACACTCCTTGTCCAGTGCAAGGCTCTGCTCCTGTAGTGTTTCCTCCTGTTGTGCAGTGTGTAGAGTACGGCTCTACTCCTGTAGTGTGTATTGTGTGTCTCTGCTCCGGTAGTGAGGCATGTGTGATTGCCCCTGTTGTGCAGTGTGTGTCTCTGCTCCTGTAGTGTATAGTGTGTGACTGCCTCTGTTGTGTAGTGTGTGTCTATGCTCCTGTAGTGTGTAGTATGTGACTGCCCCTGTTGTGCAGTGTGTGACTCTGGTCCTGTAGTGCGTAGTGTGTGACTGCCTCTATTGTGTAGTGTGTGTCTCTGCTCCTGTAGTGTGTAGCGTGTGACTGTCTCTATTGTGTAGTGTGTGTCTCTGCTCCTGTAGTGTGTAGTGTGTGACTGCCCCTGTTGTGCAGTGTGTAGTGTGTGACTCTGGTCATGTAGTGTGTGATTCCCCTGGGACTTCAGAACTTCCACCTGACTGGCACAGCTAGAGCTCTGCAATCCAGGTCTGAGTCTTGCCACTGATTGTGCGCGCAGATCTCTCCCGTGTTGTGGACTGGCGCGCTGTGTTCAGTGCATGCAGATGTCTGCGCGCACATGATGGCGCGCTAGTCACATCAGTTCAAAAATCGGGGTGTCATTCCTTTGGACTGGACAATACATTTCAACACTCGGCACAATGTTGACATTGCACAGTTAGGCCAGCCTAGTAAAGAAACAGGTTCCCTGGTGGTCCCTGGTGGTTAGGTTTCAGTGTTTTCACCACTGCGACCTGGGATCGATACCAGTCGGTGAACCAAGAGATCACACCACCCTTAAGCCATGCAGGGTTGGGCCTGGTCAGTACTTGATTGAGAGACCACCTAAGAGTACTAGAAGCTGGACTGTATGCTGTGGCCCAGTGGAGAAGGAACTGGGAGCCTACTCAAGTATCTCTGCCATGAAAACCATGTGGATCAGCATGGTGTGTGCACTCCAAGAGGTCACAAAGAACTGTACACAAACATAGTAAAGAAGGTGTAAAAAAAAGGCACCAAAGAACCCAAACTGATAATGGGAAAAATGGCTTTACAAAGGAAATAAAAATGGCCATTAATTTAGTAACTAATATATAATCTTATTCTTTAATGATAATCATTGCCTTGCTTGAAGTGCTTGATTGAGTTGATTTTACAATAGACAGATTTTTAGGGTCTTTTGACACCTCTCTGAAAAATCAAGATGTCGCAATGTATCTCTGAGAATCTGATCAATTATCAGTGCAGAGGAGACTTTATTATGTTTATCATTATCCTTTATTTGTAACACGCCAACATAGACTTGCTAGAAATTCATCCTGTATTTTAGAGCTGGTTAAGACTGGTATGCTAACCAATATTACACAACCTCGGTTTGCACTTCCCTCTTTAAACAAAACACCAAGACAATAACTATAAAATATAGTTTATTTGAAAAGAGTCAAGTGACCAAATCTAATTACTATAATAAATATATACAGCCTTATTAAATTGTGATTCAGCCAGTTGAATAGGGCTCTATATACGCACAGAGCATATTTTTCTTACAGAAGTTTTTAGTTAGTGAAGACCTTGCTTTGTATAGAAGTTCACTAACTAAAAACATCTGTAAAAAAATATGCTATGTGCTTTTATAGAGCCCTATTCCATTGGCTGAATCGCAATTTAATAAGGCTGATACTTTTTAGTGCCTCTTTAGATGAAATGCTAAAATAATGAAAAATACCATCCAATATTAATATCATGACACCCATTGGGAACTATATAATTAACGTGAACAAAAATGAAATTAATACAAGGTGAAGTGATTCTTATATATAATATTTGACCAAGCTGGGATTTGTTATGGAAAGTGCAAGTATAATCTTCCCCTCTGAATCATTACATACAATAGTCCCAATTGCAGGTTATGTCAAATTGAAGATGGACCATTTTTAGTGGGATCAGCCTGTCACCATTTATATTTTGTTAGCTTAAGAAGTCCTGAATAGTATATATGTATTATATTTTTTTAGATATGGTGACTTCCTATTAGTTCATAGGGTTTGAAAATAATTGTTTTCAGACTACTGGAGAATTCTTCTTTGAAATTGCGCAAATGAGGTAAAACTTTAGTGATGGTACCATCTCATACGCAATGCAACACAGAAGTGTCTATTCTTAGGCTTATGTCTCTCTCCTTGATCACTGTCACTGGAGAGATCAATTGCCCCTCATTGACAAAAGCAATGAGGTTGAAACCTATGTCTAGGAGTCTGCTGTTTCATCTAATCAAAAGTGGCTTCCCTGTCATTTCTGAATGGCTTGTTGTTTTGCGCAGGTCTAGATTGACATGCTACAGCACATTTCTCCTTGATGGCACAAGTAAGCAAAAAGTTAATAGACTTCCCCTTGCTTGGGTAAAAATCCCATAGAGAACACTCTATTCTCAGATGTTTGTTTCATGCTTTTATGTCCCTTCTGAACCTTGAACAAGAAACAGGTCAGATAGACAGGGAACAAACACATGTATTAAGTTATATTATGTGTTAAAATTGTAAAAAAAAAAATATTGTTTTGTCAATTAAAGATCATATTTTGCCATGTTTAGTACAAGTCCTACTGTAAAAGGACAAACCAACAACAAATCTGGATCTCGGTGATGCAGAAGGCCAACAAGACAACAAGTATAGGAAACAAGATACACGTCATTAATCCTTGGACTTAAAAACATAAAAAAAAAACAAGGACAGATTGAAAATGTGAATGTAGGCAAATGAATGTGCAACAATACTTGTTCAGTGTATTTTATAGAAAAATTATCAAGAGACACTGCACTGAATTGCTAAATAACGGCTGCAGATTATTTGCTTGTAACAAATCTGTAAAATTACAGTGTACTCAACTTTTTCCAGAATGATTAATAAATAATGAAATAATTATTGAAACATATATATGTTTAAGAATGAATTCAATATTTTTGTCATATACCCAGATTAATTAATTAGTTTATAATTAAGGAATAAATTAAACACACTGCATGATCATGGACATTTTTAACACAACAAGAACAAAATAAACCAAACCTACGACTTTTCCTGAATAAGCAGAAGAGTGTTAAACTGTATAATTACGGTATATTACACATTATAAATATTAATAATTGAATATTTTTTTGGTCTTGATTTATTAATCATTACTGAATGATTTTTAATTAACTTTTAAAAAAAGTTACTTCACCAACCAACCAAGCTTGATGTCTATGAGTCATACTCTCATTTGCCCCCCACATTCAATCACTATTCTGGTCTTGGTGTCTACATCTAAAGCAGTGGCTCTCAACCTTTTTGTTCTGAGATCCAACTTGTTACCTTCCAATGTGTAATAGAGACTGTGGACGCTTAGATCTAGAACATTTTACCAGGGTGATACCACATGTGGGCCATTACACTTTTATTTAGATTCTGATTTGAACAGAGTACATTTTAAGTGCAGATATGTTTATCAATAATCTATATCTATAACTAAAATGTTAGGTTCTCCTCATCCCTCTTTCTTCCTGAGCAGATGAGGTCTCAAAGATCAGCAAAGGGCATAGAACCGACTATTGAGAATCACTGAACTAAAGAACATTTCTCAAACTATATGATTAATACACAATCATCATGCTTGCCATCTGCTTTCTCGGCTCTTTTAATCATCTCACCCAACTATCTCACTCATTATTCTGTCACCCAGCTATAACACTCCACTTATCAAAAGGCGGGTCCAGAAAGTGCTCTACATTTCAGTTTGCTTGAAGTATGTATCACATATTTGCCTCCATTCCAATTCTCAGATAAAATATGGATTTCTTCTATTAAGGCAAAAGCTTACTTATTTGACATATATACTCATGCTCTCCTATCATTTTAACCTAATGCCTCACCTTTTCTCTGAATCTTTCCCTCAAGACTTTACATTTCATTAAGAAATAACTTCATAACCTGCACTATCTATTGGACATAAACTGCAGAACCTGTTGAGCTGACTTTTGTAGCCATCTTAAACACAGTTTTTTTTTATTTTTTATAAATACTCAAAATATCACAACAATCATTCAAAACAATATCACATATCATATAATCATCCAATAAAATACATCTTACATGCAGAATAATAAAAACTCCACATGTTCCTTATTAGAGACCATTTCTTTTCACACTTGAAATATATATAGCTCTTTTACATATCTATGCCAAAGTTGCCATTTCAAGGATGTATTATAAAGGGAGAAATCCACAAAAGTTCTCCCTATTTCAATTTTAATTCTTTATTTCTATTCATCGTGTAGATTAATTCCTCCCAAGTTGGTAAAATTTTTTGATTACATCTCTTAATTATACGCCATTTAGCTACTAGTAAACAGTGACAGATTTGTAATTTCTTAGGTAGGGGAATAATACCTTCAAATATGTGAAACAATATTGCCCTTGGCTCCTCTGATATAATTATCAGTGTCATTTTTAAGATTTGGGAGGTACACTGTTTCCAGAAAGTTTGACGTTTCTTACATTCCCACCATATATGAGCATGAGTGCCCTTTGCTTTGCACCCTCTCCAACATTGGTCTGACTTTTTAGCATAAATGTTATTAATCTTCATAGGGACACAGTTCCATCTCTGAACTAGTTTAAAATATAATTCTCTATATAAAACACATTGATAATATTTGTTTTAACTTTTAAATCCTCCCGACCATTTATCCTCTAACCATCTTACTCCTAGTTCTCTTTCCCATTTAATAAATCTACAGCCTTGCCAAAGTATTCAAACCCCCCCCCCCCCCTTGGCATTTTTTCATGTTTTGTTCCCTCACAACCTGGAATTAACACAGATTGTTTGAGGATTTAACTATTCACACCCTAAAGTCAATACTTTGTAGAGCCACCTTTTGTGGCAATCACAGCTCCAAGTCACTTTGGATAAGTCTCTATGAGCTTACCACATCTTAGCACTGGGATTTTTGCCCATTCCTCCTTGCAAAACTGCTCCAGCTCCTTCAAGTTGGATGGTTTGCACTTGTGAACAGAAATCTCTAAGTCTGACCACAGATTTTTGATTGAGGTATGGGCTTGACATAGGCCATTCCAACCTACATTTACATGTTTTCCCCTTAAACCACTCCAAGTGTTGCTTTAGCAGTGTGTTTGGGGTCATTGTTCTACTGGAAAGTGAACCTCCGTCCTAGCCTTAAATCACGCACAGAGTGGTACAGGTTTTGCTAAAAAAATATCCCTGTATTTAGCATCAACCATCATTCCTCAACTCTGACCATTTTCACAGTCCCGGCTGCTGAAAACAATCCCCAACAGGCATGATGCTGCCACACACCATGTTTCACTGTGGGTATGGTGTTCTTTGGGTGATGTGATGTGTTGGGTTTGCACCAGAAAATAGAGTTTTCTTTGATGGCTGAAAAGTGAAATTTTAGTCTCATCAAGACCCAGAGCACCTTCCCCTCCACTAGGTTTTGGGAGTCTCCCACATGCATTTTCGCAAACTCAAAACGTGCCATTTAGTTCTTTTGCTGAATTAATGGCTTTCTTTTGGCACCACTCTGCTACTAAAGCCCAACTCCTATGGTGCGTACGTCTTGTCTGTCCCTCCCTATGTACAGATACTCCAGTCCACTGCTGTGGAAACTCTGCAGCTCCTCCCAGGGTTACCTTAGGTCTCTGTGCTGCCTCTCTATTTAATGCCCTCCCTTGCGAGTTGTGGAGTTTTTGTGGGCGGCCGTCTCTTGGCAGGTTTGCTGTTATGCCATGTTCTTTCCATTTGGTTATGAAAGATTTGATGGTGCTCCTGGGTATCATCAAATATTTGGATATTTTTTTATAACCTAACCCTGACTTGTACTTCTCTACAACAGAGTTCCTTGTTCTTCATGGCAGTGTTTGGTTAGTGGTGCCACTTGCTTAGGTGTTGCAGCCTCTGGGGCCTTTCAAAAAAGTTGTGTATATGTAATGGCAGATAATGTTTCACTTAGATTGCACACAGGTGGACATAATGTCACTAATTATGTGACTTCTGAAGGTAATCGGGTGCACCAGAGCTTTTTATGGGCTTCATAACAAAGGGAATGAATACATATGCACATGCCAATTTTCTAAAAAAAAAATGTATGTATGTATTTTTCTCATTTCACTTCACCAACTTAGACTATTGTGTTCTGATCCATCACATAAAATTCAGATTAATAAAACAGTGAACTTAAGACTGTAATGTAACAAAATAGGTAAAAAGTCAAGGGGGTGAATACTTTTGCAAGGCACTGTATCTGATTTATTGTTATCTCTTATATTTCTCATTATAGTTTCACATCTAGCTACTTTATGAGTAAGATTGTGTTTGAGGATTAACTGTTCAAAGGTATATACTTCTTCCTAAAGGGATTTCCTGGTATCCTAATTTGTAAAGCCTATGATACATTGCAGAAACCTCTAACCATGAAGGTTTATTCAATTGAAAATGTCTTTGTAGTGTCCCCTGGGAAAGCAAAGTACCTTTACAGTAGAAATCGTTCGTAATCTTCATACACTTTTCCCTCAAGTACGGAAAGCAAGTACTTTTGTTATTGTATACTAATATGTCTATAAGTGTTATTTAGGGGGGGAAACTGGGCAATTTAAATTTCTCTCTCTATATACACCAAAACCTAAGTAATTACTAAAGTCCACTTGGCAGAGACTTCAGTTTTCTTTAGTTTGGTCTTAGGAAGCCACACTACTATAATTGTTTAGGTATACTCTATGATCATCTCATCTTCCACATCTAACCCATCTTAGTTTTACTCTTGTAAAACTATTCCCTTGCCTATTTGATGTGATAGAATAATTGATTCATATAAATCCTTAATTGAAGGTGAAGATAATCCCCTTCTCAATTTTTTTCTTAGTTATATCTAGTTTAATTCCAGGTATTTTTTTCTTATAATTATAATTTCATTATAATATATTTAGGAACTGTTTGAATAATGCACCTTAAGACATCTTAGGAAGTATTACCATATTTACTGCTGATATTCTTCTCATCCATGATAGCTTAGACTGTTTCCAATACAATATAGTATTCCTAACTTTATTGTAAGCTATCTCTAAGTTGTTCTTCATTAAGTCTTTCAAACAATATGAAAATACCAAAATGGGTAATACATTTACATTTACAATTAAATTGGTATAGTTGTTGAAGTTTTTCTAATCGATCCCACTTCAATCTTTTATGAATTACTTCTGATTTCTGAATATTAATTTAAAAAAAAATAATTATAATCTGCTATATTCTTCTAATATTTTATGTAAGTGAAATCGTCAAAATAATATCATTGGCAAAGAGTGATATTTTATACATCTCCATACCTATATCTATTCCTTTTATTCCTTTGAAATTCTGATAAATTCAGCTAGTGGTTCAATTGTCAAAATAAATTTAAATGGTGACAACGGGCAGCTTGTCTTGTACCGTTTCCAATATCAAGTCTATCAGTATCGAAACCTATACAAGTAATATTGGCACTAAGATTTCTGCATAAGGCCTTAACAGCTTTTATTTCAAAGTCTACCGTTCCACATTTTTCCATGACTGCCTCTATAAAATCCCAACTCACCCTATCAAAAGCCTTTTCAGCATCTAGTGACAGGGTGATTAAAGGGAAATCCCCCCTATTGAAATAATAAATTATATCTATGAGCTTTCTAATGTTATCAGGGCCTTGCCTCCAGTAAACAAAGCCAGATTGATCACCATTTATTATTTTTGAAATTATTTTACTTAATCTGAATTTTGGAATACAATTTCGTATTCACATTAATTAAAGAAATGGGTTTATAACTCCTAAAATTTTCTGGATTTTTATCTGATTTCAAAATATTTCAAATGTAACTTCTAACATTCCCTGCAGTATAAAACCTTAAATTTTTTTATTTCATTAAACATTTTATTCAAAGGTAGTATTAATTCTGATGCAAAAAATGTAAAGTAGCAATTAACAAATACATCTTTCCCTGGTACTTTATATGGTTTTAATTTTTTATAGTGGGTTTGATTTCTTTAGAAGTTATATCCCCTCACCAACGGTTTCAAACTTCCACAGAAGCGGGACTTTGCAAAAAAACATCTAACACCCAATCACTAAATACGGACTTGAAAGGTTTTCCTCCGATACCTTTGGTAAATTAATATTTTCAAAAAATCTGACAATATCTACCTTTAAAGGTTTCATAACATTTTCTTCCCTTTCTGTGGTGTAATGATTTATAATAATTTAGGAAAAATTTTCCTATATCTTTCGGTTGGGAATATAATTTATTGTCCTGTCCTCTCAGGGCTAGGATCCTGTTTTGAGTGTTTTTTTTAAATAATTTGTTAGCTAAAAGGTTTCCTGTCTTATTAGCTATAGCATAATGATTTTGCTGAAAACAACAATATTTTTTCTCAGCTTGTATCTGTATAATCTGCTTTATTTTTAAATTAACATCATTAATTTGCATAGAAATAGCTTTGCTTGGGAAAGGTTTGTTACTTTTTTGAAGTCTGTTCAGTTCTATATACAGTTCCCTTAATGGTTTGCCCCTTTCTCTTTTGAGGGCACTTATGTTTGATATCAGAATTCCTCGTATGTACGCTTTATGAGCACACCATACTGTGGAGATAGATATATTATCATCTTCATTTGTACTAAAAAAAAATCGTAATTTCTTTTTTATTTCTTCAATTTGATTTGCCGATCTAAACAATGATGAATCCATTTTCCAATCCCTACAATTGGGAATTTTTTGGTAATCATTAAGTATCAAACAGATTGAAGAGTGGTTTGACCATGAAATTTCATTGATTTTAACTCTTTTTATTATATTAATAATCTGTATATCTACTATGAAGTAGTCTATCCTGGTATAAGTAGCATGATGCTTAGAAAAGAAAGTAAAATCTTTATCTTCTGGGTGCATAGTTCTCCAAGCATCAAATAAGTCATAATTCAACATAATTTCTGTAAATTTCTATCAAGGAAATATCAGGAGATAATTTTGCAGAGGAGGATCTATCTAAATAAGGATCTAACATCATATTATAATCCCCACATATAATAGTTGCTCCTTTTTAAATTTAATATACCTGTTTCATAATGTTTTTCAGGAATCTAAGTTGTTCTTTATTTGGGGCATATACGGTATATAATACAATTGTGTAGTAATTATTATTTATTTTTCCTAGCCATATTCTATGTAACGGATCTCCTGGCAACCCGACCGGGTACCTCCGTTGATGGACGCGTCCTAGCTTGCGCCGAGGCCTACAAGCACCGCACCGCACCAGATACCACAACCACCACTGACTCCACAACCGCCGTAGCTTAACTGGAGCCTCACGACTAGCCGCTAGCAGCTGAACAGGAAAAGCACCCCAAGATGCTTACACTCCTGGCCGTCAGTCTGTAACAGCATACCATGAATCCCCCCAAGAACGAGACATAAGCTCTGTGTTTGAGGGTCAAGCAGTGAACTCTCTTCTTTATTAAAACAACACCCATTTAAACACTTCACATACACAGTAGGGGCAGTGACTACTTTTGGTCAACCCCTAATTACCTCTGGCCAATCAGACAGGGTCCCTACGTGGGAACCATGAGACTCCTCCCATGGGCCATCCCCAGGCGTGGCTACTATGCTCATTCTCACCCAGACTGTCCCAGTGGACACCTCCTGTTTTTCCTCCTAGACTATGCCCCTGGGGAAACCCCATACTGGCTCTTTGTTCAAGTCCTGGCGACACCCTGTGAAGTTTATCTTGTTCAGGATCTTGCTCAGCTCCTGCTATCACTTGTGTGTTTTAGCAGATAGCATTAAGAGGCAGATGGGCAACTCCTGACCAAGTGTATGAGACCAAAGATATTTGACTGCATACCACACAATACAATATTTTTACAGATATAACCACAACATATTATAACCCAGAACATATCTGCAGATAGCTTAGGTCTGAGCACACATTATTACTGAATGGCGCTCAGACCACATACATACAGTTCAATGGCCATGGAACCAAAGTCTTTCTGCATAGGAAAATAAAGTATTTAAATGCCGGTCCATAGTCGCAGGGCAGGAGGCTGGCAAACAGTCCTCTCCAAGACAAAGTGGCGAAGGGCACTTCATCACACATCTCCCCTTTGGGGGGAAGTCTGACCAGGCACCTGACCTTCTGCCGGTCAGTGCCTCCGTTAGACGATCCACCAACCCACAATAAACCAGTGCTAGAGCAGCCCCCCCACAACAACAAAGTGCAAGAGCAGCCCACCCACAACAAACCGTTACTGCACCTGGATATTTCGCTGTGGTGATGGGGCAACACGCTGAGGGGACTTGAGGGGCAGAGGCCAGCGGCACTCTGCCCTGATGCCAGCTCTTCTGCTGGTATAACCTGCAGGACATCCTGCTCTGTACAAGGGACACAGGGAGGGCAGAGGCCGACTGCACTCTGCCCCGCTGTCAGCTCTTCTGCTGGGGTACTTGGGACATATTCCGGCTCAGTAGCCAGGGAAACGTGGGGGTCAGTGGGGGTTAACATTTCCTCTGTTAACCCTGGGGCCACATTAGCAGTTAGCTGGGGAGGGGAATTTGTACTTACCCCCTCCTCCAGTTGTCCCAGTAAGGGTAGTTGGGGATCTGGACAGGCTGTGGGCGCAGAGACCACGGTCCCATCTGCGCCGTCTGGGAGATTGGTGTCTCCCCTTGTCAGGGTAGGATGACACCTTCTGCCCCCTGGGGTTCACACTGCCGCTGGGGGGGAAGGACGACACCTTCTGACCCCTGGGGTTCACACTGCCGCTGGGTGGGAAGGACAACACCTTCTGCCCCCTTGGGTTCAAACTGCCGCTGGGGGGGAAGGACGACACCTTCTGCCCCCTGAGGTTCACACTGCCACTGGGGGGGAAGGACGACACCTTCTGCCCCCTGTGGTTCACACTGCCGCTGGAGTGGAAGGACGACACCTTCTGCCACCTGTAGGGCCGGTAGAGAGACCTCGGTC
This sequence comes from Discoglossus pictus, assembly GCA_027410445.1. Lineage (NCBI taxonomy): Eukaryota > Metazoa > Chordata > Amphibia > Anura > Alytidae > Discoglossus > Discoglossus pictus. The sequence continues at coordinate 97,862,074 of CM050173.1, read as the reverse complement.
CCATCTCTACCTGCCATCTGGAGGTCATCCCAGGACCAGTCAATGAAGTCTGGTTCTGCTTGTCGAGTATGCACGAAGCTGAGCAGGTGTTGGTAGTCCTGCTCCAGCTCCCACTCTCTCGTTACCAGGTGGGTCATGTCTTTGCTCACCTCGCCTTCGTCACCCCAGACATACATGCCCATCCGGTAGTCGTAGATGTCCCAAAACCTAGACCCCTCCGTGCTGCCAAGATCAATGTCATCCTCAAAGGCATCCCATAATAAACCCGGGCCATCATAATCATTCCCCTCCGGTAAGTCGTGTTCAGACGTCAGGGGGTAAGTCGAACGGTATGCCACCAGAGGGGCCTGGTATGCGTTGTCTAAGCCAGAGCTCTCGCCATACCAGGGTCTCCTAGTCTTGTCACCCACTCATCCAGGGGCTGCTCTCCCAATAGATACATCCGCATCGCCACACGCTTCTGTAGCCGCTGCTCATCACTGGGGAGACTCTCACCTCGCCGCCATTGGGCATCTTCCAGGGCATCATACCAGAGTTCCTTTCTGTCTGCATCCCTGTACAAGTTTCACCATCCCCGACCTCCCATATTGGACGACACACAATTTGGGAGTCAAATGAATACACACATTCTATATCTGCCATCTTCGTCAATTACCTTATAATCTTCCTGAATAGCTAAGTTGAGTTGACAAGTTCCAGATACATATTGTTATACATCTTTGGGACCTTCCCTGTTTTCCAGTGGGTTTCCAATATTTGCTTTTTGTTGAATACATTGTAATAATGCTGCTTTCCTCTTAAAGGGTTAGTTAAGACTTCAAGCATTTTGGGTTAAGACTACAATCATCATCTAATAACTTTATTGTTTTTTAGCCTTAAATGATCTTTTAAAGTTTTTACTTAAACACATCCTTACAACATTCAATATTACAAGTTCATGTCGTACTAGGTGCTACTAGGACTTCTATGTAGCATGACATTGTCTTTCCAGCTAACACACAGTTGTTTGAAATGACAGGTGAAAGAAGCAGAAAACCTATTTGGTTTCAGCAAGAAGGTCATATTGTTATATCCACCATTACAATTTATCTTTTTAGGTAGCTTTAAAGGAATCATAATAAGATGGTAATGAGGAAAGAGGCAACAGAAGGGGGGGGGGGATACCGACACCCCTAATTCATTTTTCAGTGTAAATCAAATAATAGCTACACATCTTAAACACAGTTTTGACCTGAGAAATGCATTTTGGTACAAAACCATATATTGCATAATTGAGAAAAACAACCCACACTTTACCAGTAGTAAACTTTGCATATACTGGAGATGTGTATCCCCGTGGATTAGACCCCAATAAAATCATGTACAAATGATCATGAATAACATAATATAATGGAACAAGCTACTGAGTTTAGCAGTCTATTTGACTCTTATTTCAGTCTGCGTTTTTCTATAACTGAATCTCTGCTATGAGAGGGAAAATGCATATGGATTAAAGGACTATTGTAGTCAATTATAATAGCCTTATACATGAGGAAAGATCAATTCTGTTCAGTAGTGTAATGATTTGTGTGAATGGAGATTTAGTTGCATGTTCCCTTTCTTTATATAATATATATATATAATTTAAATATATATATATATATATATATATATATTATATATATATATAAAGGCTACTACTCTTTCTGGAGCATAGAAGTGGGTTACACTGTAAGGAAACTAGGATATATTTACTTTAAACTTTATTTAAAAAATGGCCATTATAAAATCAATTAAATCAAACATACCATAAATATGATATTTCAGGGGTCCAGTGAACGGATTTATGGTTGAAATGCAAGTTTATATCCACATTTGGAAATAGTAGTTCCTGAATTTTTAATAGACTTCTTCAGACAGAGTTAAAAATGTATCACATGTAATAGTTGTCAAACTACAAAACGTCGTCACGCTTTGCGTGCTCGCGAAGGGAGCTTGCAAGAAATGGGTCCCTCGCAAAGCGAGGGACGTAGTTCGGGTGGGGGGCGCATTTGCTTAAGGTGGAGGCTCCAACGTCGGCTGCAATGAGTCGAAGGCGAGGGGCCACATTTGTGGAGGTGGAGGCTCTACAGCGCCTCATCAACGGTTTCAAACAGCCACAGAAGCGGGACTTTGCAAATAAACATCTAACACAAAATCACTAAATACGGACTTACACAAAAAAATACAAGTTGCGGGACTTAGAAAAAAAAACATTCCAAAAATCGCAAAAATATGGTCGAACCGCGCTCAACGGAAAACAGTAAAAAAAAACACTAAATACACACAAAAATGAAATAAAAACCGTACCCTCAGCAAAGGGGGACACCCAGGACATCTGGAAGTGAGGTTACACTTCAATTTAAGTCCAAAACACTTGAAAATCCCCTAAGCGAGAGAAAAAAATAAGGCAATACGACCCCTAAAGCCGCAAAACACCACCAAGCACATACGACTTTTCCAAAAAGCCGTACAAGATACAACATACACTATTAGCAAGGACACAAAATCATCCACACCCGCGTACCACATACACATTCGCCACCATTTTACAACACTAACTTACAGATTGCGGAAGTACACAGCTATCCTAACGGTTTCCCCTTGCGCACGCAGCCTATTTACACTACACACTGCACACATTGCTGACACATACACCTCAGCTCATCAACACTGCAAATCTACATTGGATGATGCATCAACATCATAACAGATTGTTAGCTCTTCAGGCTATTGATTGCTGCATATATTAATTACAAATAGATAAAGTATATTAATTTATTAATTATTTATTTATCATAAAAAAACACATATACACACAAAAAAAAAAAATACTCTCGCAATAAAAGCAAAAGCCCTTCACCGCGCGCCTCACAACGAGCGCCAACGGTGCTCTTAGCACACAAACTACACCAGTGGACAGCCTTGCAATAAGTGCAAAAAGGAGATCAGAGCTGACCTTAAAATGACAGCAAAAGCCCCTCTCATAACAAAAAATACACCAACCAAGAGGCTTGCAATGAGCGCCGAAGGATCTCAGACCACCAAAAAAATTACTGTCTGTGGCAAACAGTATTACCTGCCTTACAATATTATTGCCCCGTCATTTTTTACGCACAAGTCGCTAGTACTAATAATAAACCAAAAAAAGGCGCTTAATCAGAGAACAAACTAAACTGATAACCCACTCTGAGAGCAGTCTCTTTTAGCTCACCTGTGCCCTTAACAGGTAGAAATAGTCTGTAGTAGATCAGTCTGGACTTACTAAGGCACAGGGAGCAAGGAGTCCATCAGCCCTATTAAATTAGCTCAATGTTGAAAACCGTAGCTAATAACATAGCCGGCAAGACGTACCGCTATTAAATTAGACCAGTAAAGCAACCAGTCAACGACTTGCGGGGTAAGGGCTAGAAAAGGCTACACGACGTGGAAATTTGAACTGCGCGAAAGCATATCCTTTAATTTGTCAAGCTCGTAACTGCTATGTTTCCAATCACGCTATTAAATTGCAACAAAGTCACTGGCGTTCAACCCTGTAACATGCAAATGGAGCCAAGAAGCCAATGGTCACCAGAGAGGACTCGCAAGGGGGGTAAAGTCCTATCCTTAGCACTGTAAATGCACATATACACACACTACTGTACTTATATTAAAAGGGAAAGTGACGTTATGACTTAGGATTAATAGCGCAACATTATGAAGCTCGCAAAATACTTTTTGTGATGTTTAATTTCCATGTTATATCAATCCCAGCAATTAATTTGTTAAAACATATAATGGAACTTGCATGTAATAGAATATCATATTTACGGCTTTATGAATTTTTTCATTATATCTGGAATGTGGGTCCAATCGTAACTCGTAATTGAACCCTGTAAGAATTTGAAATACAACCTCCATTTTTCAGTGACGCGATGATGAGGATCTCGGTTGACATTGGCTCCAACTAAACCCGTAACTACGAGTTTGAATAATTGATCACGTTCACAGCCACACACCCAACGGTCGACAAATGTTTTACGGGTTTGCGTCTCAAGCCCGTAACTTGTGGCCTGTTATAATTTAATAGCTAAGTAACTCTGACAAATTTCAAGCCTACAGCCCTTGCGAGCTTCCCGGAGCCCCCTATAGCCCTTAGTTAACTAAGCCCCAAGGGCCATTAGTCATCTGGGGTTTGTGCTTTTTAACACAATGGAGCTAAAGGAGGTTGCTCGCAGAGGGGGTTATCATGTCCATAGAACTAACCTATTAAGGTTAGTTTGTTCTCTAATTGAGGACATCTGACTTTGTTTTTTGTTTATTTAAATGACCGTTGGGGCTTAGTCTCCCTTAGTGTATTGGGGACTCCAGATGTGGACGCCTTGCTCATTGTGCCTTAGGTAGTTCAGCTACTACCCACTGAAAAGGTCCAATAATGGCTGAAATGTATTTCTGGGGTTTGCTGTATCTCCTGTTCAGGGTAGAATTGCCTGGTATTTTGGGCCTGTATCGCTCGAATGACCGAGATTAGACTGATATCCTACAGGATATTTCTTCCATAGGCCACAAGTGAGCTAAAGTTATAATAACAATAGAACTAACTTGTTAAGTTTTATTTGAACCCTTCTAACTTTGTTTTTTGTTTAATTACAATTGATTTGACAGTTTTAGTGTATGTGGTTTTCTATTATACACCAGTATTATGAAGGAAATGGAATGATCAAATTAGGTTGAAAAGAGGTACAAATTGAACTCTACAACATTTAGTACATATTTATCTAAACATTAATTATAGTGTAACATTTTAGTGTTTAAGAATGGTATGTAATTTTATTTAATCGTCTCTTCAGTAAATCATTGTTTAACCTTTTTATGTCATCCACACAAAGTGTGTAAATAAAAGCTGTGCTTTTGGCACACAGGTTAATCTCTATTGAAACGACTGGGATTTCAGGGCGAGAAATGACAGGAAAATATGACAACATTTTAATTGATTCTACATTAGAAGACTTTCCAGGCATTTACATCCATTAGCACATCTGTTTTTTTTCCATTATCGCATGGAAATTGAAAACAGGAGTGAGAAACGCTTACCTTAATATATATAATTATTGCGACCAACAAAGTGAGGCGACAGTTTCAAATAAATAAATAAAAGAAAGCAGGAAAACATATATTTTATATTTTACTAAAATAATAACAATTGTCTGGTATTTACATAGCTTGGCATTATAACTGTGTTCTTTGGCTGAAACTATAACCTCAAAACAACAAACTAATATCCACAATAAATACTAAGTCTGTATAAACTATAATGCATGCCCGGGACAGCACATTAATATTTAGATTTCTGTGGAAATCTGATGATTTAACAATTTTCCTAGAACCATTAAAATAAGTTTTCTATGACTGTGGACTCCCATATATACATACCATCAATAATCATATTTCATATTTTTCTAATTTACATTTTAATAAACAAGGTATTTGATCCCCTTGAAGTCATATTGTCAGTGTGAGATTAATCGTTAGCTCAAATATAAAATTGTGGGATCAAATATATCCTTACTTAAGTATCTCCTTTTCCAGATTAATTAAAGTAACTTTATCACAAGATTATATTTCATTCCTGTGGAGCTACAATCTAATAAACTTGTTTTGTTTCACATTTTCTAACTTGAGGAAATGTTTAAACCCTCTAAATAAAGTTTGTAAACTTATTCGCTCTTGAATCATGTTCCCTCTTTGGTTCATTTTTCTTTTTTAGAAGCATATGGATGTAAAAGTTTGACCATAAAGATGTGTTGTGCACAATGAAGATCTTGAGGTAGGAAGATAGTCCAGTGGAGTGGGGTAAGAAGTTCCACAAAATAGGGGCAGCAGGAGAAAAGTCCTTAAGGCGGGAGTGAGAGGTGGTGATAAGTGAGGGAGAAAGAGGAAGGTTGTTGGCAGAGTATTTTAGAGAGTGTTTTGAGACAAGAGCAGAGAAATAAGGGGGTGCACTGTTACTGAGGGCTTTTTAAGTTAAGATCATGATTTTAAGTTTTATGCTGGAGGCTGAAACCAGCAGAGTGGCTGACAGAGAGGCGCTGCAGACAATGAACGTTGAGTTTGGTAGATGAGCCGAGGTGGTCATTATAGATTGGAGTGGGGAAGATAGTTGCAGTAGATGAGGCGAGATATGATAAGAGAATGTTTTAGAATTTTAGTTGTGGAAGATAGTGGCGTATTTTAGAGATCTTTTTTAGGTAAAATTGACAAGATTTCACTGGCTTCCCGCAGCCTCCAGCATAAAACTTTAAAACTTAGTGATATTATATGATGAATGAAAGAGAGGGGGGGCCCAATAGAACCCCAAGAAGACAGACCTGGCAGGTGGGAGTGATGATGAAATTGTCAACTGTGAGATATATTTGAGGAGTGGAAGCTGTAATAGAGGGTGGGAAGATCAGGATCTCAGTCTTTGACATGTTGAGTTTGTAGGTGAACATCCAGTAGGATATGAGAGAGAGGCAGTTGGAAACTTGTGCTAGAAAAGAGTGGGATAGATCTGGTGCTGAGAGGTAGATTTGAGTGGTGTCTGCATAGAGATGATACTGAAATCCAAAAGATTATTTTAGTATACCAACTGAGGATGTATAGATGAAGAAGAGGAGGGGGCCTAAGACTGAATCTTGCTGTACACCAACAGAGAGCAAGGGGAAGAAGTGGTGCCAGAGAAGGAGATCTTGTAGCTATGATGTGAACCATGAAGGAGCAGTGTTACAGATACCAAGAGAGTGGAGAATTTGGATCAGAAGTGGTTGGCTAACTATGTCAAAGGCAGCAGATAGATCCAGGAGAATTAGAATAGAGAAGTGATCCTTAGACTTGGCGATGAGCAAGTTTGTCTCTGTGGGGTGATGGAGCCAGAAACCGGGTTGGAAGGTGTTAAGAAGGGAGTCAAAGGAAATAAATTGTGTAAGGCGGTTGGTAAAAATTAGGTCAAAGGTGTGTGCATTATGGTGAATTGAGGCATCTGTCTACTGTGAGAGGCAGAGGTAAGAGGTAAGTGAAAGTAGTTTAGTGGCAGCCAGGGAGGTGGGAGTGTCAATGGCAATGTTAAAATTGCAGAGAACGAGAGAAGGAACTCTGGAGCAGAGGAAGGGAGGGAGTCTGGTGGCAAAATAATCCAGAAATTGAGAGGGTGGTCCAAGCGGGCGATCACAACAACACATAGAGAGATTGCTGAGAAAGGCGCATAGTGTGACCTTCACAAGATGAGAATTGTAGGGAAGGAACAGTGGGTATGTGCATTGAAAAACGTATTGCACCTACACCACCACCTTGTTTGTTTCCAGGTTGAAGTGTGTGACTAAAGTGAAAGTAACCATATGAGAGAGCTGCAGGGGAAGCAGTGTCTGATGGAGAGAACCAGATTTCAATGCTATCCACTAACTTTAGGGAATTGGAAATAAATAGGTCATGAATGAAAGTGAGTTTTTTTGCAAATAGACCTTGCACAGAGGAAGGTAAAAGTGCATGGTTTGTAACAGCGGATAGGTATTAAATTATGGGATTTGGGGGTGTTTGCCGCCTAAGGGGCTGAGTGTGGCTGATAGCAGGTTGAAATGAATGAGGGTCCTGAATGAGATTGAAATGAATGAGGTTTAGGAGATATATCTCCTGTGGCCAGCAGTAGAATGAGTTAGAGTGAGAGGAGATGGTAGTGGGACTTTAGAAGAGTGATGGGATAGTGAGGTATGATGTGGAAATGTGAAGAGAAGAGTCTGAGAAAAAGGTAGGAGGTTAAAAGAAAGACAAACGTTGAGGTAACATTGTGACACAGTGTTTAATCTAAGAGGAATAATTTGAAATAGTTAGTATGTGTTGCATGATCAAAGGCAAGTGGAGAGGGGCAGGGAGAGAGGGGATTGTTTAAGGTGTTGTGCACAGTGAGCAGCCATGGGTCTGCGACTTAGAAAAAGGTTTCTCTAAAACAGATCGATTTTGGAATTACAGGGAGAGTGGGAGAGTAAATGTAAAATTAATATTTGCACAGGGATAGATAAGGGTCATAAAACCAGAGGTTGAACTAGGGTTATGCATATGCACAATTTAAAAACCATGTAAAGAGAAAAATTATATCTGCTTAGTTTTAATAATATAGAAATTCAAATCAATAATCCATCACGAGAAAACAGGATTCCCTAGAGAAGACTCTAATGCTAGGAAATATGGAAGACACACAAAGAAGGGGATGGCAGAGGTAGAGATGGATAGATGAGATCATTGAAGCAATGAAAATGAGCTTGAGGGACCTCAGAGGGGTAGTGGTTGATGGATGTGCCTGGTGCGATGCGGTCCATAGGGACACTTACTGCCTTATTAAATTGCGATTCAGCAAATTGAATAGGGCTCTATTTAAGCACATAGCATATTTTTTTACAGACGTTTTTAGTTAGTGAAGATCTTGCTTTTGGATAGAAGTTTACTAACTAAAAACTTCTGTAAAAAAATGCTATTTGCTTAAATAGATCCCTTTTCAATTTGCCGAATAGCAATTCAATAAGACTGATAGAGTCAGACATGGCTGAACAACACAAATTAACAATGGTATGGCTGTAAAACTGAATCTGCAGCAAGAGACATGATCAACCAATTAGAAACTTGATTGGCTGGATCTACTAATCAGCCTTGTTATTCCCTGGGGTTTGCATGCATTTTTCTGAAACCAATCTCCTAACTAGCAATTATTGCCAAAAACCACCCATAAAAATTAGATAACAGATTATGCTTATTTACAGTCAGACATTACAATAACAATAACATTCAATTGGTAAAGTATTTGTTATTAGTTATAATTGAAGTTATAGTTATAACTTTAACTATACATCCAAATATTAAGAAATCTGCTTATAAAAATATGTATACAAAACCTAAGTCTGTTTGTTCGTTCCTAATAATGTGGATAATACACTTGTGTAAATCAAAGCAATCCACAGCCAATGATCAAAAAATATATATAAAAAAGACTGAGGCATCATAACTTGAAATAATGTTACAGAACATATAAACCAACATACAGGTACAGCATCCAAGTCTTTCTGTCTCATAAATATCTATTAAATATATATCTCTTTTTTGCCCACCATAAGCTAAATGATGTAATGTCTCATAAATATGTATTAAAGATAAACTTATGAAGTTCTCCACACTGACAGCCAGAAAAGATGTGACATCTAAAATGCATGTCAATGATGTCCTCAGGCCAGTGGGTTCATCACGTAAAATGATGTCTCACCTGAACATGAGCAGTGTTTCTTAAGTGTGTAATCTATATGCACTGAAATGCAGTATTATAAGTAGAAACCTTGCAGTGAAGAGAATGTCTCTGAATGGGTAAATTTAAATGAATAAGAAGCAGTATTAAAAGCTCTAGAACATACAGTGGTCTATGGCAATCTTGTGATTGAGGTCTGCCATCTGAAGCTCATGCAGCTCATAAATACACTGAGTGTGAAGTTCAGTGTTTCAAAGCCTGTCAGTGACCTCACTCAAGCAGCTTGTTGTAGACTGATTGGTTACTATGAGACACTGAACATCCTGTACTTAAAAGTAAACTATCTTTGTGAGCTGCAGGAGGATAACCAATTAGGATTTATTTGTAAGATTTTAGAGAGAAAAAAAAAACAAAGCTTTTAAGCACATTTTAAAAAATAAGAAAATATGTGAAAGTAAAGAGATGCATTGGTATATTAAATCCAGAAACCTTTCATGCCTCTTTAACAAACAAAAGGTTTAGAAATCATCCGTTTATGTAATTGGAAGTTAGATTACATTTTAATATATAATTTATTATTAGGTTAGTCATTAATGTGTAATTTGGCTTAAATGTATATTATTATTATTATATTATTATTATTATTATTATTATTATTATTATCATACAATGTATCTTGCCAAACACAGTAAAACATAAGATAAAATCTGAAGATTCTTACACAATAGGGAGCCATATGTATTTCATCAGAGATTGCTTAGTATTCAACAGTTTTCTTTTTCTATTTATTTTATGAAAATATATATTGAACAGAATATCAAAAACAATAAATTAGATGACAAGATACAGTGTATAATAAAATATAGTAAATATTAATATTATAAGCAATTGTAGAATTTACCTTGATATTTATATCATTCAAATCTAAGATACTATAAATATGTTAAAACAAAGATATTAAATAACATAAATGTAATATATAATGAATATATAGAAAACTATACAAAATGATACTTAATGTAAAATAAGAATACATAATACAAAATTGAACACACACACACACATATGTATATCTATCTATCTATATATATATATATATATATATATATATATATATATGTGTGTGTGCAGTGTATAATCACTGTCATTATTTAATTCATAAAAAAAATCATAAAAATGTCATAAAAATTCATAAAATGTCATAAATGTTTCTATTAGAGTTAGAGATATTGAATAAATGTTCTCTGTTATGGATAATGATTGCTTGGAATATTTGTTTAAGGGAATTAGAGAATATTTTTTCTAAAAATATTTATTAAATCTATTTTGGAAAGATAGCTTTCATATTATGACATCACAATAACATGACATAATATTACTATGTAAATCACTTATAGTTGAAAGAATAGGATATACCTTTCAGTGCAATTTGGTCATTTAATGTAATAGTAAAGCATCTGGATTTTTTATAAATAATTATTTTATGTTTTATACCAGTGATTTTGCTGTTCACTTGTTCAGTCATTTCCAGATTTCAGTGACTCAATGAACCGCAGCACGCCAGGCACTTGTGTCTGTGTGTGCTAATCCATAAGGTTTTAATGGCAAAGATACTGGAGTGGGTTGCCAGTTTCTTTTACCAGTGGACCACATGTTGTATGACCTCTCTTCTATGACTTGCCCATCTTGGATGACTTTAAGTGCTTGTGCTCACAGCTTCATTGAAGTACACAAGCGCTTTCAACACAACATGGTAGCGATCCAGAAATGGAACAGGGATATTACCTTCTTATAATCTAAGCTGTTCCGTTTGCATGAAAAAAAATCTAAATAATACTAACTCAATTGCAAGAAAGTTAGATTTCTCAGGCAGTCACCAATTCCTTTGAAATATTAAAATACTATGATTTAAATGTATTATTATTATTATTATTATTGTTTATTTGTAACGCGCCAACATATTCCGTAGCGCTATACATAAGTTAAGTTACAGGCAATGACAAGTTAAAGATTCACAGATTGCAAAGAGTGGATGGTCCTGTCTTTGAGCTTGGAATCCGGTGTCCATAGAGCTTTCCCTAATGAGGTCCAATATTGAAAATCCTTTCACTTGTATTTGCTTAATCTTCCTCCAGATGAATATAAAAATAAGGAAACATTATAATTGAAGAATTATCTGAAGATTGCAATAAGATGGGCATAACGGCCTTATTATAGGTCTTTTCAATTCAGCTACTAGTTCACATTAAAAAAAGAATTAAGTATAAGTAAAAATAATTTAATTTTCAGACTTTTATTGAACTCCCACCTTTCACTAAAAACTTAACTGCTACTATTATATAAAATATATCTTTCTGCAGTTTCACATAAATGGCTTTTCTACAGTTGATTTCCCTGAGAATACAATTCTTACACCAGGCTTTCTACCTAAGAAATAATTTGAACAAAGAAGATATTCCGGGTAGAAATAAAGCAATTCAGCTAAAAGAAGATTAATAAAAGAAGCAGTATCTTCTTTCAGATGGAATTTCTAAACACTATCAGAACCCAGATAAATGTCAGGCTCCACCATCAAAGGGTTATGTTAATATATATATTAATGGGCAAGAATATATATCAAGGAATTTGCCATTGGCTATAATCAAGCTGAAGGAGAATAATGATACTTTTAGTAGGAATAGTACTTTTTTCTTTGTAAAATGAGAATATTCTCCTCTTTAAATTGATACATTGATGCCTTACTATATATATATATATATATATATATATATATATATATATATATATATACTGTACATATATATATACCTTCAATACAAATAAGCAAAATCAAACAAAAAATAAGAATTTAGCTTTCATTATTTTTGTGACTGTCAGATATAATTTTCATATTAAAATATTTTTTTTCCGGAGAACACATTTTCATTTTTAGTAAATGTTAATAGTATAAACGATACCTAATGTACCCATCGGCACAGAAATTATAAATAATTATCTGACCTCACACATTGGTGCTGGTAATCTACCCTTTACTCTGTGATATTAAATATTTTAGGGCTTTTGAAGGCAATAGAAGCTTGTTGGCTGAAAATGATAGCTATGTAAGGCTGGGATTATCAATAATGTCATGGAATGGGGATACATTTATTTTTGAGGGTCAGGACACAGGAAATGTATACTAGTATTGTTAAATGTTGTGGTGCATGCATTTTCCCAAAGGACAAATTCATGCAGCATTTGAAAATAAGGATATATAAATCTCTGTTTCTATTATAAGTTCTGCTATGAGACCCAATTTGGACAAATACTGAATAAAACTGTGAAAACCCCAAATTGCCTCCCAGTACTCATAACCATACAAACATTTCACAATACATCAAAACCCCATTCAAGCATCGAACTATTCCTCAAAACACCACAATTTCCTCCACAGGACACAATGAACTGTGTACATGCTCCCTATTTATTGCTTACCCCAGGGAATAAAATATATATTGCAGCTTAGTTCAAGAAATCCATGGTCATATTAAATGAATTGTGATAAAAACAGCTATGGAAAGAATTTGCTACAGTGTTGTAAGGATTGATGTGAACATGAGTTCAATTGTACCCTTTCTGTGCCAAGCCATTATATTGGTCGGCATACTGAGTCCTAATAACTCAACACAGTCAATGGACTGAAACATCAGTCCATCAACTAAATGTGCTTATCTAAACTGACCAATGACCAGTATTGAAGAATACATAACCTATGTTTTCCTCAGTCTGTGGTTACAACTGGGTCAGTTATAGTCATTTAAATAGTTTATAACTACAAACAATACCGTGTACCATGATTACAAAATCCCTACTCATCAATTTATCAGGGAAAAAAATAAATCCAATTTAAATAGTTTAATACAGTGGACTCATGCTACTCAGTACTCAGCTAATTCTTGCCAATATATATTAACGACAATAATAAGTAGCAAATGTACAAATTTAATGGGACATGGAAAGTTTCTGGGTTTCACTAGTGGACCCTTGGCACTCGTTGTTAATTGGTTTCAGAAGGCACAACGAGTGGCGAAAAGATGGGTACCAAACTCTCATATGGAGTAATGTAAATTGTTTTTAGCAAGCAAGACGAGTACCAAGGATGCAACAAATGCCAAAGTATTTTTTGCTCATAAATATGCGTTGAATACCGAAATCTACGAGTTTTGAGGTAGTTGAGTACCAAGAATCCACTGTTCTTACCATACACTAAATCCTACTGTCTGAGCCTGGTACTCTATAGCAGTGGTAGACATTAGTGGACAATGAGAAAATATATATGTTTGATGTCTAATTAACAGCAAATAAATAAATAAATAAATAACTACATTGCATCTATATTGTATCCATGAAACTTAAAGCCCATGTAAATCAGGTGCTCTAAGTAAGTGCTCTAAGTAAGGGCAATGAAGTAAAAAGTCTGCTGGAGCTTTTTTCCCCTAAGTTCTACACTAATGTAATTCGCTCCCCCAGATTAAATATGTAAATCCTGCTCTTTTGCAGCAACAGATATTTGTGCAGGGAGCAGCCAAACCAAGCTTTATGGATAAGACAGCCCTAGGAGCCAATAGGAAATGTGGACATCATAAATCTTATAATGAGGGGGATGTGCAGGAGCAACTACCTGTAACTGGTTACAGCAAGGGAGCATATATATATATATATATATATATATATATATATATATATATATATATATATATAGTATTTTTTTATTTATTAATATATTTTGATATTAAAAAGATGTGACAATTGTATTTATAGGTTCAATAAATAAAAATGTGTTTATTTTGTGTTAAAATATGATATATTTATAGACAAGGCATTACAGTGTTTGTTCCTAGGCAATGTGGTTTTGTGACATGTATTAAACCCCTTGAGTACTGTGTTGTTTGTTACCCTGGATTTTGTATCATAAAACAGGCTTAATACAAAATATCATTTTTTTTAAATTATACATACGTTGAAATTGGATTATTAAGTGTCAAATAATGTTAATATAACATCATTTTGTAATGTTTTTTTGTGCTATACTGTCACTTTAAATGCTTCTGGGAGACTGAGCAAAGGTTTTCAATACAATTAGGAGTGGTGTTTGATACTCGTAAATCTTTATTCTGTTTTTTTTTATTACAGCACTGACCTTATTTGCAAATGATCTTTAAAATCTTATTAGCATAGGGTTTGGGTGTAAACTGTCACGGAGTAACTCAACATTTCATTTTAGTGCAAAACTCAATGTAGATGTATGCCTTGTTTTCAGCTGTCGTGAAGTTCACTGGTAGCAGTGACCCAGAGCAGTTTACTTACAATGTTTTAGGGATGGGTGATTAGCATATCAATGTAGAATTTACTCTGCGGTTAGGGCACTCTTAAGTGCTTTTTCAGGGATGAGTATAGGGCCCCAAGTTTGCAAGAAATGCTAAAGCCAGACAAGATTAAACTTTCTATACAGAGTCTACAAACATTAAAATGTTTTTAAAATGTTTCACATCCAATTCTTATACAGCTGGTAATATTGTTAGCTAGCTATACACTTTCTAAACATGTCAAGCTTTTTCTTGACTATTTTTAAACATTTTCCAGTTTCTTTTCCTTTAATGACATGTCTAGGCTGTACAACACATTTAATTAGTCTGTGAAAATAGGCTTAAAATGGCAAATATTTTTACACCTAACTAGTAACAGTATTAAGCAAGCCCTAAGTTGTCAAATGTCTCGAAAATTACCTTTCATCTTAAATATCATCATATTTAAAGGGCCACTGAAGTCATCAGTCAGATAGAGGTTTGACAAGCATATGGGGAGAAAAAGTATTTTCCTTTTTGAAATTGATGAAAATTGACTCACTTATAATCACTTGTATTTAGGGGTTTTAAGTTACTTATATTATCTCCTGATGTTAATAGCTATGTACTTAATTAGCTGCATTGACTTTAATTAAAACCAGCTGTAAAAGATGTGTAAATTAGTATTGCATTTCCAGTATTAGTTTGATAGTTCATATACAGCCTGTGATAGTTTTATAGACAGCACAGTGATTATAGCAACTATTTAGGATAAGAAAATCCCAAAACATAACTTCTTCATTTAAGTAATAGGATAAAACCGATATACAGCCTTATTAAATTGTGATTCGGCCAACTGAAAAAGGCACTATATAAGCACAGAGCATATTTTTTTTACAGAATGTTTTAGTTAGTGAAGACCTTGCTTTTGGGTAGAAGTTCAATAACTAAAAACTTCTGTAAATAAAATATGCTGTGTGCTTATATAGAGCCCTATTCAATTGGCCAAATTGCAATTTAATAAGGCTGATAAAATGTAAAGTGGTACATATGAGACAGATATAGATTATGTTATGCTCTTAAAATAATTATTTGACCTGAATAAAAAAATCTTAATATAAACATTTTTAAGATGAAGATTTCAGATCTCAACCTTCAGCTACTTTATTCACTGCCATCTCTACACATGGTAAAGAGTAAGTAAAGAAATAGATAAAGCTAAAATATAATCTCAGCATCCATCCTGATTATCTATGCAGTTACTTGTGGCAGTAGTTAGAAGGCTATACAAGGAATAAATATAAATTACAATATCTAAATAACATTTTGATCAATTTAACAAATATGCAAACAACTATCCCAAATGATGGTACA
This sequence comes from Discoglossus pictus, assembly GCA_027410445.1. Lineage (NCBI taxonomy): Eukaryota > Metazoa > Chordata > Amphibia > Anura > Alytidae > Discoglossus > Discoglossus pictus. Next base: position 97,846,117 of record CM050173.1, on the reverse strand, counting down.
CCAGGATTTTGGTGATTTTTTTTTTAAAACTGAATAACAAAATGTGTTTTTTCAATTGTTTAAAAAATATAAATACTCCATTTAATACAATGGGGCCCTCTGGTACATGTAGTATAGGGGACACCATTAATGTATTAGGGGACAGGGGCAGATTATATTTTTTTCGAAAGGTTGTCTGATCACCTTCTTATACTATTTTATCGACCCCTACAAGAACCTCCCTTTCTGGATTGCTACCTTGTTGTTTTGAAGGGGCTTGTGTACCTCAATAATGGTGTGAGCTATACCATGTAGGGTCAACCAAGATGGCAAGTCATAACAGAGAGTTCAGACAAATTGCGGTCCACTGTAGAAGGAACTGGCAACCCAATCCAGTATCTTTGCCATGAAAACATAATGGATTAGCACAACCAGATACAAGATGTGCTTGGCGTTCTGTGGTCCATAGGGTGACTGAGAGTTGGATAAAACTGAACAACTAAACCAACACAAGTACCTACATTGTATAATAAAAGGTAAAGGGGGGGCGGGTGAATAGATTTTGCACTGGGGCCCTTGATTTACTAGCTCAGCCAATAATTTATGCACAGAATACATCTCATTTCAAAATATACTAAGGTCTAAACTCTTATAACTGCTTCTGATATTTCTCCCTAGGGTTTCAGTTGCATATGCAGAAAATAATAATAAAGAATTGCCTAAGAGAACAAGTTAAGTACATTCTGAACCGCATATATATTAACAAATAGGGGATTTGCATCTTAAGAACTGTTTGTTCAGAACTCATTTGTGTGCCTTTCACAGAGTAGATGTAATTAAGACTAAATCATTTAGCTTCAAGTATGCAGAGATGTTAATTGGAACATACATGGGAATAAATACGATTAATAAACAGGGGGTGAAGGGAAATTCCTATTAGCATATATTTTTCCAGCTTCTTATACATATTTGGTGTAATTATTCCACATGGTATATCAAGTCCCTGCTGTTTTAAAATAATGTAGCAAGGGTACAAAATTAATGCTAGGTCTATAATACATAATTAAGAGGTCATTGGCTTCATGCTCTTTTGAAGTAGACTTGTTATTGACATATATTTATAGTGCATCATAAATACATAAATAAATACAAATTTTAATTTGTAACATATAATATGTAATTAGTCTGTACTGGGGGACAGCAGTTGTGTTTTTTAACTGCTTTCTCATTTAGTATGTTTCCAATTAGTCCCAAATGAATGTATTGGAATAAGGAATTACATATTTAAAAGATAAACAAACAGCTGAATTAATTTCTGTATTCAAGGTCCTCATCTTCTTGTAGGATCAGATATGTAGACAGAACAATGCTGCCTACCACAGCATTATATCATAACTAGCGAATTGCCCGTCAAAAAATGACGGCAATGAAATTGTAAGTGAGCTAATGCTATTTGGTGCATAATAATAAAATGACTAATAGATTAATAAATTAATATACTTTACCTATTTTGAAGCATTGTGTTGAAGAGCTGACAATCTGTTTTGATGTTGCTGCAGCATTAGTGGTGCGGAGCTGCTGTGTAAGCGTGGTGAATTTGTGCAGTGTAATAGTGTGCGTGCGCGAGACGAAACCCTTAGCGTAGTTGTGTACTTCCGCATTGTTATAAAATGGCGGCTTATGTGTGGTATGCGTCTGTAGCAGAATATCTGTAGGTGTTTTGTGGTGTTTTGCGTGTTTCTTGTGGTGTTTTGCATGTTTAGACTGCTGTAGACTCGTTTTCGTTTTGTTCGGCGGCCTTTTTTTCTCTCGCTTAGAGAATTTTTTTAGGTGTAACTTCATTTTTTGAGGTCCTGGATGCTCCCTCTTGCTGTAGGTAAGCTTTTTATGTATGTGTTGTGTGTATTTATTGTGTTTTTCATTTTTTCATGTCCGCGGGTTGCGGACGATTTTTGCGAGTCCGTAATGTGTGTTAACGTGTCTCGTATGTTGTTTGCGTTGCAACGTAAAGTTTGCGAGGGTTGCAGTTTCTTCGCGAGGGCCGCAGTTGCTGGCAAGGAGCCCGCAAGCGTGAGCAACGGCTCGAGTGGGCTTGCATGCTCACAACTATATATGTGATACACACACACACATTATATATATATACACACACACAATATACACACACATTATATATACACACACACACACAATATACACAATATAAGTAGTTCGGAGCTCCGTGCACGGCCTGAACCTCCCCCACTACCCGCACTCTCACCACATTCCCGCGGGATTGCCGGGCTCCGGGATGGTTCGGCTAGTGGCAGTGGCGGCGTCTGGCTCCCCCTCCGGGAACCCGAACCGGGGACTGGGCGGCCTTGCGCGGGGCATTGTGGGGAGGAGGTGGCTGCTCCATCCCAACAACTGAGGCCCTTGCACGCAGCCCTCGCGTAGCGAGGGCTGCGGGCAAGGGAAGCGAGGGCTGCTGGCAAGGGCCTCAGTTGCTGGGATGGAGCGCCGAACCCTTGCCCGCAGCCCTCGCTACGCGAGCCCGCAAGCATGAGTAAAGGCCCGTACGCTCACAACTATATATGTGATAGAGCACCCACTCACAGCCCTACTGCAGAGAACACACTGACTGAAGAGCACACACTCACAGACCTGCTGCAGAGCACACACTTACTGCAGAGCACACACTCACAGACCTGCTGCAGAGCACACACTTACTGCAGAGCACACACTCACAGACCTGCTGCAGAGCACACACTTACTGCAGAGCATATACTCACAGACCTGCTGCAGAGAACACACTGACTGCAGAGCACACACTCACAGACCTGCTGCAGAGCACACACTTACTGCAGAGCACATACTCACAGACCTGCTGCAGAGCACACACTGACTGCAGAGCACACACTCACAGACCTGCTGCATAGCACACACTTACTGCAGAGCACACACTCACAGACCTGCTGCAGAGCACACACTGACTGCAGAGCACACACTCACAGACCTGCTGCAGAGCACACACTGACAGCAGAGCACACACTCACAGACCTGCTGCAGAGCACACACTGACTGCAGATCTCAGATTCAAATACACACTGCAGTGCACACACACACTGCATAACACACACACAATGACTGCAGAGCACACACACAAACACACAGTGAATGCAGAGCACACATAGACTGCATAACACACACAAACACAATGACTGCAGAGCGCACACACAAACAGTGCAGAATACACACCTAAAAACAGAATTAATGCAGAACACACACACACTGCAGAGCACATAAACACACTGAATGCAGAGCAGACACAGAAACACACACTGCAAAGCACACACACAGACTGCAGAGAACACACTCTCACTGCACAGCAAGCACTGACTGCAGGTGACCCTGTGGGTGCAGTTCCCCTGTCCGCCCCCGGGAGCACTGTTTCCTGGCTGTGCCTCTGTCCCGGCTCAGATCTTGGGCTCAGTGCAGAGTTCGGACCGCAGGAGAGAGCCGCACAGGGGGGAGAGAAGAAGGAGCATCGCGGGGGGGCTGAGGAGAGGAAGAGCAGCACGGGGGGGGGGAGAAGAAGGAGCATCGCGGGGGGCTGAGGAGAGGAAGAGCAGCACAGGAGGAGCACTGACCGGGAGGGCAACAACTCACACTGTGCGGGGGGTGAGGAGAGGGATCTAGAGCAAAGACTGGGGGATCTAAAGCTGAACCCTAACCGGGGACTGGGCGGCCCTGCGCGGGGCATTGTGGGGAGGAGGTGGCTGCTCCATCCCAACAACTGAGGCCCTGGTGGCCGCACTGATCAGAGCTCGGAGCTCTGTGCGCGGCCTGAACCTCCCCCACTACCTCTCACCACATTCCCGCGGGATTGCCGGGCTCCGGGATGGTTCGGCTAGTGGCGGCATCTGGCTCCCCCTCCGGAACCTGAACCGGGGACTGGGCGGCCCTGAGCGGGGCATTGTGGGGAGGAGGTGGCTGCTCCATCCCAACAACTGGGGCCCTTGCACGCGTAGCGAGGGCTGCGGGCAAGGGCAACGAGGGCTGCGGGCAAGGGCCTCAGTTGCTGGGATGGAGCGCCTTCACCGCTCCATCCCAGCAACTGAGGCCCTTGCCCGCAGCCCTCGCTATGCGAGCCCGCAAGCGTGGGCAACGGGCCGTACGCTCACAACTATATATGTGATAATGTATTTTATAATAACTTATGCATTGAAGAGCTGTATTTGTTTATTTATTTAGTTTCTAACAGTTATTGTTGTTTAGTTGTTCCATCATGGCCGACTCTCTGTGACTCTATGGACTGCAGTACGCCAGGCACATTTGTCAGCCACTGTCCATCTGAGATCAATCAACCTCATGTTCATCAAGCTCTGTTCAAGTAATATGTCTATTATTATACTATGTCTGGTTCATGAAAAGAAGGCTCTGGAATCCCTTTAAAGATCCACAGCAGGATTTCAAATGTAAAGTACCACCAATAACTTATATTTTCAATATGCTCCTTTGAAGAACTATGGCTAAATGTTTTTAAGAAATTCAAAAATATGTTACTTCATTTAAATAACTAAAGATTATATGTAATTATATGAGCAGCCATTGTTGTGTTTTATTTTATATGCTTCCCATTTGAGTGAAGATACATTTTCTTTGCTTCTTTTCTATGTTAGCCTACTGTGCAATATTATTATTTAGGCTCTATCTATATGTACTTGGAATATAGTATAGAAGTACACATTGGTCTACTGATCATGGAGAAAATCAAGTTGGTTGTAATAAGTGATATATTTTAGAGGACAAACTGAATAACTATTTTTAGATAAATTATAGAACTTAAAGAATAAATATTTGGAGTTAGGAAATATTTCCAACTCCAATACTCATCATGTCCCACCCGAATTACTGTAGCTTGCTCTTCATTGGCCTCTCCATTAACCATCTACCATCAACTCTAATCCATCATGGCTGCCTTCCTCATATAGCATCCCATATCAGTCAGAATACAAACCAAAACCTTGTCCTTGTCACAAAAACAGTAAACAACCCCAATATATCTGCCCTCATCTCTAAATATTCCCTAAGGTGCCCTAACTTGCTTTTTTCAGAGCGTACTCCTTTCTTCCTTTCTCACTATATCATTTGTTGGACATTTCTTGTGTTATTCTTACTCTTGGGAATTCCTTGCTGGGTCAGACTCTTCTCTACTGATAACACGTTCAAATGTTCAAAAATAATCATCTACACACAGAGATTAACCATCGCAAGTCACCGAGACACACAGCCATTACCTCCAATGATGTTCTCCTTTTCTTTTCCCTCAAACTTCTGTTTACAATGTAAACTTAATTGAAAATGATATTACTATATTACTATTATTCCTGTATATTTCTGTTCAGTGTATTTACTCCATACATATAGCACTAGGATTATTGATAACTGTCTACTTAAACTTTATCAGATTGTTTACTAAGTGGTTACAACCAAGTTTCCGTCAGTTGGACATCTTCCTCAGCGTGTGAGAAAACCTTTAGGGATCCAGATCATTTCAACGGTCATGGTATGTAGCAAACCCTAGTAAATCTCATATTAAATGTGCCACACAAGGAAGCTAGGTCCAAGTATTTGTGCCACACCCATACCTGCACCCCTTCACAGTAATAAACTAATGTTGCTAGTTCTTAGCCAATAATGAGGGCGAGTGCCAACACACCTTTAAACTTTATAACATGTAAATGAGATTGGATTCATATGGAATACTCATTGCAAGAAAATCTTCATGGGGGAGTAAAAATATAGTTCAAGGATTATTTCAAGTTTTAGATCAGTGTTAGCCAACAGGTGGCTCTGGGGTCGCATACAGCCCTTTAACACTTTCCAAGTGGCCTCTAGCCTATTCTCTGGAATAGGAGAGCATGCCCCTGTTCAGCATTACGCAGCACATTATATCCATCTAGAACTTCTAAAAAATACCCAATTGTACTGAATGTTTATCCTCATTATTTATATGTCTATTACCAATGAATTCCTTTCCTATGGCAATTGTATGACTTTACTTTTGGAAAAATAAAAAGGTTATATCACTGTGAGTCACTTTGAAGGACTCTGGGGCCACATATGAGGCCATTCAAGTGAAATAGGTAGCCAGTTACTGATTTAGATGCTTTTTATGATTAATATAATCTCTGAAATATCACAGTGCACATAAAACTAGCTTGTATGAATCTGCACAGTTTGAATTATTCATTATCATCTTCATAGAAAAAAAGTATACTGTGCACCAGGGTAGGCAGATGTCTGAACAGATATAACATATCTCATCATTAGTCTTTATTTGAAAGCCTAAAAGATGTTTAGAAAGTGCTGCTGTTTAAAGTGTTCGTACAAGCAACCTTAATTCTAAATTTCCAGCCATTAATTTTCTCAGAACATCAAATTACTTAATGTAAACATGTAATTACGTGGGAAATGCCTCATGTTGAGTCAAAGAGAACACTGTTATTAAAATGTTTTGGAATGTTAAAGTCTTGAGTTAAATTAATCGCTTTATTTTCAATTATATACATAATGTAAAATTCATAAACTTAGACAATAGGAAGAAGAGGAACATAATTAGCAGTTGAGGAAGAAACTCCATCATTTGTATCTCCAGCTGTTTTAGTTTCCACATCCTGATCAGCAGCAGTTCACTGCAGGTTATATACAGTATTTAAAGGATATCCGTATATTGCTCAGTGAGAAGCAAATGGTAATTATATCATCAACTCTTTTCTCCAGGGGGATATTAAAATTCACATTCTGTTGAACAATATAATCTATATTACCTACACAAAAAGGAATATAAACAAACTAAAAGGACTTCTCAGGGGTGGGGGAAACTTTATAGGTTTGTGAAGCGTGTAACAAATGAAAAACATTGGCAGCTGTGTAACCAATGGGCATACTATCATTTTTTAAAGGCATATTTAAGTTTCCTGGATTATGGATGCATCTGATAGAGAAGAATCAGTAATGTATGAAAACATTTTTTGCATGAAAAAATTCCAAAATAAACATTAACAAAGTTTGCAAGCAGCAGATTTTGTTAGTTATCACCCATGGACACCTCTGCTAAAATGAGCATATATTCATTATTTGTTTTGGTCAATCACAGGCAGCTAATACATTTTAATACAATGCAACAATCAGTGATGGCAGTTTGTGAAGGAATGAATGATGGGGTGTAGTTCCCTTGTAGAAGGAAGCAGGAGGAGCCAGATACAGATCTGTAGATCTCTACATTGAGCTGCTGCTGGCTTGAAGGTTAGTAAAGAGTTAAATATGTACCCAAATGCAGTGTTTCTATTGGGAGGTACACTGTGTCTATGTAAGTAGCTCTGGGGTGTGAAAAACAAGTTTTCATGTTAAATAAAATATGTTTGTATGTAATTAGAATGACTCCATGTAATGTGTGTTTCTGATAAAGCAGATTAGAAAAAAGTAAAAAAAGGGAAACTTAGATATACCTTTAAGAAAAATATTATCTTAACAGACACTGCTTGTGCCTAAAGGATGCCATGATTTTGCCTTCAAAAATTCTTGTTGGCTTGGAGACTTAGTATCAGTGTTTTCCTTAATCCAAAAATATAAAAAGATGCACCATATAACATACAATAAATCGTGATAGTTCTTGTATGGAATGGAAATAAGTCTTTCAACTGAAGAATCTGATTAAAGTAAAAAAAAAAAATCAAAACTGGTACATGTTTTTGTGCTACCATCATTATAATCCAGCCCAAAAAGAGTTCACAACACAAAGCAATAAAAGAAAAAAAAAGAAGTATAACTATAAAATCATCATGTTTATCTCTATGTGAACAAATCTTTGGTTGATTCAGATAACATTTCAGCACAGAACACCTCCCCCCTCTCTTAGGTTCATTAGAGGCAGTTCCAAGTATATCTTATCCAAACATACAAGTATACATCATTTTAGTAACATGGTGCTGAGACACAGTCTGTCATTGGCTGGTATCTATAGACATATTGTATTCATTGGCTACTTGGGGCAGACCTTTGCAGGGACTGTGTGGAAGGTTTTAGTGGGTAAAAACAGAGCTTTTAAGAACTTGTTAATAAAATGTTTAAATATGCAAATAAACACTTAGGTAGATTATTTTAAAATTAAAAACAGTGAACCACCCATGTCCTTTTAAGACTGATCTTTAATATAAAAAACTTAATTTCTGGTGGCACTTGCCCTTTAAAGCACAAATGGCCATTTTATTTCCTCTTCATTGGTATCCGAGAGCCACTCACTGTAAACACCAGTGGATTCCAGTATCGTGAATAACAACTGTGTGTAACATTTACCAACCTGAGAGCCCTAATTCCTTAAGACTTTTCATCAGTTATAATTAATGTTCTGAGCGTATGAGTTATCAGCTTTTTATAGTCATTCAGCTTCCATTTATCTTCGTTAAAATGAACAGCAACCAACACAATCACAGCTGTGGACGGGATGTGCTATTAATGCCTCATTCCCATTTCATGACCTGCGTGGTTTGGTTATTATATCACCAGGTCACAAATACACAAATCATGTTGAGTCAGCGAGTGTATACAGGCAGAGAAACAGGTTAGCACAGGAAGGCTGGCTTGGTAAATGACAGCAGACACACTATCTGTCACCATGAAAATTAATGAGTGTCTATCATTAAATGACAATCTTGCTTATGATTCACTATGTGAAATAATTATAATGTCCCAGAAAATCAATAGAAAATGACCTTAATACAATTCTTCATGCCACTCTATATGTATGCATGTATGAATATTATATCTATCTATGGGCTCGATCACATCAGGCGCGGTAAATACATGACAGCTTCAAAACTTAACATTAAATAAAGATTGACCCACAAAGATACCCCAAAGGTTTCCATTTTTTAATCCCTTCTTTGCCACTCAAGTCAGGCTAATGTGAAAGTGGATCCTGCTAAAATCTATCATTTCCTATAGATATTTTTGATTTGGTTTGGGTGGCTGAGGGACCTCATGGTAAAGGTGGGCAACCAGTACAATGTGACATTATGTTAAGGGTAAAGTGTGATTATCAAATGCATTTTGTTAGCTAGCCTGTCCTAATAGCTAATGTGGATGGATAGATAGATAGATAGATAGACAGACAGACAGATAGATAGATAGATAGATAGATAGATAGATAGATAGATAGATAGATAGACAGATAGACAGATAGATAGATAGATAGATAGATAGATAGATAGATAGATAGATAGATAGATAGATAGATAGACAGATAGATAGATAGAGATAGATAGATAGATAGATAGATAGATTGATAGATAGATAGATTGATAGATAAATAGATAGATACATAGATAGATAGATACATAGATAGATAGATAGATAGATAGATAGATAGATAGATAGATAGATAGATAGATAGATTGATAGATAAATAGATTGATAGATAGATAGATACATAGATAGATAGATAGATAGATAGATAGATAGATAGATAGATATGCAGACACCTGTAAAACGCAGAAACCTCTTTAATGATAATAAGGAGGTTTACTAGTGTCTCAGTTCAACATAATAAGTTAATTTCATATTATGCTGAAGAGAAGCTAGTCAGAGATGTTTATTCTGGAAATAAACAAACAAAACCAGTACTGTGGCTTCTCTTTCTTGTGTTTTATCCACTCATTGAGAAGTAATTTTAGCTAAACCGTGCTAAATATAGAGCAGAATCGGCCTGCATTTTATATACAGTATTTGGTTTGACCCAATAAAGCGCTATCCAAGGCTAATGTCATATACATAGAGTTGGGTATGAAGAAATAAGAGGCTAAAATAATTAATAAATTGGGAAAACAAATTATGATCAATGGGACTATTTAAGCATTTTTTATATCTATGCTATCACGGGGTGACTGAACTAATTTTATCAATTTCTTTGCAATTGTCATAACAAATGAATTCATATCACTTATTAATAAAAAGTCCCAAAGTATTAATTACTCACCTTCTAAATCCCGCTCTTGTCTCCTGTCATCCCACTTGCAAGGTGCCTTATTTTACAACTGTTACCTAAGCCATGCCCACCGCTTATAGCAGAGCAGTATGAGACAGTGGTTCTGTAAAGCCCCCCTCTGTGGGCATGGCTTTAGGTCACAGCAGTGAAACATGGCACCCTACATGAGAGAGAACTGAAAGACAGGGGGAGGTTCCAAGATGCTAATCTGATACTCTGGATGATTCTTAGAAGTAAGGGAACAATACATTTTATATTGCAATTACACTGAGGTTTATATATTTAGTTAAGTCTCCTAGTTAAAGCACAAATGTGGCAACTCCTATCCTATGCTACACCAATACCTATATTATATAAATGTAATTATTTTATGCCTGTCTATCACTTTCTCTACTTTTAGATAATATCTAAATTCACATTTAAAGCACCAAGCTATGAGACAATCCACAAGTGGTTCAGATTTCATAATGTTGTAAGAGTTAAATATCAGAATAAACAACTTTTGAATTTACTGTGAATACAAAAAAAAACTTGACCTTTTGTTAGAAAACTTCACTGAGACAAACAGTTTCCCCATCATCTTAAGCCTGGAACTACTCTCATCTTTACAAATGCATTGGACACATTTCAGATCAGAAAAAAATGGCAGCTGCAGGAACCTGTGCGCCATGCTTGGAGATGATGGGAGGGACAGATATTTTCATTGAAAAACAATTATTTTCAGTGTAAATTTTCTCGCAAAAGATTTACTGAACCATTATAATGTCTGCTTCTAACAAAGATAATCCTCATAATGTAGAGCTGGTTCACATTTGACCTCGGTGTTAGATTGCTTTTATCTTCGCAACTCCCTTTTATATCCTTAAAGGATCGCTGTAATGCCCTAGCATTATTATGCCCTATGCATATATTAATTATGCATTGATTATTAATAAAATCCTATGCAATCATTTACAATCACAATATTGAACATTACATTCATTTTCAAATATTACAGTATCAGCGTGTTTGTGTTCACACTTAGAAAGTTAATAAATGGATGGTGGGGGTGATTAGCTGAGAGACTAGTCAACATTTTTAAGAACAATTATATTTGATAGGATCATAAAGAATCATTGATTTGCCCCAACAGCAAAAAATGCATTGTGAAAGGAAACCTTAATTCAAATCTCTGAACAATGGAGATCAATGTGGTTGTATAACTTTGTTTTTAAAAATGTAGCAGCTGCTTGGTAGAGAAGGCCTCCTTCTCCCAATTGACCTTATAGTGAGTGGATACCAGCAGCAGCTGAGTCTGAATTTTGAAAGTAAGGTTAATGCTAAGTGATGCTTTTTAAAAGAAGTAATTATGAATTCTATTAAACCTTGGAAATTCTATGCTGTTTTTGCTGCATTTATATGAAAATGAGTGGCTCAAGCATATTAGCTGCTTTGATGTGCTAATTAGAATGACAGTCTGCTTGGCTGTTCCTGTATTGGCCAAAATAAAGAATCCTAATGTTATCTGCCTAATAAATCATCAGTCCCACTTGGTTAGGGCACTACAGTGGCTTGTTGATTGAAAAAAATATCTAATTTTGGTGTAGATATGATTATTATTATTATTATTATTATTATAATTATCATTTATTTATAACGCGCCAACATATTCCATATCGCTGTACATAAGATATGTTCCATGCAAAGGTAAATACAAATCAAAACATAACAAAGCAAGGAGGGCCCTGTCATTGGGCCTCATTCAATTGCTATGTGGCCAATTGAAAATGGCTCTATATAAGCACAGAGCATATTTTTTTTACAGAAGTTTTTATTTAGTGAAGACCTTGCTTTTGGGAAGAAGTTAACTAACTAAAAACTTCTGTAAAAATAATATGCTCTGTGCTTAAATAGAGCCCTATTCAATTGGAAAAATCTCAATTGAATGAGGCCCTTTGAGCCTAAAATCCAATGTCCATGGTGCATTCCCAAAGCACCCTGCAGTATTGAAACTTACAATCTAAAGGTATTGTTTGTGGTACAGGAGGGAGGAGAGGTGATGAGCCTGTTAGGGTGGAAAGTGATACGCTTCTTCAGAGATGCGTTTTTAGTGAGGTTTGGAATATTTTGAGTAAGAAGGATAATCTGGTGGAGCGAAGTGAGGAGTTCCAGAGAATAGGGGCAGCACGAAAAAAGTTCAAAAGCCGAGAGTGAGAGGAGCTGACAAGAGTTGTAGAAAGAAGAAGGGCATTAGCAGAATGAAGAGGGTGGTTGGGGGAGTATTTGGAGATGAGAGCAGAGATGTAAGGGGGTGTGCAATTGTTGATGGCTTTGTAAGTTAGGGTCATAATTTAAAAAAAAAATTCTTGAGGCTAAGGGAAGCCAGTGGAGTGATTGACAGAGAGGTGATACAGACACTGAACATTGTGTACGGAAGATGAGTCTAGCAGAGGGGTTTGGTGACACTTAATCCCGCGACAGATAATCCCATTGACACTTAAGCGGAGAAGATTAATACTATTCCAAGTGAGTTAGGCAAGAAACTCTCTGACTTATATAGTGGGAGTTATGGTGGTTTTCTTAATTTCAGCCAATCTGGTCTGTGTTATTTCTTCAACGATCAGAATTATTCATGCGATCATACTATTGTATAAATTTATTATTTATTTGATGGATTACTGTTGGTGAAATTGTTTGCGATATTAGCCTATCTGTGAGTATATAATGTGTCAGCGGGATGAAGTATCGGGGGATTAAGTGTCAATGGGATTAACTGTCGCGGGATTAAATGTCGCAGGATTAAGTGTCGCGGGATTAAGTGTCCATACACCAGCAGAGGCGTTCATAATGGATTTAAGTGATTGAATATGATATAGTCATGTTCAAAGAATATATAATTTTAGATTACAAATAAGAAGTGTAATCTACAAAGTGGTTTGGATTAGTGATTTAATTATAATATGTGACTAATACAATGCACACAGTTCTCATCATACAATAGTATGATAAATCTCTCCTATACATTGCCTTCTTCATCGACTTGCCTCGCTACAGCACAGGTTTAATCAAATATAAATATAAAACTGAAAATTATTATGTAGTTTGAGGAAGCAGGGGAATACTTCACTCTAGAGTTTTGCTGTCAATAGGTTTCAAATTATTAAAATTTTCAAAAGAAAAGATCAGCATCAGAGGTAATTAAACTGCACACAGATCAATTGATATTAATCGTGACTCATTTATTATTTAATCTATTAGATCAAAGATATGCCAAAGGCTAAAATTGGAGTGGATTTATAATAGCTTAAAGGGACTCATGGGTATTGCTCTGCACCATTGTGTAGAAATCAAGTGGGTAAGCAGTGAAAGCATTTCATTGCTGTTTCTTTTACTATTTTACATTTTTTATATTGTAGTGTTAGCTTGTAAAGCACTCATAGTGTCTTATTATTATGTTGGGAAGATCACTAGTTTAGCTGCACTGGCAAATATACTGAGTTTTTGGAAAGAAAAGGCAGGAAGCTCTCATGTCCTGACCATAAAATACAAGCTCCCTTTAAGTGTAAACATATTCTCTGTAGTGACACTGAGTTGTTTTCCTTTGTGTTTTATATATATATTCGGGGAAAATAATAGAAAAAAATGCCACTTTTGCATTGCAGCATATATAGTGCATGGGCATCTCCAGGGATTGTGTGCTTTTTTGTCCTTTCAGAACATGTAGTGTCAAACTTCAGCAAGTTGGGGAAGGGCAGGTGGTGGAAGAAAGTTTTTTCAATTTGTATTCACCTCTTTATTTGATAATATAATATTAATAAACTTTGATAAAGTCCATGTCATTGCTTATTAAGCTCTTTGGTGCATTCCTCTCTGTGCCATCTACACAACTACAAAACTGGCTACAATTTGTTATATAAAATGAAATGTCATTCGCTTTAGAATTAGAAGAAGGGATGGAAAATTTACATGGAGACTATTCAATGTAGAAACTCAGATATTTTACATCCACGTTGTTAATGAGTTAGGTTGGACTGGCTCCCAGAACCTTTTCTCCAGCCCCCCAAAGACATTGACAAAGAGATCCCTACACCTTCAAGGGTTGGGGGGAATCTAAAGATTATTTAGTATTATGCAATAGCTATAGGCCCTTGAAAAAATAATAAAAAGTATGTCTTGGGATTGCTGATTTTCCCACATATTGTGGTTCTGGTCTCCTTTCAGTTCTAGGTACTGACAGATATACCCCAAAAGCTGTATACATCTTGAGTGGTTACTATTCCACAGAACACATTATTAAAGGGCCACTTAATTCAGTACAATTTGGACCACATCACAGTAAAGATCTCCTAAAAGCACTTTTTAACATTTTTAAAAATATGTGCATTTTTCAGTAATCAAAATAAATCTGTGTTTACATGAGTCACTAACTGCCCCCAGCCAGACACATGCTACTGCTCAGTGTAGTGAGCAAAAGAAAAATAGAGGTTAACCCTCACCTCATTGATCTGTGCAGAGTGTGGGATGCTGGAATAACCTAAATAGGTCAGTTATAGTTTATTTTTCACTGGATTCCTGAGTTCAGGGAAAACCTGCTATAAATCAGTGTCATCACCACTCGGCTTGGCATCTGTTATTAATCATGGAACTGCCATTAGGCAGGATAGACTGTGTTTGTAAACAGACTTAAAACTTTACATTTAGCTGCCATTAGTGTAATTAATAAAAATACAATATTGTGCTCTGTCACACCATGAAGAGCGCTTACAGTGAGGTGGCCCTTTAAGCGATGTGTGTTCTCAGGCTTGTGTCGTTTAGACAGATATTCTAGATCCAGGTATGGCTTTCAAACCTCTTAGAAAGGGTTACCCTAAGAAGATTTACATTACTACAGCTGAATGGATTTAGCTATCTGTTCCTCTTCTACATTCAAAGTCTCCTCCTATATCAGGAAGCTGATCGTTAGAAACCAAGATGGTACATTCTTCACCAGCATAATTACATATCAAAAGGAAAACAGTAGTGTTGTTTTATTTTTACATTTTAAAACACATTTAGCCTATTTTAAAATTCCCAAATAAAACCAAGTCAGCAGCTCTTTGCTTTAAACATGATAATATGAAATCAATGACACTGTTTATAACGTATATAATAAAGGCAGTAACCACGCTGTATAGTTAATAAAATATAATGCAAATGTGAGTTCTAAGAAACTGCAAGACTGGACTTTGATTTCCTTGGAGGAATGTGGCAAATATTATTAGCTGACTCACTGCCTTAAGGGGGGAAATCAGCAAAATAGCCACTTTATATAATATGAACAGTGAGATTTACTAGTTTAATTTGTAACTACTCCTATATTCAGTGGCATGTTATAAGTTGGTGCTGGTTAAATTCTACAAATTACAAATTCAGATATGCAGAGATAGGACTTGTGATTTTTTTATGGGGAAATTGGGGAGATTAATTAAACGTCACAGGAGTTTGATATGCTTCACTGCATTATATTTCTGACTACTAACTTGCCCTCCATTATGACAGTATCATAAAATGTCTTTGTTGTCACTCTGCCCTCTCTCTTTCTGTCCTGTCTCTCTCTCTGTCCTCTTTCTCTCTGTCCTGTCTCACTCTCTCTCTCTCTGTCTCTCTCTTTCTGTCCCATCTCTCTCTCTGTTCTGTCTCTCTCTCTCTATCCTCTCTCTGTCATGTCTCTCTCTCTCCTGTCTCTCTCTATTTCTTGTCTCTCTCTTGTCTCTCTTTCTCTGTCACGTCTCTCTCTCTCTCTCTCTTTCCTGCCTCACTCTGTATGTCTCTCCCTTTCCCTCTCTCTCTCTCTCTCTCTCTCTCTCTCTGGCCTGTCTCTCTCTTTCCTGTCTCTCTCTCTCTGTATTGTCTCTTTATATCTCTCTCTCCTGTCTTCTGTGCTCTTCCCGGCGGTTAATGGCATATGCCCTGAGTCTACTATCAATGTTGCGCCGGTGAACAACACACTGTGCAATCGTGACAGACATAAGAAACCGGTAATTCATAAATAAAATGGGGAACATTTCCACCCATCACAACCACTCCTTTAAGTCATCCTGTGCATTGTGTCTTTCTCCCCCCTCTGCCTCCTCTGTGCTCCTGTTTGCATTTACGGGTGTGAAACCATTTGCGGGCTTGGGAAATTGTTCATTTTCCCCAAGCCCGAAATGTGTTTCCGATTTACAGGCTTGAAAAAATGTTACAGATTTACGGCCTCCATTTTTTTCCTCGCGTACCCATTTTCAGATTTCTCAACGCCAATTAAATATCAAATTAGCTGGTTGTAAGTCAATGTTTTAATTAATTGACGTTTTTTGATGGTCTTCCAACGGTTTCCAAGTTACGGGCTTAAAAAAAATGGTGGCCGTTAAATTCGTAATTTTTTTTCAAACCTGTAACTCCAATCCCTTTTGGAACCTCTCCCCCACTCAAGCCAGTCACATACAGGCCTCACAATGAGCGCTTTTGGAGCTCATCGCGAGCCCCGCAATGAATGCCTTCGGTCTTCAGTCCTCCTTGCAGCCTTTGTCAAACCCGTAACTTTCGGACCTCGTGGCGCTCATTACGCATGAGCAACCCGTAACTTTTAACACAGAGTTAGCAACAGACGCGCAATTACAACAACTATATATGTTATGCTGCAGGTCTCTCACACACACACACAGCAGCTCTGTCTGTGTTGATCTCTGGTGTGGGCATGTGGACAGCAGAGACTGCAGCAGGAAGCAGCAGGTAGGTCACATCCCAGCAGTGACTTTGGGGCTGATATCAGTGATCTCCTACAGGTTAGTAAATAGTTAAATTGGTTCCCAAATGCTCCATGCTGATGGGGGGGGGGGATGTTAACATAATCCTTAGAGGGGTTTATAGATATTAAAAAAAAAAAAATGTTTCATGAAATATGCTGCATATATCAAGGATGGTTTTTGCCTACAGATTGCAGAAATGTAATAATCCAGAAAACTTAGATATGCTTTTAAATATTGTTAAATGAAGTTGTAGTGGAAATCAAACCAATATCTGCCTTTTTATAATCCAGGCACTTTACTATGAATTCAAGCAATAGATGGTGAAAAGGAATAATATAAGTAATATAAACCTTTTACTATTCAGCATTACTACAATGACATTTGTCATATATCACTCCATTATAGCTAACATATATTTTACATTTTATCTTGTGACCAAAGTAAAAATTACTAGGTTAATAAATAATAAATAAAATGAAAAAAAGCCGGGATTTGATGATATCCCTGCTACGCTTCTTCAGTCATCCTGTTTGACACACCTGTGCACAGAAAATTATTTCTTCAAATACAAGCCTGTGTGGGGCTCTCCAGGACGGGACTTGCTCAGCCCTGGTCTACATTGTCACAGTCCAGATTCTTAAGCAGTGTGTATGTCTTGCATAATATAGTTAGCAAAATATAATATATCTAATAAACAATAATACACCATTTACATATTGAAACTGTATCAAATAATTCCTTCTCCTCTACATCTAAATCTAATCAGTTTCACTGTCTGGTGCAGCTCATTATAGATTCACTAGCGACTTGCCCGTCAAAAAATGACAGCAATAGAATTGTAAGTCAGGTAATGCTGTTTGGCACACAAAGTAAGTGTTTTGGTTGTATGAGTATTATTATAATTATTATCGTTTATTTATAACGCGCCAACATATTCCGTAGCGCTGTACATAGGATACGTTCAAGACAAAGATACATACAAATTAACACATAGTAAAACAAGGAGGACCCTGTCTTTGAGTTTGGAATCCAGTGTCCATGGTGCTTTCGCTAAAGCACCTTGTGGGATTGAAACTCGCAGACTTACAACCTAAAGGTATTGGGTGAGGAAAAGGAGGGAGAGGTGAGAGTGTGTTAGGGTGGAAGGTGATACGCTTCTTTAAAGAGATGTATTTTTAGAGAGGTTTTGAATGTTTTGAGGCTGGAGGATAATCTGGTGGAGCGAGGCAAGGAGTTCCAGAGAATAGGGGCAGCACGAGAAAAGTCCTGAAGGCGAGAGTGAGAGGAGGTGACAAGAGTTGTGGAAAGAAGAAGGGCGGGTGGGGGAGCATTTGGAGATGAGACCAGAAATGAATGGGGGAGTGCTCTTGTTGAGGGCTTTGAAAGTTAGGGTCAGGATTTTAAATTTTATTCTGGAGGCTATGGGAAGCCAGTGGAGAGATTGACAGAGAGGTGATGCCGACACTGAACGTTGCATACGGAAGATGAGTCTAGCAGAGGCAATCCTAATGGATTGAAGTGGAGATAGTCGGGTGGTGGGTAGGCCAGCAAGAAGCGAGTTGCAGTAGTCCAGTCGAGAGATGATGAGAGAGTGTATAAGGATTTTAGTTGTGTCTTGTGTAAGAAAGTGGCGAATTCTGGAGATGTTTTTTAGATGGAGAAGACAGTTAGTGATTGTATGTGAGGGATGAAGGACAGGGCGGGGTCCAGTAGAACCCCAAGACAACGGGCTTGGGAGGTGGGGGTAATGATGTCATTATTGACAGTGAGAGAGATGTGAGGAATTGACACAGTGGGAGAGGGAGGGAAGATTAGGAGTTCAGTTTTAGACATGTTGAGTTTGAGATGGTGGGTGGACATCCAAGAGGATATACTAGAGAGGCAGTTGGAGACATGTGTTAGAAGAGAGGGGGATAGATCTGGTGCTGAGAGGTAGATTTGGGTGTCATCTGCGTAGAGATGATATTGCAGCCCAAAAGAGTTTATAAGGGTACCAAGTGAGGAAGTGTAGATGGAGAAGAGGAGAGGCCCTAGGACAGATCCTTGGGGTACGCCAACAGACAGGGGGTAAGGAGAAGAAGAGGTGTCAGAGAAGGAGACACTAAATGATCGATTTTGTAGGTATGATGAGAACCACGACAGAGCAGTGTCTCGAATACCGAGGGAGGAGAGGATATGGAGTAGAAGTGGATGTTCAACTGTGTCAAAGGCAGCAGAGAGATCTAGAAGGAGGAGAATAGAAAAGTGACCCTTTGACTTGGCAGTAAGCAGGTCATTGGTGACTTTAGTGAGAGCTGTCTCAGTGGAGTGTTGGGGCTGAAAGCCGGATTGGAAGGTGTCAAGAAAGGAGTTAGCGGAAATAAAGCTGGTAAGGCGGGTATAGAGGAGCCGCTCCAGCAGTTTGGAAGCCAGGGGAAGTAGAGAGATAGGGCGGAAGTTAGAAGCAATGTCAGAGTCAGATGAGTACTTTTTGAGGATGGGTGTAATTGTGGCGTGTTTTAGACAAGATGGAAACTTGCTGGTAGTTAGGAAAAGGTTGAAAATGTGTGTTAGAGCTGGGATTAGTGTGGTAGGAGGGGAGGGATGAGCTTAGATGGAATAGGGTCCTGGGGACATGTAGTGAGGTGAGTGGATGATAGCAGGCTAGCGACTTCATCCTCTGTAGCTGGGGCAAAGCAGTTCAAAGTGGCTGTTGGATTGGGGGAGGGAGAAGAGTGGGTGTGGTTGGATAGTTGAGATGGTAGAGTGAGTGAGCCACTGTGAGATGAGAGTTCATTGCGTATATTTTCGATTTTATGAATAAAATGGTTGGCAAAGTCTTCAGCTGTGAGAGAGGAAGGGATGGGAGGAGGTGGTGGGTGGAGGAGAGTATTGAAAGTGGCGAACAGACGCTTTGGATTAGAGGATAGGGTTGATATTAGTGAAGTGAAGTAGTGTTGTTTGGCGAGGTTGAGGGCAGAGGAGTAGGAGCGTAACATAAATTTGTAGTGGAGGAAATCTGCAGAGGTGCATGATTTCCTCCAGAGCCGTTCAGCGGTGCGGGAGCACTTCTGGATGTATCGTGTTTGAGTTGTGGAAGAGAGCAAGGGCGTCTTCGTGTGGTTATGGGGGCAAAGGTATCAAGGATGGAAGAGAGAGTAGAGTTGTAGAGTGAGATGGCAGTATCAGGGCAGTTGAGCTAGGTGATGGGGCTGAGAAGGAGTTGGATATTAATGGAGAGCTGAGTAGGGTCAAGTGCTAGCAGGTTTCTGTTCGTGATGGTGGCAGGGTTAGGAGAGGGGTGGTGGGAGGAAGAAGAGGTGAGGTTAAAGGTAAGTAAGTGATGGTCAGATAGAGGGAGTGGGTTGATGACTGGGTTGGAGGCTGTGCTGAGATTGGTGAAGATAAGGTCAAGAGAGTGTCCACAATGATGAGTAGAAGAAGCTGTTAGTTGTGAGAGGCCAAGGGAAGAGGTGAGTGCAAGCAGTTTGGCTGCTGCTGGGGAGGTGGGAGTGTCAATGGGAATGTTAAAATCTCCAAGTACCAGTGAAGGAACATTGGAGGAGAGAAAGTGAGGGAGCCAGGTAGAAAAGTGATCAAGAAATTGAGAGGGAGTGCCAGGGGGGGCGATAGATCACGGCAACACGTAGAGAGATAGGTGAGAAGAGGCGGATTGTATGTACTTCAAAGGATGAGAATTTGAGGGATGGGACAGGGGGCAAGAGGTGAAATGTACAGCGACTGGAAAGCAATACACCCACACCACCACCTTGTTTGTTCCCAGGTCTAGGTGTGTGGCTGAGGTGAAAGCCACTGTGAGAGAGCGCTGCAGGGGAGGCAGTGTCTGAGGAAGAGAGCCAGGTTTCCATGAGAGCCAATAGATTGAGGGAGTTGGAGATGAATAGGTCATGAGTGAATGTGAGTTTATTGCAGATAGATTGCGCATTCCAGAGGGCGCAGGAGAAAGGTAGAGTTGAAGGTTTGTTGGTGATGGGTATCAGATTTTGGGTGTTACGGGTGTTTGCTGGCCTTGAACCAGAGCATGGCTGACAGCGAGTGGAGATGAGTGAGGGGCCTGGGTTAGGGGATATATCTCCTGCAGCCAGGAGAAGGAGAAGTGAAAGGGAGAGAAGATGGGACTGGGACTTACAGTGCTGTTTCTGCTTGTGAGTGTTAGGGAGGGGATGATGTTGTGACTGGAGGAGGGAGAGGAGCTCATGGGAGCAGAGAAGAGGAGAGGAAAGCAAGGAAGGCGAGATGATAATATTGTTGGGGACATGATATGGAGATGAAAGTCTGATAGAGAGGCAGTAGGTTATAAGAAAGAGGAAAGAGTGAGAAAGCATTGTGACGGTGTGTAAGCTCAGGAGAAAGATAGGATGATCTTGTGATAGTGGGGTAAGAATTATTGTCCTAAGATAAGAAGTTGTAGTGATATAGATTCAGGAGCAAGGAAGAGAGTGTGATAAGGTTAATCAGAATGACGGTGGTGGGTGAGTATCTTAGAGACTTTATTAATTGGTACTTTCGACGCTCATTGCAAGCCTCGTGCGGAGCACCTTCGAGCCTCTTGGTTGGTGTATTTTTTGTTATCAGAGCCCCTTTCCATGCCTAGCGCCTTTTGTCGCTCATTGGGAGGCTCTCCCATGGTGTAGTTTTGCTCCTCTGAGAACCCCGCACGCTCCTTATGAGGCGTGCGGTGAATGGCTTTGGCGTTTATTGCAATACTGTCGTGTGGTGTTTTGTAATTTTTTATGTATATGTATTTTTGTAATTATAATTAATTAATTAATTACTGAACTGATAAATTAATATACTTTACCTATTTGTAATAAATACATGCAGCAACCAATGTGCTGAAGAGCTAACAATCTGTTTTGATGTTCCTGCAGCATACAATGTAGATTTTCAGTGTTGGTGACCTGAGCTGTAAGTGTCAGCAATGTGTGAAGTGTGCAGTGTAAATAGGCTGCGCCCGCGAGGGGAAACTGTGTAGCTGTGTAGTTCTGCATTTTGTAAGTTGTAAAATGGCGCTGATTGTGTATGTGGTACGCGGGTGTCAATGATTTTGCGTCCTTCCTAATAGTGTATTTTGAAGCTCGTACAGGGTTGTGTAAAAGTTGTATGTGCCTGGTGGTGTTCTGCGGGTTTAGGGGTCGTGTTAGCCTTGTTTTTTATTTTAGCAGCAATTTTAAGAAAAAAAATATTTTTTTCATTTACCTTTTCACACTCTATCTGATGGTGAAGAGCAAAGTAAAAAATATTTACCACATCTGCATATGAATTGTAATTAAATGGTTTTGATATTTTTTTTAACACAGATTATGTGATATTTCTGAGTCCACTGACTTCTTGTTAGACATAAAAGAATCCCACTTTTTTTCAATAGGGGATAATGAGCTAAAATACAAATAATTTATTTTTGCGATTTTCTATTAAGTAGCTGAACAACTTATTGAGAGCATTAGGGAAATTACAGACGTGCTCAGTTGATGCATAATTATATTTGTTTTTACCAGTTTTATGAAAAGAACTGACTGAATAATTATATAATGGTATCCTGAGGAAACCTAACAAATTACTTAGCTTTTTTAAGTAATTGACTGTTAATTTTTTAGTTTGAATAATGCAGCAGACTTTGCAGACCAAGAAAAATATTGGGACAAAACACATGAGAGAGCCCCCAAGCCTTTATATCTTCAATACAAATACATCCTATGACTGTATGTGTACCTCAACACCCTGAAGCCATGCAGGGTTGGGTCTGGTCAGTACTTGGAATCCTGGGAGCTGTATGCTTTGGCCCACTGGAGAAGGAACTGGCTGCCCACTCCAGTATCTCTGCCATGAATACCAACTTGATCAGCATGGTGTGTTGCGGTCCATGAGATAACAGAGAGTTGGACACAACTGAGCAACACAAACACACACACAGCTCATCTTGCCTCACTGACATTCAGTCCTGATTGGCATCTTCTTATTAATACCTAATAAACAGAAATCCTATGTTTTACTTCCAGTCACACCTCACCTCATGTGTTAAACCCATTTCTACAATTCCAAAAGAAAAAAATCACACTTTGCCTCACTAATCTCCCCCATTTGTGCTACAACCCTCTCTGCAGTCTGATTGCCCCCTCAACATTTACAGTTCCATAGCCACTATGTGCAATAAACTCTCACTTCATATAAGATGGTCTCCCAAACATTTTCACCTCCCTGAAGGCCCACATCCTCTGTCTTTCCAAGCCTGAGACAACTTACATTATTTCACTCTACTTCTCATGCAATCTCTCAGCTTGATCTATAACATCATGACTCTGATCTCACCTCTGGCCCTTTGCACCATTTCAGCAACAAGCCTCACTGTATGTGCATTATGTTTGTTCAACAAAATGTAGTTCTCTATATCCCAAAAATAATAATACACCATTTATAACAATGTACTGTGCTTCAGGGGGGGAGCTATGGCAAGTCTAAACAAGCTATTAAAAAGTAAAGCTATTACATTATCAATAAAGGTTTGCATAGTTAGATATATGCAGCCTTATTAAATTGCAATTCTGCAAATTCTAAAGGGCTCTATACAGTGTATATATATATATATATATATATATATATATATATATAATCCACATATTACAAGAAACAGAGGGGTTCTAAAAAGATTGAACTCCATGGACTGTCTTTTTTATACCTCAATTACTATGTAATTTTGTTACTATATTCCCAACCTAACCCTGCATGCTATTTTATAAATTTATTAGTAGAAAGTGGCCTGATTCTGCTCAACAATGAAAAAATATTTTGCTGAGGCTTTCATATAAATGCTCTCCCTGGCGGCATGACAGGTTAGCTAGAATTCATGAACACGTTTATTTAGAGAAAAAGAAACATAAAATGATGTCAGATCCCTCTGAGCGTAATAAATGATTAAGTTCCAGATGGTACAATAATGTTTACTAAATCTGTCAATTATTAATTCCTCTAGAAGTCAAACTATACTAAATGACCTGGGTTACAGGGGTGCATTTCTGCCTAGGCCAACAAGGCCCAGGCCTAGGGCAGCACATTTTCAGGGGGCGGTCAGCTGCCTGAACATGCATACATTGAAATATGTCTGTATATGCACAGAAATGTCTTTATGCAGAGTTATATCTGACTGTAAGTGCACTTGACATTATCTGTCATACAGTATATAAACACACATAAACTTATGATTTGAAATATAGAAAAAGGAAAGGATGAGCTGCAAGTAGGGCGTGGGGGGAGCAGAATAAAACCTAGACATGCCCATGCCAGGTTAACATACATTTATGGTCAATAGTCTAGTATTGTCACCTTAAAGATGTTTATGTGAATCCTGCCATCAAGTACTGTTAGCAGTAAGGATCGGTGTAGTTCTACAGTGAAATTAACTCTTAAGAAGAAAGTATCAAATAATTTTTTTTAAAGAAATAACAAAAAAAAAAATCCTTTATCAGTTGAGTCTATGATTTTGTTTTTTTCTGATCAACGTCCTGACACGGGAGGAGAATTTGAATGCAGAGAAAGTTTCTATTTGTACAATGACAATGTAGCAGCTAAAATCTCCAGTCCTTTCAACAGGACTTATGGAAACTGCCTTTGTTTAAAAGGATGCACCATCCTGAGAAGCATATTTGCATGTAACATGAAAATCTAAAGGTTTGGTTTATTTTAATTATTTTTCTAAAACATTTCACCAATGAACAACTTTAGTTTAGTTATTCAAAATAATAGATTTTAGTTATTCAAAATAATAGAGATAAAAATACCACCTTTCAAAAAGACATCTAGCCTTTTAGAATAGCCACACTCACAACTAGGAGATATAAACTGATATAGCAAGTCATTGTTTAAAAACTGAGTTTAAATTCAATTTAATACATTACATTTTGTCAACACAAATCCAGCCATGGTCAGATTACCCATTAGGCCAACTAAGCATTTGCCAATGGGTGTTTCCCTGTTAGGGGCACCACTTCTTAAGAACAATGGTTCCTGGCTTCTAAAAAAATGAAATGCTGCAGTTCATAGACTGGCTACTAGGGGGTAACCACCTAGAACAAGAGAGATACAACAGGAAAATTAACTTACATACACGGAAAAGGCAAAAATGGACCCGTGCATACCTTGCATACTCACTCACAGGGGCTCCTCTGCTTCACTGCCTAGGGGCTCCTAAAAGGTAGATCCCACCCTGAACCCAGCTACAGTGAAGAAATATTCAGTCCTGGGGCTGCTCGTGTAATATTGTGTCCACATTAATATCAGTAGTAATAGGAAGGGAAAGACAAAGTATCCTTTGAAACTGAAGTGCACACCCTCTGCCCTAATAACAATATAGAGCAGCAAGAAACAAGATAAAACTTCGCTTTTATTGATGTATAAAATAAGTATTAAAATACTGATACACTGACGAGATACTGATAGTAGTAAAATTCTGAATCTAAATTATGAGTGGGACTTCCTCATAGGAATATTGGAATTATAAAGATGTGATTCTGTATAATATATCCCCTTGCACACAATAGTGTGAGTGACAACAGGAGCTGAAGGACTAATAATGGGAAATATAACCAATAGGCAGAGACACAGGTCCTAAAATTGGACCTATGTATTTGCAAAGATGTATAAGTCACATACAACAATAAAGTGACTGTGTTATTTATACAAAGTAATTGCACTTATTATATTACACATAGGTTTAGTGCATTTGATTATTGCAATCTATTCAAGTGTTAATTGCAGAAAAACAGATAATGGGAAATATAACAACTGAGCAGAGACATAGGTCCTAATGATAGACCTATGTATTTGCATAGGTATATATACCTCATACAAAAATAAAGTGACTGTGCTATTATATATAGAAAGTGATTGCACTTGGGGTGTAGCACCTAGGTATTGTCCATAGGATTATAATCTTATTAAAGTGTCTTGTGCCTATATTATAGAGATAAATAGTCAATTGATTAACTTATTAATTTAAAGTGCTAGTGCTGAGTGGGGATATACTAATAAATAGTAATAGTGATAGAGGAAGGTCCTATTATTATTAATTAATACAGTTTAACTACATAAACTAAGGAGCTGGGAGGAATCCCTCTCTACTTCATAGTAAATTATGAGAATAAGTATTCATTAATAGTGGTGAGAGTAGGGATAATAATGCAGTTGGATGTCCGTTTGTTTGGTGCCTCTACACCTAAGCTCCTAGGTTTGCTACGCGCGGTCTATGCGTCTACGTATGACGTCATAGCGCAACGTCGCGTCGTAACACGTGCAACCCGACGCACGTTTCTAAACTTTTCATCAGGGGTTACCGGGGTCGTATCTAAGGAGCTATTTATGCTCTAAGGTTGCCAAGGCAACCCGGTGGATCATAAAATCATGCTTATACAAAAGAATATACTATAATTAAAATCATGCTAAAAATAGGATGGGAAGTGGGTGAAGCCTGTATTATGATAGATTGGAGCATAATAATAAATTATAAATACTAGAAATAAAATACAGCATAAAGGGCACTGTGTATCAGGCACATATGGTATTGATATGACACCTTGTAGGTTTCATATATGGCCATACATATGAGAGGGAAATAACTTAATAAATATATATATATAATCATAGTGGGTATCTATCACCTTATATAAATAGGTCTATAATAAATAGGAATCTTATCATTTGGTAATATACAAGGTGTAAAGTCTTCTTATAGAAACTATGATGTATACGTATATAATGTATGGAACTATTTATATAAGTACATGAAGTTCCATTTCTGTTGTTATTAGTATTATTAATTTCATTGTTACCCTTCTTAATTTGCCTTTACCTCATTATCATTTGACTTCATCTTTGAGGGGCATATAGGGGGAGTTAGAATAGTCATTATAATGTTATCTTATAATACGTACATAAAAGTGTATATATAATATTCATTACTAGTTGACCTTAATAATTGGTAAGTAACTTAAATAAATGGTGTGAACGTGAATCCATCATTGAGGCCCCATGGTTTTTTGGTTTTAAGTGTAAAAATCCAGTAGGCCTCTCTTTTAAGTAATTCCCTATCTATGTTGCCTCGTCTGATGTTTTGTTTAATACCATCTATCGCTATGAAAGATATATAACTTAGATCACCATTATGTTGGAAATTCACATGGTTGGCCACTGGTGTGTCATATTCTTTAGTAATGCTGTATATATGTTCTAGTATTCTACGTCTCAGTTCTCTGCAAGTTTTGCCTACATAATTCATACCACATTTGCAAAGCATGAGGTATATGACCCCCACAGTTTTACACGTCATTAATTGTTGAATTTTGAAGTTGTCTTTTCCGTCTTTAGAAGGAAAAGTTTTAGTAGTATTCACATATTTACATGCTTTGCATGATAGGCATTTAAAGCAGCCCTTTGTTCTATTGAGCCAGGTATTGTTTTTAGCACCTTCTAGATGGCTTTTGGTTAGCATATCTCTTAGATTAGTGGATCTTCTACTGGTTATTTGGGCCTGACTGCTCAAAAATGGCCTTAGATCATCGTCATCTAGTAGAATCTTCCAATGGTCACTGAATATTTTCTTAATTTGCCATTGTAGGTTCCTATACACCTGACCAATTCATCTTGATCTTTGTTTTTATTGGACAGGAGTGATTCTCTGTCTACTGCTTGTGCTCTTTGATATGCTCTTTTTAAGGGTTTATTCTTATACCCTCTCTCTATAAAACGCTGCTGTAATTCTCTGGCTTCCTTCTCAAAGTTGGTTTGGCTGGAGCAATTTCTTCTGATTCTTAAGTATTGCCCCACTGGTATCCCTTCAATCAATGATTTAGGGTGACTGCTATCTGCCCTTAAAAAGCTGTTTGTCGCTGTTGGTTTCCTATATGTGGTTGTTTGTAGTTTTCCATTCTCAGACTTTGCAATTTTCAAATCCAAAAAGGTAATTGCATTCTCACTCATTTCTGAGGTTAAGTATAGTCCCATATTGTTAGTATTGAGTATTTCTATAAAAAAATTTAAATCTTTTTGGCTTCCATTCCATATTAACAAGATTTCGTCGATAAATCTTATCCATAATTCGACGTGTTGTATATATTGATCCAATTGGTCAGTGAATACAATCTGCTCTTCCCACCAACTTAAATACAGGTTGGCATATGTGGGGGCGCAGGCTGTGCCCATGGCTGTGCCACATATTTGTTGGTAAAATCTATTAAGGAAAACAAAGTAATTGTGTGTTAGAGCGAACTCCAATAGTTCTATTGTGAATTTATTGTGATTAGAATATTGAGTGCCTCTCTTTGATAGAAAATAATTCACTGCTTCTATACCTCTTTGATGTTGTATGCTTGTATAGAGTGATTCCACGTCTAAAGACACCAGTAGAGCTTCCTTACTTACTGAAATGTCATTCAATTTCAGTAGCACATCTTTGGTGTCTTTTACGTGTGAGGCTAGTGTAATCACAAATTCTTGTAACATGGAGTCCACATATTTAGTAGGATTCTCTGTTATACTCTCGATTCCGGACACAATTGGCCTACCCGGGTTTTTTTTAGGATTCTTGTGTATTTTTGGAATGGTATAGAAAGTGGCTATTTTTGGGTTCAGATTTAGGAGAAAGTCAAATTCATTTTTGCATATGACTTTAGTATTTAAACCCCTATTTAGGATATCTTTCAGTTCCTCTATGAAATTATCTGTTGGATCTTTCTCTAGTTTTTTATAGCTTTTCTTGTATTTAAGGAGTCTTTCACATTCTAGGATATAGTCGGTTTTGTCAAGTAAGACTATATTCCCTCCTTTATCTGAATTTCTTATGATTATATTATTATCTTGTTGTAATTGTTTTAGTGCCGATCTTTCAATTTTGGTCAAATTATGGTTGACATTATTTTTACTAGAGATCTTTTTCATATCACGAACCACATTATTGACAAATAACTCTATATTGGGACCTATACTGAGAGGAGGTGTGTATTTGCTTTTGGGTTTGAAGGCAGAGTAAGGACCTGTAGACTGAAAATCTTCATTATCTGCTAATAAGCTTTCAAGGCTTCTCAAGGATTTGGAGTGCATAGGTTCAATTTGGGTTATGTTCTTTCTTTTAGAAAAAAACACCATTTATTTAAGTTACTTACCAATTATTAAGGTCAACTAGTAATGAATATTATATATACACTTTTATGTACGTATTATAAGATAACATTATAATGACTATTCTAACTCCCCCTATATGCCCCTCAAAGATGAAGTCAAATGATAATGAGGTAAAGGCAAATTAAGAAGGGTAACAATGAAATTAATAATACTAATAACAACAGAAATGGAACGCTTCATGTACTTATATAAATAGTTCCATACATTATATACGTATACATCATAGTTTCTATAAGAAGACTTTACACCTTGTATATTACCAAATGATAAGATTCCTATTTATTATAGACCTATTTATATAAGGTGATAGATACCCACTATGATTATATATATATATATTTATTAAGTTATTTCCCTCTCATATGTATGGCCATATATGAAACCTACAAGGTGTCATATCAATACCATATGTGCCTGATACACAGTGCCCTTTATGCTGTATTTTATTTCTAGTATTTATAATTTATTATTATGCTCCAATCTATCATAATACAGGCTTCACCCACTTCCCATCCTATTTTTAG
Source organism: Discoglossus pictus (assembly GCA_027410445.1). NCBI lineage: Eukaryota > Metazoa > Chordata > Amphibia > Anura > Alytidae > Discoglossus > Discoglossus pictus. Next base: position 97,816,670 of record CM050173.1, on the reverse strand, counting down.
CATGATTTTAATTATAGTATATTCTTTTGTATAAGCATGATTTTATGATCCACCGGGTTGCCTTGGCAACCTTAGAGCATAAATAGCTCCTTAGATACGACCCCGGTAACCCCTGATGAAAAGTTTAGAAACGTGCGTCGGGTTGCACGTGTTACGACGCGACGTTGCGCTATGACGTCATACGTAGACGCATAGACCGCGCGTAGCAAACCTAGGAGCTTAGGTGTAGAGGCACCAAACAAACGGACATCCAACTGCATTATTATCCCTACTCTCACCACTATTAATGAATACTTATTCTCATAATTTACTATGAAGTAGAGAGGGATTCCTCCCAGCTCCTTAGTTTATGTAGTTAAACTGTATTAATTAATAATAATAGGACCTTCCTCTATCACTATTACTATTTATTAGTATATCCCCACTCAGCACTAGCACTTTAAATTAATAAGTTAATCAATTGACTATTTATCTCTATAATATAGGCACAAGACACTTTAATAAGATTATAATCCTATGGACAATACCTAGGTGCTACACCCCAAGTGCAATCACTTTCTATATATAATAGCACAGTCACTTTATTTTTGTATGAGGTATATATACCTATGCAAATACATAGGTCTATCATTAGGACCTATGTCTCTGCTCAGTTGTTATATTTCCCATTATCTGTTTTTCTGCAATTAACACTTGAATAGATTGCAATAATCAAATGCACTAAACCTATGTGTAATATAATAAGTGCAATTACTTTGTATAAATAGCACAGTCACTTTATTGTTGTATGTGACTTATACATCTTTGCAAATACATAGGTCCAATTTTAGGACCTGTGTCTCTGCCTATTGGTTATATTTCCCATTATTAGTCCTTCAGCTCCTGTTGTCACTCACACTATTGTGTGCAAGGGGATATATTATACAGAATCACATCTTTATAATTCCAATATTCCTATGAGGAAGTCCCACTCATAATTTAGATTCAGAATTTTACTACTATCAGTATCTCGTCAGTGTATCAGTATTTTAATACTTATTTTATACATCAATAAAAGCGAAGTTTTATCTTGTTTCTTGCTGCTCTATATTGTTATTAGAGGGTGTGCACTTCAGTTTCAAAGGATACTTTGTCTTTCCCTTCCTATTACTACTGATATTAATGTGGACACAATATTACACGAGCAGCCCCAGGACTGAATATTTCTTCACTGTAGCTGGGTTCAGGGTGGGATCTACCTTTTAGGAGCCCCTAGGCAGTGAAGCAGAGGAGCCCCTGCGAGTGAGTATGCAAGGTATGCACGGGTCCATTTTTGCCTTTTCCGTGTATGTAAGTTAATTTTCCTGTTGTATCTCTCTTGTTCTAGGTGGTTACCCCCTAGTAGCCAGTCTATGAACTGCAGCATTTCATTTTTTTAGAAGCCAGGAACCATTGTTCTTAAGAAGTGGTGCCCCTAACAGGGAAACACCCTTTGGCAAATGCTTAGTTGGCCTAATGGGTAATCTGACCAGGCCGGATTTGTGTTGACAAAATGTAATGTATTAAATTGAATTTAAACTCAGTTTTTAAACAATGACTTGCTATATCAGTTTATATCTCCTAGTTGTGAGTGTGGCTATTCTAAAAGGCTAGATGTCTTTTTGAAAGGTGTTATTTTTATCTCTATTATTTTGAATAACTAAAATCTATTATTTTGAATAACTAAACTAAAGTTGTTCATTGGTGAAATGTTTTAGAAAAATAATTAAAATAAACCAAACCTTTAGATTTTCATGTTACATGCAAATATGCTTCTCAGGATGGTGCATCCTTTTAATAACATCCTTCTATATTGTTATTAGGGCAGAGGGTGTGCACTTCAGTTTCAAAGGATACTTTGTCTTTCCCTTCCTATTACTGTTATTATGCATATATATCCATAGTAGCACCCCTAGTCTACACTTAGATTTCTTTATATATCTTGAGCCACCTGTCTCTCTTATCCCATAATCCACATTAATATCCACTTAAGATGCAGTGTCTTTTAGCTCACTTATGCCACTATTGAGGAGAAATCTCCTGAAGCATATCAGTGTATGCAAATCACTCAAAGACTCCATAATTGGTATAGGGTAACCCAGATGTGAGACTCCTGCTCATTGTGTCAGGTCTTTTCCAGAGCCAATTATGGCATTCACAATTAGATAGGTTTTACTGGCCTTTATTGAGGATTGCACATCATCCTACAGTAGTCAACTACTTCCCAACTGTATAAAGAGACAAATAAATGCAAAAAAAGTTTACTGTTCTATGATGTGGCAGCAGGAGGTGAATATATATTATGTATATGGTTCTATTAAAGTCACTACACACATACATATCTATATATATACTGTATATATATATACAGTGCCTTGCAAACGTATTCACCCCCCTTGGCATTTTTCGTGTTTTGTTGCCTCACAACCTGGAATTAACATGGATTGTTTGAGGATTTGCATCATTTATTTACAAAACATGCCCACAACTTTGAAGATGTTTTATTTATTGTGAAGCAAACAACAAATAGGACAAAATAACAGAAAAAGTTAATGTGCATAACCATTCACCCCCCTAAAGTCAATACTTTGTAGAGACACCTTTTGCGGCAATCACAGCTCCAAGTCACTTTGGATAAGTCTCTATGAGCTTGCCATATCTTACCACTGGGATTTGTACCCATTTCTCCTTGCAAAACTGCTCTAGCTCCTTAAAGTTGGATGGTTTGCGCTTGTGAGCAGCAATCTTTAAGTCTGACCACAGATTTTCTATTGGATTGAGGTCTGGGCTGTGACTAGGCCATTCCAACATATTTACATGTTTCCCCTTAAACCACTCACGTGTTACTTTAGCATTGTGTTTGGGGTCATTGTCCTGCTGGAAGGTGAACCCCCATCCTAGCCTCAAAACACACAAAGAGTGGTACATGTTTTGCTCAAGAATATCCCATCCATCTTTCCCTCCACTCTGACCAGTTTCCCCTGCTGAGAAAACATCCCCACAGCATGATGCTGCCACCACCATGTTTCACTGTGGGGATGGTGTTCTATGGGTGATGTGATGTGCAGGTTTGCAGTTGAGCCATGTTCTTTCCATTTGGTTATTATAGATTTGATGGTGCTCCTGGGGATCATCAAAGATTTGGATTTTTTTTATAACCTAACCCTGACTTGTACTTCACAACAACATTGTCCCTTACTTGTTTGGAGACTTCCTTGGTCTTCATGACAGTGTTTGGTTAGTGGTGCTTTTTGCCTAGGTGTTGCAGCCTCTGGGGCCTTTCAAAAAAGGTGTGTATATGTAATTACAGATCATGTGACACTTAAATTGCACACAGGTGGCCATCATTTCACTAATTATGTGACTTCTGAATGTAATTGGTTGCACCAGAGTTCTTTATGGGCTTCATAACAAAGGGGGTGAATACATACGCACATGCCAATTTTCTGTTTTCTATTTCTAAAAAATAGTTTTATGTATATATTTTTCTCATTTCACTTCACCAACTTAAACTATTGTGTTCTGATCCATCACATAAAATTCAGATTAACAAAACATTGAACTTAAGGCTGTAAAGTAACCAAATAGGTAATAGGAAGGCACTATATATATATATATATATATATATATATATATATACAGTATATATATATATATATATATATATATATATATATATATATATATATATATATGGCCAGTTGATTAATCTGTACGTAACAACATGTTTACTCTGACCTACCTGTAAAAGTCTAGCAATCGGCTATGCTCTTGTGATTATAAAATCATTAGTAGAGCAGGAGGACTTTTTCATGTAATTTATGATTAGTATATACAACCTTGAAGCACGATTATCTAACACTTCCACTCAACAGTTTTAAAAACCACCAATTGTACATGTATTTTCATTCTGAAATAACTAAGGCTTGTGCATGAGTAAAAGACAAGGTATAGGTTCTTCTTGCTGTGTCTAGTTTAGTAATTTTACTCTACCACAAAAGCTGTGCTGCAATGAAACAAGTGCATGGTAACTTTAAAGGGCCACCTAATTCAGCACAATTTGGACCACATCAAACTAAATATCTCCTAAAATCTTGTTGAAATGCTTTTTGAATTTTTGATAGATGTGCTCTTCTACTAAGAAAGCAAATAAATGTATCTGTGTTTTCATGTGGCACTGACTGCCCTGACCAGACTAGCAGCTACAGTTCCGTGTAGAGAGTGATAGAAAAGCAGAGGATAACCCTTACCCCATCTATTAGTGCATAACATGAAATGCTGAAATCACCTAATAAGGTCAGTTATGGGTTAACTGGTTGGTGCATTCCTGAGTTAAGGGAAAAACTGCTATCAATTACCGTGCACTTGGTTGTCTGTTTTACTTATGCAACAGTCAGTAGGCAGGAGAGACTTTGTTATGTAAACAGACTTAAAACTTTCTTGACTGTTATTAGTGTAATTTAAAAAATAGATAATTTTAACATACAATGTTGTGCTCTTTCACACCATAAGGAGAACTTACAGTGAGGTAAATGGCCCTTTATATAGCAGGTTACCCCCCAAAATGTGCTACCTTAGGCAGAAATACACCACTGTCTTTATACTTGTTGGTTTCCCATAAGTCCTTCCCATCCACCCTGCTTATCTTTAAACCCTTTCCCCCTCCCTATTCTCTACCTTAATCTCACTGCCCCCCCCCCCACGCTCTCTCCCCAAATCACTATATGCTGTGTGACTCCTTCTGACTGTCATGTTACTCTCCCATAAACACCCACTACTTCTCTATTAAAAAGCATATAAAAATCAGTTTATAAACATACATATTATTGCTGAATGAATAACAATTTACAGCCAACTTCCTGTATGAGTCATTCTTTTCTGCTTGAAAACCTATTGATCTGAAAAGTAATGAAGCAGGGATTTTATATAGAATGTGCTCAAAATATATTAGCTTGTTTAACTAATGAATACAATTTTGTTTTTTAATGATAAAGTCTGCAAAATATCTTGATTTGATAAGAACTTTAATGGATTTAGAAAAATTAAATAACTAAATAAATACATAAATAAATAAAACATAAATAATACATATTTAAAGGGCCACTTTAGTCCACATTATGGTAAAAATGTCCTAAAATCATGTTGAAATACTTTTAGAATTTTGCAAATATGTGCATATTTCACTGAGAAATTAAATCTCTGTTTACATGTGTCAATGGCAGTGCCCCCAGACAGACCCACAGCAACAGCTTTGTGCAGTGAGCAAAAGAAAAAAAATAGTTAGCCCTTCACAACTTTATCTGGAATACTGGAATCACCTAAACTGGACAGTTATGAGTTTGCTGCTCCTGCTGCATTCCTGAGCTCAGGGAAGAATGTTATAAATCATTGTCTTCACCATGCCTTCGTGGCACGGATCTGCATATGTTATTAATCATGGAACAGTCAGTGGGCAGGACACAGTGTGTTTGTAAATAGACTTAATACTTTAGACAGTTTAGGTGTTACTAATGTAATGAAAAAAATTGATTATTTTAACATACAGTCTTGGGCTCTTTCACACCATGAAGAGCACTTACAGTGAGGTAAATGGCCCTTTAATGTAACCAATATATACATTATTGTATTGATGACAACAGGCATCTTCTTTTGTTCTTAACAGGATTACACGCCCCCCCACCTCCCCCAACAGTATAAAGCTCAGACTCAGATAACCTCTCTATGTAGTTCATTTGAAAAATTGCCGGTGGGAATAGCCATTTTACCATAGAACTGAACATTTATCTATAATACTTTTCAGTTCATGGTGTATGAAGCTACCGATGCTGTTAACTTGTTACATAATTCACAAACATGTAGATTTTGTCCCAAACTACAGTAGGTAATTAAAGCTAAGTACTTGTTGATGGCATATAATGTTCAGAATTAAAAAAGAAAACTCTTTATTTTATTTAACATCTAAACATTTTTCAGTAATCAGATCATTACATAGGAAAGTGTTCTGCCAAGGTTAGCTTTCTTATCCTGTATAGGAAGAATCATAGAAGAACCAGTAGTAATGCAGTAACAGAATATTCTCCCTGGCAAAACATTCTTTCTGTGTTCATTGAAAAGCTTTACTGATATCCATAGTGGGCAAGCAATATTTAAACAGTTGCACATGGAGCAAAGAGAGACATTCCAGAAAAATATCACAGTGCTCACAACTTAGCTGTGTGAGACTTCACCCGCATGGTAGTGAAATTGCTGGAGTAAGTAATCAACCTATACCCACCGTAACATTTTTCCTTTCACACAATAAAGAATACAAATACATTTTTGATCAAACATTAGCAGTTCAGGCGTCAGCATTTTGCTGCCAGGTAGACTAGTGTTAGGCATCAGTTCCCCTACTAACCATAAATGGACTGAGTTCTGCCCCAGAGAGGTGGCACTTAAGACATCCAAGAACCCAGGTTTTAGGTTGTTCCCCCTTACTACCTTCCTTCATGCCCACCATTTTAGCTGTGAGTTAAGAACTGCCATGACCATTCAAAGCAGGACCAACCAATGTCGCGAGGGTGGGTGGGAATATATTCTATCCAGTGACCGTATTGTTACCTAGACGGTGTTGGAGGGGAGATTCTCTTGGAAGGAAGTGAAAGGGGAGTCGGGATACCTCCATATACCACCTCCCAGCTTCTCCCCTCTCCTTGCTCCCCCTCCTAGCTGTGGTCATGCCCACATTCATTCACTTCCTTCAGGGGTCATACTGAGAAACTGAACACTGAAAAAAATAATTGTAAAACTTTTTGTTGGTGATATAGTGTGATAAATGTACTCCTAGCTAACCCAAGATGGTATTTATCGTTAAAGAGACATTAATTGTTTGTTAATTTTCATGTGTTTAAAGACCATTAGCCTTATTAAATTGCGATTTGGTAAATTTAAGAGGGCTCTATTTAAGCACAGAGCATATTTTTTTTACAGGAGTTTTTAGTTAGTGAAGACCTTGCTTTTGGATAGAAGTTCACTAACTAAAAACTTCTGTAAAAAAAATATGCTCTGTGCTTAAATAGAGCCCTCTTAAATTTACCGAATCACAATTTAATAAGGCTGCATATTTTTAAACTTTGCATGAAAAAAAAATGAAGCAAATCTTAATTGAAACGTACAGAGAATTATTTAGTCTATATCTCTCATTGGCTGGCAGAGACAGACAATCACATAGCCTTGGAATTATATCACAGCCTGAATAGATGGGCAAAGCTGCAAATTCCAGTTCAGGGGAAAATGTGTGCTTTTCTATGTAAATAGTTTCATTAACAAATGTAATTTTAATTTCACAGACATATATGAAGGAAATGTTCACAAAACTGAAGCGGTAAGGTGGTTGCATCAAATATACATATTTTAATTTACTTTAACCATGTATATAATTCTACACAAATGAATAATAATAATAATAATAATAATAATAATAATAATAATAATATTAATAATATATTCTTATACCACAAACTGAAATGGAGACTGGGGCTGTAGATAAAAAACAAAACTAAGTTAACTGATCAATTCCACAACTGTAAATACCTCATTGAAACTAACTGAAAGTGCACAGGGCTTATTTATGTCTGTAGATTTCTTTGGCAGGCAAGTATGAGTCATACACAATCCCCAATGTAGTTAAACATTTACATATATTTTTTCTGCTCTGAGAGCATCCACATTTAATGGATGACAGATTGATACATTATCAACTAACCTCTTTCAGGTGCAAAAAAGAAATAATGCTTCCAATGTCCCTTTAAAAAATCAGCTACTTTATTTTTTTGAGGTAGTAATAGAAATGCACACTTATGCCAAAAATCTAAGGCCATTTGACCAAAGAATTTCTTGGCTTTACAAACAAGTGGCCTCTGAAGAAAAAACACCCTTATCTCTGATTTTTAGACTTGGACTCAAACTTAGCAGAAGAGGTCATTTCTGTCTCTTGTAGAAAAATGGTAACCTTAATTAAACTGATTTCTCAATTGGATTCAGAGCATTGTCAAGACTAAGCCGCATTGTATATAACCTGGTAGGTGGCACCACATGGACTGGGCTTCGAGGATATGTTATATATTTCCTCTATTCTGTGGCATTACAATATGAATTTTATCTCTACGCTAAAAACTGGCAAAGCTTCTCTTTTCACCTATAATCGCAAGAATAATTTCTCCACATGTACAGTATCTATATAAATATACTTACAAGTAAACAAAGGCCTATCTTAATATATTTAGATAAAGTTTAAATCTGTTTACAGCCAGTTAGAAATTCACGTAGTTAAAGCAAAAAAATATATATCATAGAACTGTTAAAAATAATTAATAATGTAAACCAAACAAAGATAGAGGTGTTTTTTTAAGAAAAGCAAAACAAAAATATTGCAATCACATTAGAAAAAAAAGTTCTGATCTTTAGGGGGAAGCAAACGGGAAGAAAAGCTACAGGGTCCTAGGCCCATACCCGTACTCCCCATAATAAGCTACCAACTAAGGGGCAGAAGCCAAGAAAAGGGAACAAAGGACCCCTTTATGAACCCTAGCAAATAAGTGCAAGAAGAAAGAAAAAAACCCTGGCAGTAAGGCCCTGATAAGGGTGCAAGACCTATATTAAAGGGTTAGGGCACCCCCACAGGAATCATCCAGGGGCGGATCTGCTAACCTGACAATTCTCAAGCCCATAGCATAAATAACAGAGGCAAAGACATAGCGAGACTTGACACAGTGCTCCCCGATGGTACGGACTTGAGGCCTACGCACACTTACACATCTGAAAGGTTGAAGCTTACACTCCTGGACACAAGAAACTGATATCTAAAGCGAACTGCTCCGCGAATAAGAGCACCATAAAGCAGTTCAGCAAAAGTCTTAAACATACCCTAGACATTCTACTTTATTAACTGAGAAGTCTCTGCCAAGGCAACCCTATAACAAATAAAAACATTACTGGGAAACAGCAAACAGACAAGAACATTGCAACTACCCTAACATCCCAGAATTGGAAAATCAACAGAAGTAGATCAATAACAACAAAAAGAGAGTGGTGTTAACATACAACCCCCCCCAAAAAAAGGGGAAAAACTTACCGTCACAGTCCATACACCAGACACCATAACCCAGATATGGCACCCCCCACCCCTGAAAATTAGATCCACTAACCCATATTCCCCATAGGGGCCACTGGGACCGGCCGCTCAACCCTCCCCTAATGCTGTCAATTGATAGGCTTGGGCTGGAGGGGACCCCCTGCCGTTGGAAAAGCTACGTGACATCATTGAAGCATCTTGGAAGAATCAAAATCTATAATCAAAATCTCTAACATGCATATATGAAGATCATTATTCTGATTCACGGACCAGGACTACAAAATGGGTAAATCCAAGCGGAATCTGCCCTCAAGGAGTATCCAGGATCATTTCAAAACACAACAACAAAACCATGCCTCCCCGCTCATCAGGAGGCTCAGACATGGAATTTGATGCAATCCACACAAAACAGCCTACGAAATTGTCAGACATTTCCCTTTCCGATTTTAACAACCTTCTTGGATCCCATTTTGACAAGGCTGTTAAAGAAATCAAGAAAGCAAGATTTACAAGATCTTGGGCACCGCACTCATATACTAGAAACCACCAGATCGTAGATACCCAACAGAAATACTGCTTGGATATAACCCAGAACTGTGATCGTATCTCGACGTTAGAAAATAAACTAGAAGATCTAGAAAATAGGTCCAGACGCAACAATATAAGATTCAGAGGGATACCAAAATCGGTCGGAGATCTGAAAATATACTTAAACGCATTTATCCATAATCTGCTGCCAGACCACCCCCAGGACTCATGGGAGAATGAGAGGGCACATAGGGCCCTAGGGGGCCCAACATCGTCGGAACAACCTAAAGATGTCATAGCTCGATTTCTTTGCCAGGGGACACGAGACTTGCTCCTGGCAACATCACGAAAGGCGCAGGCAATTATGGGCCCTGATGGCACCCAGATACAGATATTTGCTGACCTAGCCCCTTCCACTCTACTAAAGCGAAAACAACTAAAACCAGCCTTGTTAATTTTGACTCAAAACAGCATCAAATACAGGTGGGGGTTCCCCTTCAGCCTATCATTCCAAGTGGAGACGACAATAACATTGTTCACACCTTAACTGAATGCAACACAGTTCTCTTGGATTTGAACCTCTTGCCCAGAGAGGCTGCGCTTGAAGCACTGCAAGAATTAAGCTTACCTCCCAGGCCGGCAAGACAATGGACAGAAATAAAAGGGTCCAGACGACGGACCGAGCAATAAAATCAAACTTTGAGATCTAAATATCTGTCTCCAGGACCCTCAGCAAAGATATAAAACTGGACAGATACTATGGGACTGCTGAAAAGATAAGACACAGGGAAACCTGATAGAAAAGATCGCCAGGTCCAAATGCTGGAGAACTTTCATATAGGCTTAGAAGTAGAGGGTTAATTGGAAATCAGGTACTTAGAAGTAGGCTCCAAGGGGGGAAAGATCGGGTAGCTCTGAGACACCTGCCATCGATTGTTTACTAGGACATCTCTTCCTCAGTAGAGGGGACTAGTTGGAAAATGAGAATTTACTTTTCCTCCCCGGGCATGTAAATGCCTTAAGTAATGGGCTGAGGAAAAGCCAAAGTTTTTGTGTTCCAGACACCAGGCTTCATGAGACAATCCCTCCGCCTTCTCCAGGGCCAGCTCTGCGATCCTTCAGACCTCAGATACAAGGGATGGTATGGGGCGACAGAGATATGGACAGGGATAGGCACAGCATCTTTGAATTCATGGAGGTACCATGACAGACACCTCTTTTGTCTTTCTTACACATAACGTCCGGGGCTTTAACTCACAATTTAAGAGATGTAAGGCCTTTCTGTCCTATAAGCCCCTACATCCAGATGTGATTTTCCTACAGGAAACACATTTCGCGCAAAATAGTCTCCCCAAATTTTTACATAGTGCATACCCAGTTTTTGTTGCTTCCTCCCAATCCTCTAAAAAGGGGGTAGTGGCTATCTTGCTGCATAAACATTTTCCATTTATCATAGACCATAGGAAGATAGACTCAGCGGGTAATTTTGTAGTATTGACAGGCACACTACAAGGTACAAAAATATCCCTGGTATCATTCTACTCGCAAACTACCACCCCACATAAATCATTCATAAAACTTCTCAAATACCTAAGGTCGGTGGACCACGGAAGGATTGTGCTAGGGGGAGATCTCAACCTGGTTCTAGACTCTAATCTAGTTAGATCAAACGGAGATGGAGGTGGTAAATATTCAAACAAATTGAAACAGATTAACTCCTTGCAAAAATGACCTAGATCTTCTAGACGCATGGAGACTACTGCACCAGGATGAAAGGGGGTACACCTTCTATTCGTCAGTTCATGGCACATATTCCCGAATAGACACCATCATGATAGATTCATCATTCTCAGATAATGTAGATAAGGCAGATATCCATCCGTGCCCGTGGTGTGATTACTCCCAAGTAAGCGTCTCTGTTGAAATGGGCCAGAAAAGCAGGCCTCCATACAGCTGGAGACTAAATGAAAACATTCTATCAAACCCAGTGGTGGGAAAACAAATAGCAGATGATCTTGAGCTTTTCTTTGCTACCAACATCACACCAGAATCAGACATGGGGCTCTCTGATAAAAATAGCAAGCAGTCTTAAGCGACAATCCAAATTGAGGGAAGGAGACCTAGAAAAATTAAATCAACAAAACACTTCCAAACATGTATGCAAAAAAATAGATGAAATTAGACTAGAGTTTGATTCGTTATTATCAAACCATACTGAAAGAGCAATTAGATGGACAAACCACAGGTTCTATGCCAAGGCTAACAAACCAGATAGCTTGCTGGCCAAGAAACTTAGAAGCAACATTTCCCAGTCAAAAATCTATAGAATTAGAACCTCTGCTGGCAATATCACAGCCAGTCCTAATCTTATACAAAAAACCTATCTGGAATTTTTCCAGAAGATATATACTTCAGGCCCAAGCCAGCATCAACAAGACCAACGGAATCAAACCTTTTTAAAATCATGTGATCTATCTACTCTGAATGTAGAGGAAGGGGAGCTCCTTAACTCGAAGGTTGAGGAATCAGAAGTCAGGAAAACAATTAGTGACCTGAAAGGTGGGAAGGCCCCAGGCCCGGATGGATTCACCAATCTATACTATAAAAAATATATTGACACACTGGCCCCTCATTTAACAAACCTCTTCAATCAAATTCTAGAAGGCCATCAAATGCCACAGGAATTAAAGCAGGAAGATTTGATATTATTCCCCAAGGAAGGTAGGGACCCCCTAGAAGTCAAAAACTATCGCCCAATATCGCTCCTAAATGGGGATATCAAAATCCTAGCAAAGCTGATGGCCAATAGAATCTCCCAATTTCTCCCCAGACTCATCCATAATGACCAAGCGGGATTTGTTCCCTACAGACAAACGGGGGATAATATTAGTCGCACTTTACATTTAATTTCATGGGCATCCCAAAACCGCACCCCAACCTGCTTACTGGCTTTAGATATAGAAAAAGCTTTTGATACTGTAGAATGGCCGTATCTCAGAGCAGTGCTATTCAAACTTGGCTTCAGGGGGAAATTTATGGACTTGATCGAGACCTACTATAGATCCCCCAAAGCAAGGTTGAAACTCCCAGGCGACTCCCCAGCGCAAAATGAGGTACAAAGGGGAACAGAGACAGGGATGACCCCTCTCACTCTTACTATTCGCCCTAGCAATAGAGCTGCTACTACAGTCTATACGATCTAATCGAGATATTCAGGGAATCCAGATTGGACATCATCACTTTAAATGCAGTCTCTTTGCGGATGATTTCTTAGGTTCACTCACAAAACCTACCACCTCCATACCGGAACTGCTAAAAATTCTCGGGACTCAAAATAAATGTGGCTAAGTCGGAAGCACTAGGCATTGCTCTCTACCAGACAGAAATGCAATATCTTAAGCAAAATTTTGATTTCACCTGGCCTAAATCACATATTAAATACTTAAGGGTGGCCATCATGGGTAGATTAGCAGATCTATATAAAACAAATTATTTACCCCTGTATATGGAACTACTGCTAGATCTATAGAGATGGTCAAAAGGTAGAAATTCATGGCTAGGAAGGATTCATGCGGTCAAAATGAATGTTCTACCGCGGCTTTTATATCTATTCCGCACACTTCCGATCCTAATTGTTTATAGGGATCTCGAGAGGTTCCAAAACCAGATCTTTAGGTTCATATGGAACTACAAACCCTCGAGGATCTCCAAAGCTATCATACAAACAGATAAAACCAAAGGGGGGCTCTCATGCCCCAACTTTAAATTGTATTACAAAGGGGCGCAGCAAATGCTTCCATACACATGGGACACCATTCTATGGCTCCCTAAACCAAGTAACATTCTGGGGAATATAAGGAACCCAATGATTAAACATTCATTAGCAAGATGGACAGGGGGGACCCGTTTTTATCAGCTAGCCCCAAAATTAGCAAGCATCACCCCTATCATTCCTAACCCACTTCTAACTATACAGCTAACCCCAACATCTAAACATTGGTGGAACTCCAGGAGGTTATTAACGGTTGCAGTGGTTACCTTTGAGCATATGAGAGACAAATATGACTTACTGTTAACGGAACACTACACTTTTTGTAGGCTGCGACATTTTGTAGGTTCCACAATAAATTCTTTAGGGGCCCCGGAAACCAACTGGCTAGTTAGAATTTGCAGGGATCTTCCACTGTCAAGCAATATTATAAGCTTGTTCTATGATGCACTTAATGGGACCCCAAAGCCACTAAAAACAAAATATATGCAGAAATGGGAGGAGGACCTGGGATATACTCTAGACCAAACAGTCTGGGAACAGAGCTGGCGTAGCCTTTCCAGAGGATCATTAAGCTATAGCGTGCTGGAGACATCAATTAAGGTCCTACACAGAATTTACCACACACCAGTTAAACTCTTCAAGTGGGGCTTATCTCAAGACGCTAAATGCTTCAGGGGCTGTAGTAACCCAGGTACATTTTTACATATATGGTGGGTTTGTACGGAGGTGAAGAGACTCTGGGCAGAAGTATTTAAGTTGGCTTCAAAAATATTTAAAGCCAAAATAAGCAAATCCATAGAGATCTCCCTCCTGGGCCTATCCAGCTCACTACTAACATCTCATCAGAATAGGCTACTGCAGTTTCTGATGCTGGCCACCAAAAGCTCGGCAGTGGAAGTCACCAAACTTAAACCTACAGACAGTCAAGAACAAGTTAAACTTTATCCTGATCAACGAATGCATTACCCATCTCCTAGAAGACTCAATCACCAAGTTCATGGATATTTGGGCTCCATGGCTAATGGAATCTGATAGTATTACACTGGAATCCAGCACAAACACAACCCATTAAATATTAGGCGAGGTTGAGGGGGGGGGGTATGGCCCTGGAGGAGATGGACGGAGGTAAGAGATACTGGACATCCTCGTTTTGCTTCCTGGTGAATCTATAAATTAACTGTTTTATGATTTATTTGATCATTAATTTTCTTATTTCAAGGATTCTTTTATTTCGTATTTCTTCATATTATGTTTTATTCCTATCCCCAGTTTGGGTGGGGACTGTACCAAGGTTATAAGTTGAAGAAACCATGTTATGTTAAAGTAGAAAAAAAATAAGTAGAAAAATATAGGCTTTGGCAGATAGCTCTTCGGAGAGGATATTATGAAAATAATAATTTAACAATTAGATACTTCAAACACCTACGCTAGATTAGTAGGTACAAAGTACAAAATTAAATTGTAATATGTGAAAGTTTTACCTGTTGGATACGGATGTATATTCTCTGTGATATGATGCAACATTGCCTAATAAAAATGTCTTGTTAAAAAAAAGAAAACAAAAGAAAGTTCTAATTGGCATAAAGTGCAAATATTGGAATTAATGTTACACGTTATATATAAATCTAAACAAAAATATTGTTGGAGAAAAAAAGGTTTTAACTAGACAGGAAAACATGTTTTGGTACCTCCATTGGGTTATTCAACAATTAGATTGTCAACCTAAGTGTAATTATAAGGGATCAGAGAATCCTTACCCTTGTTTTAAGGTCCTTTAAGTCAAGTGTTTGTTGTTCCTGAGGTGGGGGTAAAAGGTTGACTTGATGTATCCAGTGTTCCTCTGGTTGTGGTGGGTCTGATGAGCCCAACTGGTGTGGTGACAGTTGGGAGATCACAGGAGAGGTAGAGGAGTCAGAACAGCAATAATTCCCAATTTTCGGTGCAGCTGAGCTCATGCTTTCCCAAACCTGTGATGAGAATAATGAGCATGAACCCAGATGTTAAGAGTATTATGATGAAAATGTTGGCAACTGCATGGATATCAAGTACTGAAGTTCAAAAAGTTCATTCAAAGTTAGTGTAACTTAGACAAATCTGGAACAGAGCCCAAGAGTAAAAGAAAAGATGGAAATGTCTGATTAGTTGTGTAAAACAGACTGACTTGGGTGTAAGGGCTAAAAAGAGGAACAGAGATAGAAGCTGGCAAAGATGTAGGAGGAAAAGAGAGAAAATCCCATAATATGAGGTGCAGAAGTGGGATGTGATGGTCATGTGAACTCAATATGTCAAATCCACCTCAGTGGATTAGTTATGTTTCTGGAGTATATAGCAAGAAAATAAATGGTACCAAAGTTAGTAGGAGCAGAACCACTTATGGTAAAGGAAGGTCAAAGGACTGAGTAATGCCAAGAGGAACTGGACCAATGGCTGTAATATGTCATCCAGTAGGACGTACCAGCCAAATATAGAGCACAGTATGGATCAAGAGCTAAGTATTGGTGAGCAGGCAAGACCCTTCTGGATGGCTGATGTACAAAGTGGCATTATCATCCAATTTTCCCACAGAGATGTTGATTGTGTTGAGGAAACACACTAATTAATGCATAGAAATCAGACGTAGACCATTGATGGAAGTCAAAACTGAATCATCTGTAGGGCTGCTTTCTGTGTAGTTTGTGAAATTATTGTATTCTCTGTTGCCTGTCACATGGAAATAGAATCAGCAGAATTGTTAATGACAGCCAGGTTGGGAGATGGGATCATGTATACAACACTGCAGTCGAGAAGTGTTTCAGCAGAGAGTTGCAAAAGCAGGTTTTAAAGAGTTTAAAGGCGTTGTTAGAAAATTGCATATAAGCTATAATCAATTGTGTTAAACGTAAATGCCATAGCAAGCAGCATTGTATTGTTTATACCAACTTAGGATCCAGTACTGGGACTAATGGTATATACTGATGGTTGTACCACAGAATTTTCAACTTTGTAGCTCAGGGAGCTTTAATCTCTGGGGCAAATATGCATATATACACAGATGCATGTAACTACTATATGAGCACACTAAATCAGAATTTAGGGGCGACGTGTGGAAGAAGAGGTTAATTGTGATGTTCTTCGATCACTGGGAAGTGTAGTGATAGATGAAGAGGAGGTATTTCTTAAAGGAACAAAGAAAGTGTAGGAGAACAGGTTTGTCAAATCAAATAAATCAATTAGGCCGACAATAGACTGAATTAAAGGGAAGTGATTTATTTTTACTACATTCAAAATTATACCATATCTTTATACCATATTTTTTTATACCATATTGTATACCACTAAAAACATTATCATTTAAGAAAGTGACATACTGTTAAAATATGCGACAGATGAGTGTTGGCTGGTGTTTAATAAAGGCCTGTCTGTGACATGTAACATTGGCTTGTACAGAAATGTTTCCCTGATTGTATTTAAATGAGTAATTAATCTAATTGTTGAATAACCCCTGAAGGTCCCAAATATGTTTGCCCATCCTCCAACAATATTTTGTTTAGATTTAAATATGAACCGTAACATTAATTCCAATATTTGTGCTTTCTGCCAATTACAAATTTCTTTTCTAATGAGAAAACTCTATATTTGGTTTACATTATTAATTATTTTTATCAGTTCTATGATATACATTTTTTGCTTTATGTGAATTTCAAACTGACTGCATACAGATTTAAGCCTTGTCTAAATATATTAAGTGAGGATTTTTTTTCCTTCTAAGTATTTTTATATAGCTATATGTGGAGAAATTATTCTTGCGATTATGGGTGAAAAGAGAAGCTTTGCAAGTTTTTAGATTCAAGATAAAATTATGCATATCACCCATTTTTGGAAATGCCCTGAAATGTGGGGTGGTTGGGATCAGAAATACATTAGTCTGTCAATGTGAATTGAAACTCAAAATGCCTCTGTTTTTTAGGAATGGACTAGAAAGCTTAGTTTAACTGACTGTCCGGTAAAAATCTTAACATTGGGCTATTGTAGACAATTCAATGAACCTGGCTACCCAAGCAGATCACAAATTAATATGCCGGCTTTACAAGAAACCTCACATATACCAAATTGCTACTTGTATAGAGGGAATAGTTGAGTGGAATACTTTTAGCTTTCCATTTAATTTAAATGGATATTGTCTTGAAATACCATATAGAACAAAATTGTGGTCATTTAATTGTCATTAGTCTTTGTGTTAAATCTTTTTTTTCTTTTCTTCTAGCAATGGATTAAAGTTGGCTCTTCACAAATATTGAGTAGATATACATGATAATAATAGTATACTGCACTCTGATATAGACAATGTCTACTTTTTCCATTAGAGAGCCAGGATAAGCCTAGCTGTTGAATATATGGAGGAGGTGTTATAATCCCTCAAGGTTATCAGCAGGTTATGGTTGATTTTTATACATAAGCCACTGCCTCCCACATCTGCTTTTTTAATAAAAAAGACAAAAATATGAACAGGGCATAACATAAAGTTAATTCTTATAAAAATAGTATTGTAGCTATAAAGAAGTAATACAATGAATGTTCCTACAGTTATATTTAGTTATTAGATATCTGTATTGAAGCGAGTAGGTGAAACAGCCGTTTAAATGCATTATTATGCGTATAATAAGTTGAATATAATGCTCCTGGATGAATAGAACTGGATACTACCTCAAATGCCTGTGAAATTAGACTTTACTTTGTATGGAAACTTGCCAGAAGGAAAAAATTATGAAAGGGAGACATTTACACATTAAAGTCAGAAGTGCGTTATGGGAGAGATGAGCTTTCAATGGAACAAATTTCCGCTCCCGAAAATAGATCATTGTGAAATGTTCCAATTGTTATCATTAGTAATGCTGGCAAATTCAGCGATTGTACTCCTGAGAATTCCAGAGCTGCTGCCTACACAATTCACAAAATATGAGGCACATTTGTGAAAAACAGCTCTTACATGGAGTTCTGCAATTCTATGTCCCCTCAACATTCCTAAGAAATGATGTGTTATTCTGGACTATTTGGTTACCAGAATATGGTGTGTTTTCAGTCTTGTGTCGGTGCTTTGGAAATAACAACTATGAACATTTGCAATGTGTTAATATTGTCTTTGCCTTATACTTAATCCCTGTATAGGTATAAGGAATATGTTGACACATTACAGTAAAGGATAATAATAATGTTCAAATTGTAAATTACCAGAAGTACATGTATTTTACAACAGGTTTTATATTCATGGTTCATGCCATGTACACTTCACTTTCACTTCCTTGCCTAATAATTTAATGTACAAAAAATGTTTTGCTATACAGCAGATGAAATAGAAGTTTGTGTTGGCCGGTGGTCCAAAGCATATCCTTATTAGTTATCTGATATAATAAATAACTTGATAATCCCATGGTAACTAGTTTAGTAAAATACTAACCAAACTACTATTATTAGTGTATAAAAGTGAACTCACTTTTATATATGTTAGCGAAGACTAATTTAAGTGTGGCAGAAAGGATCCCAACTCAGTTTTCTTGTTTTTGTGGAATCTGCTTTTTAATTTATAATATCATACAATGTTGACCTGTTTAGATCCTTCCACTCTAGAATAGTAAAAAAAAAATAGAAAAGGTATATCCCTTGGGGTCCAAGCCAATGTTGACCTGTTTGGATATGCCCTCTGTAGTTCATGCAGATCATGAATACACAGACTTTAATGTGTGGTGTTACACATTAGCCTGTCAGTGACCTCTCTCAAGTATCACGCTGCAGAATATTGAAACTGATTGGTTACTATGAGACAGTGCAACTTCTGTACACTGTCTTAACAGGGGGAAACCTATTAGGAACTTTTTTTAAAGATTTTAGGCAGTAGTAACAGAGCTTTTAAGTACTTTGTAATAAAATAAAGTACACAAAAGTATATATATAAGTATGTTATATTCCTAGTGAAATCCAGAAACATTCCATGTCTCTTTAAAAAAAAACAATATACATCAGCCATATTGTTGGTAGAAATTTGAAGGTATCTAAGCCACAATATTTGTCCTTTCCTGAAAACTTATATTAAAGTCATAACTCATTTTCCCAGTTTTTACCTCTTTCTAATCTAACACATGCTCCTTATATCAGAAACATACAATGCATTGATTTATTTTATACGCAGACGGATATATTTTATCTAAAAATAAAACTTGTTTTCAACACCCCCAGAGCTGCTTATATAGGAACAGTGTACCTACCAATAAAAACACTGCATTTGGGTACAGATTTGAACCCTTTACTAAACGTCAAACTAGAAGCAGCTCAATGCAGAGATCTTACACAGCAGTGTCTTACTCCTTCTGCTTCCTGCTGCAGAGGACTACACATCCCATGATTCCTTTTCAATTACAGTTTGCTACAATGTATTAAAAGATATAGCTGCCTATGATTGGCCAAACCAAATTATGAATTTTATGCTAATTTTAGATTGGCTGTGCAGGGGTATTAAATCACGGGATTTAGCAAATGACAGGGTGAGCTTATTAATGTTTAATTTGCTATTTATTTATGCAAAAAATATTTTTAAAAAATATCACTATTGATTCTCCTCTATCAATTGCATTCATAATCTAGGAAACTTAAATATGCCTTTAAAGATTAATTTATAGAGCTCACTGCCATTGTCCTTTATTCTGGTGCTGAAGTCCCAATAAGTGTTGGCCAAACATGGAACTTTACAACCCAGCTTTCTACAAATATTGGACTTTAATGGCTTTTAGATGGAAGCAGAAATTGTATGTAGAAAGATGAACTGGCTAACTATTTCCTTACAGTCTCCAAACACTATGATTAAAGAAAACACTTATCAAAGTCTTTGACATCTCCCTGGATTTTTCTTTGAAGTACAAAAAATTCCTTTAGTTTTTCTTGAATCATTTTTTTTAAAGTATAACAAATAAAATGTATGTGTTTCCATTAAGAAACTGAAATTACACATTTGATAAATTGTTTACTTTACACAGCAATGTGGTCAATAATTGGAAAGGAATTACTTGGATCTTATCTCAGGTAATACTGGGAGGAAAGGGATTACTGTACTTCAGTAGAGAATAATGTCACTACAATTTAGCACAGAAAGAACAATGCTGAAGGTGCAATCTTCTGTCAGATGGAAAGGATTACTCTTCAAAGTATCTGTTATTTCAAATACAAAAATAATCACTTATTATTTGGAAAAAAATGCCATTGTTCTGTGGATCCAGTTGTTAAATTCAGAGATCAAGAAAGAGCAATTTGTTCCAAAATAAAATATACTTGAGATTTCTCATTTTTTTCAAAATGAGGACAAGTTAATGGGCTTAAAAAGAAGGTAGCATGGAGGTGGCTGATTATTGGCTGGTAAGTAGCTAATTTGTGCTGATGAAACCTCAAAAGGGCAATGATAGATTAGGAAAAGCTTTACTTGTTTGTGAAGTATGCAACAAACTAACAACATTACCCGATGTATAAGTCATGAATATAGAAACATTTTCAATTTAGCAGACTCTGCTAGTGCATAGAAACTGTCATGACAGTAATACCTCTATTTTAACAAAAGGGGAGTGTAGGCAAGCAGGGCTTGTAGGTATATTTGAATGCTACTTCTACTAGAAGCATATGTAGGGGAGGAGTGAGATGTCAAATTCTAAAAAACTTATCTGAATCAACCTCCTCATCCTTCCACTCCAGAATAGATACAAATAGCAACACTATATCCCTTAGGCTCCAAGCCAATGTTGACCTGTTTGGATCTGACCTCTGTAGCTTATGCAGGTCATAAATACACAGACTGTGAAGTGTGGTGTTACAAGTTAGCCTGTCAGTGACCGGTCAGAATATTGCCACTGATTGGTTACTATGAGACACTGTAACTCCTGTACTTACAAGTACACTGTGTTCAGAGGGGAGAAACCAATTAGAAACTATTTGTACGATGTTAGGCATAATAAAAGAGCTTTTAAGCACTTCATAATGAAATAAAGTAAACAAATGTAAATAGATATATAGGTAGTCCTATAGTAGTAGTCTTAGTGAAATCCAGAATCATTCCATGTTCCTTTAATAAAACAATATGCATCATTCATATTGTTGGTGGAAAACTTCTATTAAAGGTTAATTTATAGTGCTCACTACCATTACCCTTTATTGTGGCGAAGAGGTCCCAATAAGTTGCGAGCAACACTGGAACACTGTTTTGCAAGCACCAATGATAACTTTACATCACAGCTTTTCTAAAAATATTAGACTTCAGTGGCTTTTAGATGTAAGCAAAGATTGTATGTAACAATTTATGCAATGTATGGCAACACACAACACCACAGCACTTCACTTCAAGATTCTCCCCCCTCAAGTATTTTAATCCATCCATAATTTATTTCTCTTTATCAGCAAAGTTTTCAACCAGGATCATTATCTCTTTCCAAAAATCAATGGGTTGGTGTCTCTATAACCAAGCTTTTTATTCGCTTGTTTATATAAAACCTGAACTAATACCATTTTGCATAAACCTTAATCTCCTGAGGGAAGTTATATGGAGCCTGAATCACAATTTCAATAAGACTGTATATGTCTTTGTGAAGTAATGTGCAAATAGTATGTTTATTTTATTTTACAAATCATACAACATGTTGGTAACACAACCTTATAATGCATATTTTTTATGTGTTGCTCTTTGACTATAGAAAATGTTGGGTAGTCTGTAAAAGTAAATTCTCATGATTGTAGATCACCCATCTTAAAGCAAAAGAACAATGAAAAATGTTTTTTTTTTATGCTTAACATAAGCTTTTTAATGAATAATTTAAATATTTTATGATAATGAACAAGATTCATTCACTGTCCAGGACATTGATGCAGCAAAAAACAACAAAACATCATCACAGCCCCCTTGTGGTCACACTACGGTTCCTAGCTAATTTTCGTTCAATTCTGTGGTAGTACAAAAAGGTTTGCTGTATGTAAAACACTAGTCGTGAACAACACTGTGATATTGACTAAGAAGTATCCTTTTCAAATCTCATCAACATCATTATTTAACAGCCTTAGTGCCTCATTCAATTGTGATTTGGCCAATTGAATAGGGTTCTGTATAAGCACAGAGCATATTTTTTAAAGAAGTTTTTAGTTAGTGAACTTCTATCCACAAGCAAGATCTTCACTAGCGAAAAACTTCTGTAAAAAAAATATGCTGTGTGCTTATATAGAGCCCTGTTCAATTGGCCAAATCGCAATTGAATGAGGCCCTTAGTGAATATGGATGCCTCTGAAAATAGTGATAGAAAGTCTTTTACAGTTAAGAATTCGGTCTCTCTCTTGATGACTTTATACAGCCAATTAAACAAAACTTGTTTTTTTCAAAGTTACACTGAGGATATTTTATACAGATAGAAAGTCACATTACACGTGGCTATGAAGTGCAAAAACCCTTTCATATCCTCCACCCATTAACACTTGAACATCATCAACATTTGCTGGAGTGACCCAACATGCTTTTCCACAAAACATAGACAGCCTTATTAATTTGCGATTCGGCCAATTGAATAGGACTCTATATAAGCACACAGCATATTTTTTTACAGAAGTTTTTAGTTAGTGAACTTCTATCTAAAAGCAAGGTCTTCACTAACTAAAAACATCTGTAACTAATATGCTATGTGCTTATATAGAGCCCTATTCAATTGGCCAAATCCCAATTTCATGAGGCTGCCAGTGTCAAAGACAATCACATAATCACTTCATTTGGGTATAATACAAAATATGTTTATTTTGGAAGCTTTGCTGAAAATATTTACCAAGGCAGTACCATTCCCAAGCAGATCTCTCAGTATAGATTAATGTGAATTTAAGTCCCTGAAGCCAATGTTTGCTCTTTCTGTAGACACAAGTGTTACTTGTGAAGTCGCCAGTAGTCACTAGAGTGACCTGGTGCACAGCTCCCAGATAAAGGGCCACTGTAATGGCTTTTCATAATAAACCTATTTTTTAGTTAACTATTAACTAACATAAAAAAATACATGTGCAAGCAGCAGCAAATCAACAGCCTTATTAAATTGCGATTCGGTCAATTGAATAGGGCTCTATATAAGCACAGAGCATATTTTTTAGCTAGTGAAGACCTTGCTTTTGGATAGAAGTTCACTAACTAAAAACTTCTGTAAAAAAAAATTCTATGTGCTTATGTAGAGCCCTATTCAATTGGCCGAATTGCAATTTAGTAAGGCTGTAAATCTTTACCCAGAATATAATTGTAATATAATATAAGATTGTAAGTTTGAGAGTTTTCAATCATGTGTTGGGGCTTTAGAAACAAGCATTATGTACAATTGATTTTAAGCTCAAAAACAGGGCCATCAATGCTTAGTAATGTGTTAATTTTGTTTTTGCCATGTACTTAACCCATGTAGTCGTAATAATAATAATAATAATAATAATAATAATAATAATACTATGGGCCTCATTCCATTGAGATTTGGCCTATTGAATAGGGCTCTATATAAGCACATAGCATATATTTTACAGAAGTTTTTAGTGAGTACAATTCTATTCAAAAGCAAGGTCTTCACTAACTAAAAACTTCTGTAAAAAGATATGCTCTGTGCTTATATAGAGCCCTATTCAATTGGCAAAATCGCAATTGAATGAGGCCCTATATGTGTGTGTGTCTTATGACACATGCCAGCTGATCACACAATGACCACTCTAAAGTATGTACTTATAAAGATTTAATATTTTCTTCTGTTACCAAAACATGTATATTTTATACTAATGCATTTATTTTAGATAAATATTATTTAAACTAGTTTCAATAAGTTATAAAAGTTATATTTTGTTTCCATTTTAATGTGCTGTCTTATAATACAATTTATTTTTTCTACAATGTTTGCCACAGAATTTGAATATTTTCTGTCCTTGATTGTTTGTGATATCTATATCTCTGAGGAGATCATTTTAGGCTCGAAACATAAAAATATTGTAAAATAAATTACATTTTTCTATTAAAATATTCTTTGTGTGCAATGTTCTTAAGACAAATGATGCACTTTACTCTAGACATTTTCACTCTATGTGCCTTTATATATATATATATATATATATATATATATATATATATATATATATATATATATATATATGCCATATGCATATGCCAAGAGGAATGATATATGTTAGGAAATGTATCAATGTCCATCTGTAAATTAGCACAAAGTCATACTGCATATTGATTATAGAAATAAAGTAAAACTATGTAAATCACAGTTTGTTGTCAGGATGAGTGATAATTATGCATTTTAACACATAATAAATTAACACTGATATTCTGTGGTTAAATTTCCTTTGCAAAGAGGCAAACTTTTATTGAATCATATTTCCCTTCAATAGTTTTTAATTCAGTACCAAAATCAAATTTTCAATGTTTATTTCCAAAGTCCCTTAATACAACACAACAGAAAGAGG
Organism: Discoglossus pictus; assembly: GCA_027410445.1. Lineage (NCBI taxonomy): Eukaryota > Metazoa > Chordata > Amphibia > Anura > Alytidae > Discoglossus > Discoglossus pictus. The sequence goes on along the minus strand of CM050173.1, from coordinate 97,791,765 downwards.
TGATGATCAGAACTGTAAATATTAGACATAATATTATCAATTAATAGGTGAATCACCCCAGATAACTTGAAATATACAAATCAGTATAGATCAAAGAAACAGCTATGAACAGTGAATTTGTTAAAGATGTGGTTTAAGGGCTAAAGATTCATTTTTTTGTAAATCACATTTCCAAACTCTTTGAGAAAATCAAATTCTGCTTACACAGTTTAGTGCCCGGCTACTGTGCAACAATCATTACTTTTTAAAGCATATATCTTATTATGCAGTCACCTGTGAAGTAAATAAAATAAACAAAGTGAAAAAAAAAGGAATGGAGGACTACTATGGCTTTCTTTTTATAGTGCATATAAAGAAGAAAAAGGTAACTCATTAAGTCAGTGCTAATTGCTTGGTATGATTAAACATACCAAGAGATTAGTACCAATTAAACAAGTTCCTTTTTTTTCTTCTTTGTAAATTTGCATTTATTCTGAAACTCAAAGTGGCTTCCTCTGTATGATAGCCCTATGTGCAGTGCTGGATCTACCTTTTTGGAGCCCCTAGGCAGTGAAATGGAGGAGCCCCATGTGAATGAGTATGTACGATATGCACAAACCCATTTTTGCCTTTTCTGTGCGTTCCTTTTCTCTTTTGCTCTAGGTGGTTACCCCAGAGTAACCAGTCTATGAACTGCAGCATTTCTTTTTTTTAAGCCAGTAACCATTTTTATCTAAAAAGTGGCACCCCTCACAGGGAAGTGCCCTTGGGCAGCTGCCTAGTTGGCCTAATGGGTAATCCGGCCCTGCCTATGTGGTAAACTTGTAATGTATTATTTACATATTATTCACATCATTTTTAATGATTGTAAGATCTTCAGAATAGGGACCTCAATTCTGTGGCACCAAACTGTTGACCATTATATTGAATTGGATTTAATTTATATTTTGGCATACCATATTATTTACTTAGCATTTATTTTTGTATCAATGCTGCTTCAGTGTACCCTTGTAATAGCGCTATGAAAAATACTTTGGGCCTCATTCTATTATCGGCCGTAGGAGATGCGGGGCCGCAAGGACCGGCCGCAAGCTATTCGGCTATTCTATTCCCCTCCGGCCCGGGATTCCGGCAGGCTTGCGGCCGGCGCCTTGCTATCCCTTGCGGCCGCTCGCGCTGGAGGAAAGCCTTTGATCTAAAACGGCCGCAAGAGTTTCGGCCGCAATGAAAATCCCGGTTGCTATTCAATTGCTCCGGGAAACCTCTCTGCAAGGCTAAAAACGAACCGCAGCTTACTTGCAGCAAAAAGGTCCCGCTAGCACCAATTAAGCACATTATAAAGCCAAAATAAAGCCATCCTGCACTCTGAGGAGACTATAAAGTGATTGTAGGTGTTAGCAAAAATAGCACAACATTCCCCTATACTCAAATCCGTAAATAATTATTTTTTTTATATATGTCAAATATCCATGTAAAAAGTCCAGAGGGCTTGGAGCACCTCAGACCCGCCCACGCTGCGGCCGGAAAATAAACAGTTAATGTAAACTCTGGTTTGGACTGATGTGCAAGCTTGAGAGTGGGTTACTATTAATCTTCATGTCCCCCAATATGATCCCTAGCATTTACAGAGCTTTACAGTGCAGTCTTGAATTTATTTTTGTGTTTAAAGATTTCTGAGCTTACGGCCGGTTGCAAGATATACGGCCGGCTGTAAGAGGAGATCCTTGCAGGGCCGTATAATTGAATTCCAAGATAACGGAACCCCCGCAAGGAATCGCAGCCTTGCGGCCGTTTTATGGCCAATAATAGAATGAGGCCCTTTATATTTAAAGAGTAAAAATAATATAATTCCTCAACAACAAACTTCAGTTCACATTGAATTATTACACTGTCTCTGGTCAAACTGGAGCTCCATTGGAGTGGCGTGATGATTGTTTCAAATCAAATATAAACCCAATATAAAGTAACTTTGAACAGAGAATGATATCTCAAAACCCGCTCAAGATATATATGTATGTGACAATATAATGTACCTACTCTCACATTCACTATGTACAATAACATCACTTAAAAAATATATGAAATAGAGTTAAAATAGGCATTGTAAATTGATATTAAGTATTAATATGTAGAAATGTGACCTGAATAGCTATATTTGTATTACACGTGCTATAGATTCATTCTCACTTTATGTGTTCAGCCTTAGGGTACTTTGATACCGAATCACAAGGAAAACCAATACTGCACAAACACTCGCCTTGAGGGCCAAAAGGTCATGGTAAGGAATGCAATCAATAAGTTCATCCACTTTTAGAAAAATATGAATGTACTCAGTTGTTACTATTTATAAACTACTAATGATATCAGGCTAATAGTGTACAGCTTCTGAGCTTTTACAATGCTTTATTCTGTAAACTGTGTTGAGATCTAATTATACAAATACAGCTCTGCTCCATTGAGAATTCCAATATTCTTTTAATAGCTAAAGAATTATTTATAGTCACATTTGTATATAAAATGAGACAGATTGATTTCCACTGTAGTTAGGAATTACAATTAAAGTGCCAGATACATTTGTTATAATTAAACAATAGTGTTTAGTTATACAAAGTTTAAATAATGGAGGAGGAAAACAGCTACTGAAGAGAAACATTTTACTTTTTGATGACTTTTTTGATTATTTACAACTTAATGAATAATAATTTTAGATGCCAATTTTTGAAAAAATTATATCAACATAACCATGACCTGTTCAAAGTATTTTGGATTGAAAATACACATCTTTATTTATTGGAGATGTAATACATAATAGGTAGATAGCTTCTGGACTTATGACTTCAGAAACTCTACTGCATAAAAAGGTAGTAAGTCATGTCTTGGCTCCTTTCCATTAAAGTCAACGGAGTTGACTATTAAAATCCAATATTATAATGAAGAAAAACATGGTACAGCAAGAGTCCCAGTATTTGCACATAATATAATTAAAAATGGTTGCTATTAAATATTTGATTGAAAGTATTGAGATGGAAAGATATGTGCTTAAACATAAATTACATGAAAAGGTCACTCTGCTACTAACTTTATATATAGTAGTATTATGTATTATTGCAGTAGGTGGTGATATGGAAAATATAGCATGTCCAGTTGATATAAATAAGACTAATAACACATATCAATGCTATAAACCTCTGTAATAGTATTAATTTAACAAAATGGGCATGCTCTTCCTGGTTTATAGCACTCACAATGAGAGTAACATAATCACTTTAGCACAGAGGGGTGGGCTTTTCAGGAACTGTAGGCTTAAAATATCTAACTTTAAAGATAATCGAAAATGTTTAACTTGCAACCAATTCCAGATTATATTTATTACTAGATATTGCCTTTTCTCTGATCTCCATCACTAAGCCAACTTCCACCATTTGCCCCTTTTTGAACACACTATATTAAAACAAGTTTCCTCTATATTTTCTTGTCTGCCTCTTAAAATTCCACAAAAACATTTGAACCTTGAAAAATTTTGTAAACCCCCCCCCCCAAAAAAAACCCTCTTTATTATTAATTAGGGTTCAGTGGTGTCAAGCACAATTAAACAAAGATAATCTGCCTAATATGATATTGTAATTGGAGACCACTCATCTCACTAAGGAATATCATTATAAATATACATTTCTGTTGTTATATCTATTTTCAGAACTTTTGTAACATTTTTCATTTCTTACCCAAACACTTTAAAGAGAATAAATGTTTTATGTTTAATTAAACTTGTAGTGTATTAGTTAAATGGTCACAGCCAGGGGTTAAATTAATGAATTTAACACATTTCTCCAACTATTCCTGCCAATACAACTATAGCAACCTGCTGAATGTTTCTCTGTTGGTATTTATGTATCTATACAACAATGTAATGGATACATTCATTCTATGTAATTAATAAAACAAGACATTGCAACATTGTATATAATTCCTGCATCACTGCAACAAAGGAGATGAGAGGATGGAGATACATCAGGTTACAACTCAGTAACATTTCCAGCATAATCTCTGCAGCTAAATTATATTATTGTAAATATTCCATGTAATAAGAACTAACTACTGGGATGTAAACTGGCTCCCCCCAGAGCACAGATAAGGAATTACACTATACATATTAATATCCATTGCAACTTATACTATATTTATGTTAGATATCTGTGTAAATATATTCTTCAGAATCAGCATCAATGCCCTAACATAAGTACACAGGATAAATACCTCAGTACTTCAGCATGTCTCATAACTTTTGAAACATTTCTTATACACATATTTATATTAATCATATATATATATATATATATATATATATATATATATATACATGTATATATATATATATATATATATATATATATATATATATATAAATGTGTGTGTGCGTATAACTCTTAATAACTAGATATATATATATATATATATATATATATATATATATATTTACATAAATATATATGTGTATATATTATATAAATATACACAAATATATATATATATATATATATATATATATATATATATATACATATAGATATATATACACATATAAATATACACAGATAGACACATGTGTGCAGTATACATATGTTTTATATATATATATATATATATATATATATATATATATATATATATACACTGACATGTATAAATATACACACATACATACATGTGGGTGTGCACAATATATTGCAAAATATTTCATTTCATTTTAGCACTAAAGTCTACAAAACAACTTTTTTAGTTATTTTTATAAATGCATTCATTTACTGCTAAATTACATATAATGTATGTTTACCAATTTTTTCACAAAATCTTCATTTTTCAGTAAAGTATATGGGGCATTAAATGCTTGCATAATTATCACATGAGTATTTATTGTAATAAATATATCTGTGTCTGCAGAGTAAATCCATCTTTACCATATATGCATTACAGATGAAGACTTTATTATATACACAGTCAAAACCAATGTATAGAACATATCTTTAAATGTGCAAACCATACGGTAAAGCAAGCATAGCATCAGTAAGTGCAGCAGTGCAACATTAACACATTCTTACCTGAGCCTTGACTGAGCATACACTTAAAGCCATCAGCACTCCCAAAACATGTTGGATCCAATACTTTGCCATCTGCTTTTATTTTGAGATTCCTGTGTTAGTTTCCAAAAGTTTCACTAAAAAAATAAAAAAAAATAGCAATACTGAAGAAAATCCCCAGGTCCATGTAATGACAAACTCTATTCCAAGACCCCTGTGCATCCAAAAGCTTCATTAAGTCACACAATCCTGGAAGAGGCAGCCTTTAACTTTATCTGGGATGGAACATGCAAGAGTTTTTTCTCCCTCCTCCTCCTGTTAGCTATAGGTTTCTTCTCATCTCCTGGTAATATTTAGCTCAGCTGATTATTTCTGCATCAGAAAGAACCAGTAGGAGGAATTGAGGCTGGAGCAGTGAGGATGACACAGAGTATTTGTGCAATGACTGCTGTATACTGAAGCAGAGACCCCCCTCCAGCCCCCATCTATCTGTAGGATGGAGCAGCATTATATCTATGGCTGTGATATGATCTCTATATATGACAGCAGTGATGTGTAATAACAGCCACCAATAACCAGCAGCAGTGAGGAGAGGAATATCCCTAAGAAATCAATATTGTGTTCAGCACAAGAGCTCATCATGAGCCATTCTGTACCTGTGCATGCTGGAAATCAGGAGAGCTTATACAATTAACCTTTATGTTATGAATTCATTACATTTTTATGTAAATTTTGCTGTACAGTGGTGGAAAATAAAGAAATATGCAATTTGCACAACAACTACATTTATTTATTAATTTATGTATCCACAGATATCTAAAATAAACCCCTAATAATAAAAATATGGTGAGTAAAAAGGAAATAGAACATGCAATGTTAACTAGATCTACATTTACTTATTTAATTATGCATTTATTTAACCACAGCTAACTAACATTTTCTATTGGAGTTAAGTGCACCCAGAATAATAGCAATAATGTGAGGAAAAAGACAACAGATCTTGCAATATGCACTTCATCTACATTTATTTATTTCTTTATTTATTTAACTACAGCTAACTAAGGGCCTCATTCAATTGCGATTTGGCCAATTGAATAGGGCTCTAAAAAAGCACATAGCATATTATTGTTAAAGAAGTTTTTATTTAGTGAACTTCTATCCAAAAGCAAGGTCTTCACTAACTAAAAACTTCTGAAAAAAATATGCTGTGTGCTTATATAGAGCCCTATTCAATTGGCCATATCCCATTTAAATGAGGCCATTGCCCTTTAGACTCAAAGGCCCTCATTCAATTGCAATTTGGCCATTTGAATAGGGCTCTAAATAAGCACAGAGCATATTTTTTAAAAATAAGTTTTTAGTTAGTGAAAACCTTGCTTTTGGATAGATGCTTACTAACTAACTTATTTAAAAAAAATATGTTATGTGCTTATTTAGAGCCCTATTCAATTGGCCAAATCGCAATTGAATGAGGCCTATAAGCAATAGCATATCTTTTTAGCATGCAATTTGCTCTGCAACTATATTTACTTTTGTATTTATTTATTTATATAATTATTTATTTAACCACAGCTATCTAACCTTTTAGATTTCAAGAAAGCAACCCCTAATAATAATAACATAGTAAGGAAAAGGAAATAGAGCATGAGTTTGCACTACCATTCATTTATTTAGTTATTTGTTTAACGACGACTAACTAACATTTTAGATTCCAAGAAATGGCACCCCTTATAATAATACTTTTGAGAGGAAAAAGGAAATAGAACATGTAGTTTGCTCTACAACTACATTTATTTATGTATTTATATATTTACATAAGCCCATATGTGCAATGTGAGACCTGCAACGGCTGCGGGCTCGAAATATGGCCAATTTATGGAGCTATTTAATTAGATCTTGCTGCGAGCTATGAGCTTGAGACACAAACCCGTAAACCATTTCTCGCATTTTGGATGTGCGACCGTGAACATCATCAATTAGCCAAACCCGTAGTTATGAGGTTTCGATGGAGCCAATGGAAACAGAGATCGTCAGAATTACGTCACTGCAAAATGGAGGTGAGATTTCAAACTCTTACGGGTTTCAATTACGAGTTACAATCGGACCCAAATTCCAGGTGGACTGCAATATTGATAAAGCCGTAAATATGATATTCTAGTACATGCAAGTTCCATTATATGTATTAACACATTGATTGCCGGATCAATATAGCACAGAAATTAAACATGAAATAAAGTATTTTATATTGCAGATTTGCAGGCTTGAAAATGTTGTGCTATTAATTCTCATACCTAACATCACTTTCCCTGTTATTATATGGACAGTAGTGTGTGTATATATGCATTTTTAGTGCTACGGATTAGACTTTGAGCCACTTGCGGGTCCTCTCTAGCCCCATAGGCATTTTGGCTCCATTTGTGTGTAATAGCGCGATTGGAACTTGACAGTTACAGGCTAGAAAGAATAAAGGATTTGCACTCTAGAAAGTCGAATTCTCACATCCAGTAGGGTTTTCTTGCCCCTACCCCACAATTCGTTGGTGTGTTGCTTTACGGGGCCAATTTAATAGCTGTAAGCCATGCGGGCTAAGTTACGAGCTATGGTTTTATACATTAGATGAATTTAATGTGGCTTTAACACTTTAGGTTCCAAGAAAGTGAACCCTTAATATTAACAATATTATCAGCCTTATTAAATGGCGATTCGTCCAGTTGGAAAGGGCACTATCAGCCTTATTAAATTGCAATTGGGCCAATTGAATAGGGCTCTATATAAGCACAGAGGCAATTTTTTTTACAGAAGTTTTTAGTTGGTGAACTTCTATCCAAAAGCAAGGTCTTCACTAACTAAAAACTTCTGTAAAAAATATGCTGTGTGCTTATATAGAGCCCTATTCAATTGGCCGAATCGCAATTTAAAAAGGCTGCAAGAAAGTAACCTCCTAATAATAATAATATTGTAAGGAAAATTAAATAGAGTATGAGTTGGTACTACAACTACATACATATATATATATATATATATATATATATAAAAATATATATATATATATATTTATATATATATATATATGTATATATATATATATATATATATATATATATATATATATATAAATATATAAATATACATATATATAAATATAAATATTTTTAGAGTCCAAGAAAGTGCACCCCTAATAATAACAATATTGTGAGCAAAAAGGAATTTAAGCATGCAATTTGCATTACAACTACAATTATTTATTTATTTATTTATTTAACCACAGCTAACAAACTTTTTTAGATTCCAAGAAAGATCATCCCTAATAATAATAATATTTGAAGGAAAAGGAAATAGAATATGCATTTTGCATTACAGTTACATTTATTATTAACCACATCAAATTAACCTGTTAGAAGGGCTGGCTGCATCACTAATAATGCTTATAATAATACTAAAGGACCACTGCACAAAGAAAAAAATATTTGTTTGAAAACTTTGAGTCTGACTAAGAGAATAATTAAGAAGGAAAAAAGTTATACTGCGATTTTTTAGATTAAAAACAATACACATTGATGCCTCTGCCATGCTAACTAAAAGCCTCATTACATTCGGGCTACGTGTTAAAACGTAGCCTGTAACGCTGAAAGTAGGACTTCCGGCTATTAAATTAGCCCTGTAAAGCAACCCGCCGACGACTTGCAGGTTAAGAGGCAGGATGGCCGAATAATAATGTGGAAGTTGTGTCTGTGTAAGAGGGATGTTTATATTTCTGGATAAATATGGTTGCATTTCCAGAAGAAATGAGCTGCTTCTGGGCAAGCAAGAGGGATGGGTGTGGCATCAATTTCAGTCTTATCCAACCATCTTAATAAAGGCTCTCTTTCCTGCTTCCCCACCAATTTATCCACCCAAAATACACACATGTGTCATGAGTCTAGTCTCAGGAAGAAATGTAACAAAAACAAAATGGATTCCTACACTCATAATGCTTTATGTCGATGACTTACACAGCTGCTAATATTGTTAATCTGCTTCATACTTGGCAAGCAAGTGTCTTTATTTAACTGCTGTGGTCCTTTAAGTGGTGATGGGGCATTTTAATATTTATATTGTTTACTTCAGCTCCAGAACTAACTCCAATCCCTTAATTAATTTGTCACGTTTAATTTAATAACTACTAGGAATCTGCATCAAGCGACAAATAATTAAGAAAACATCTAACATTGTAAATCATTGTTTAATTGCTCCACACCATTATTTTCTATAATTGTTTAAGATAAGCTGATAAGAGTATGAACAGATTGACATGCTGTGTCTATAAATGCCATGTTTTATAATGGTATCATTAACATGTAACAATACGCCTGACTGATCAGTTACAAGGTCACTGGCGAGATATGGCTTGTATTCAGACCATTTAGAAAATAATTAAGGGCCATCAGTTGACATGCTCTGGCATTTTATCAGGGAGATGTGGACATATTATGCATTTTTTATGAAAACCCTGCTTTCTTCCAGAGAAATGAAAGAGCATAAAATGAAAAACTATTTTTTCAAACAAAAACAGTAAAATGTGTACATGTGTAATTTTACATGACGATAAAATAGTTGCACCATTGTATATTTATCATATATACATACACATATATTATATTTTTCTCACATGCAGCAACCTGTCTAGGTTTCTCTATCTCATGCTTATATCTTCAGGTCACTATTACATACCTATATCATTAAAGTCACAAACAACCTATTTAAAATCCAATCAACCCGATCATGTTCTCACCATCATTAAATCATCTTACTGATTCCATACTTCAGTTTTGCCAAAAAACACCATTGCTGTGCCTTATGCTACCTTTTTTAAATGAATACATTCTTGAGATATGCACCATTGACCCAAATTAGTATATTAGAGAATGTATATTAGTATATCAGAGAATATTAGAGGATGATTCACTGTAGAAATATACAGTAGATAGTATAATAGTATAATATGTATATATATATATATATATATATATATATATAAAAATATATATATATATATATATATATATATACAGTATCTCACCAAAGTGAGTACACCCCTTACATTTTTGTAAATATTTTATTATCTCTTTTCATGTGACAACACTGAAGAAATGACGCTCTGCTACAATGTAAAGTAGTAAGTGTACAGCCTGTATAACAGGGTATATCTGCTGTTCTCTCAAAATAACTCAACACACAGCCATTAATGTCTAAACCGTTGGCAACTGAAGTGAGTACACCCCTAAGTGGAAATGTCCAAATTGGGCCCAAAGTGTTAATATTTTTGTGCCCACCAGTATTTTCCAGCACTGCCTTAATAGGTTGCCACTGGAGTCCTCTTCCACTCCTCCATGATGACATCACGGAGCTGGTGGATGTTAGAGACCTTGCACTGCCCCACCTTCCATTTGAGGATGCCCCACAGATGCTCAATAGGGTTTAGGTCTGGAGACATGCTTGGCCAGTCCATCACCTTTACCTTCAGCTTCTTTAACAAGGCAGTAGTCGTCTTCGAGGTGTGTTTGGGGTTGTTATCATGTTGGAATACTGCCCTGCGGCCCAGTCTCCAAAGGGAGGGGATCATGCTCTGCTTCAGTATGGCACAGTACATGTTGGCATTCATGCTTCCCTCAATGAATTGTAGCTCCCCAGTGTCGGCAGCACTCATGCAGGCCCAGACCAAACATATATATACACATATGTTTATATGTGTATATTTGTTTTCTATAATATGTTGTGTTGATTCCCCCTATATGCATTTACCTAATGATGTCAGATGCTGCCTCCACTCTATCGGCATCGCTGTTTAGGTTCAAACTGAGGTTTTCAACTCATATCAGTGTTTTTGTGTTCTTTGTGCCTTATCAGTTTATCTGTCATTTAGGGATTATTTCAACTACCTTTCCTCAGTATAGATGTATACTTTTGGTGGTGGGAGTGTCATGGTCTGGGCCTGCATGAGTGCTGCTGGCACTGGGGAGCTACAGTTCATTGAGGGAACCAGGAATGCCAACATGTACTGTTACATATGGGAGCAGAGCATGATCCCCTCCCTTTGGAGACTGGGCCGCAGGGCAGTATTCCAACATGATAACGACACCAAACACACTTCCAAGACGACCACTACTTTGCTAAAGAAGCTGCAGGTAAAGGTGATGGACTGACCAAGCATGTCACCAGACCTAAACCCAATTGAACATCTCTGGGACATCCTCAAACAAAAGGTGCGGGATGTCATCATGGAGGAGTGGACAAGGACTCCAGTGGCAACCTGTGAAGCTCTGGTGAACTCCATGCCCATGAGCGTTAAGGCAGTGCTGGAAAATAATGGTGGCCACAAAAAATATTGACACTTTGGGCCCAATTTGGACATTTCCACTTAGGTGTGTACTCACTTTTGTTGCCAACGGTTTAGATATTAATGGCTGTGTGTTGAGTTATTTTTGAGGGGGCAGCAAATTTATTCTGTTATACAGGCTGTACACTTACTACTTTACATTGTAGCAGTGTCATTTCTTCAGTGTTGTCACATGAAAAGAGATAATAAAATATTTACAAAATGTGACAGGTGTACTCACTTTTGTGAGATACTGTATATATTGATTGATGTATATATTGATATTGATGTATATCTATATATATTATTTAATGCTGTTTAAGAATAATAAAAAATGCTATTAGGTTGACAAAATCCTTTTAAATTAAGCTTGTTATCAAAATGTATCCCTTACTACACAATTTGATGTTTTAATATATTACATTATAGGTTTCTAACAGTAATACAAATATGATGTGAAACCTTCTTGTTATGACTCCGGAGTTGAGGGGCCACATGCACCTCAATTTTCTCCTTCTAGGTTGTGCCCTTTTTTGTGTTCAGTCTCTGCGTCCGGCAAACAATGCAGATCATGACATAATTTACGGAAAAGCAGGAAAGTCAGATCATACTGTTTCTTAGAGTGGACTGGCAAATGTATTATTCTTAAGCAAACAGATTTCCTTACACCCTTTCCTAACTCCCCTCACCGTAAGAGGGGGCTGAATTATCGGCATGACCTCCTCACCCTGTCACTAGGCAATAAACTCCCTTCCCTTTTACTACGGCTACCAACCCTCTCCTTCATTTCTTCCTCTGAGATATAGAAGATCTGGCATTTTCTGATGGCATTATGTGAGAGTAATACATTAACTTCTGATTATCTTTGATCACTCAGGAGATTTTAGAATGCAAGGTAACATCTGGTGCAGTGTACACATTCAAATTCCTGAAGAGTTACCTCCTAGTTGTCACACTACAAACATGATGGAAAAGTGTATCTGTTAGTTACAGGTAACATAACACTACTACAGTGCACATAAAACCAAAAATGGCAACCCCAACATTAATTATTGTGCCACACACTAAACTACACATACAATTAGTCCTTAACCAAGTCTCATATCAATTTTAAAAGCCTTGGATATTAATAACCAACAGCCTTATTAAATTGTGATTTGGTAAATTTAAAAGCGCTCTATTTAAGCACATAGCATATTTTATTTACAGAAGTTTTTAGTTAGTGAACAAAAGCAAGGTATTCACTAACTAAAAACGTATGTAAATAAAATATGCCGTGTGCTTAAATAGAGCCCTTTTAAATTTACCAAATCGCAATTTAATAAGGCTGTATGGCTGTGTATGTGCCAGAATTCAAAATAGAAGTGTTGCTTGTATGGATTCAAGAGTCACAAAATTAGTCATGACACTTCTTTCCTTGTTCAGTTTTTTTAAACACATAGTAGTGCCTGAAAGTACACAGCCATGACCTGTTACATATTTTGGCTTATGGGGCTTTCCTTATTCTGTGTGTAACTTATACCCTTAAAGGCCCATGACTTATTGTACCACTACAGTGTCCTTTTTAAAGAATCCCTAGGCAATGTATATTTTTGGTACCCAAGAACTCTGGACTTACCCTGGTTTCGTGAGAAAAGGTTTGTGAGAAAGTAAAATACAGCTTTAATTCTGTAGATATCAGAATCTTCTCCTTTTTATTAGATTTTGATGAGACAAAGAATTCTACAGCGCATTACTTTATATATAACAATTATGATATGGGTCTCTTTTTCTGCTCTAACTATATAAGGAAAGGGATAATGAATATATCCATCTTCTTATCCAGTGAAGCATGGCCGGCAGTTGAAGGGTTTTTCTGAGTTTGAGTGTAAATGGTAACTGTTTGCCTCACTATAATTACCCAGAGGTCTGCCACTAGCATTACATATGCCCCCAATAAGTAAGATACAGGTCCCCATATTTTATACCTGCTACAAAGGCAAACATGGATAATTACTTTAAAATAAGCTGTGGGTCCCCATTAACATTAAACAATTGATCCACATATTGCAGATCAGAGATGATCTGTAAAGGTTGAACTTGATAGACTAAAGGCATTTTTTCAACCGCAATAACTAATTAACTATTGCTGTTATTTGGCATCTGTCTTGACTGAGGTTCTTAGGAGACCTATTAGTCCTGGCTATTGACACAGAAAACTCACCTATGCTGGAATTGCCCCAGAAAAGTTCTGCTTCCACATTTGTCGAGTGATATGTACTGGTGCCAGTAAATTACTGAAGTTAGTATTCTGATGAAACCTCCCAACTTTGGAAGAACGAGGCTTTGGTTTAGATGGTGAGTGTAGTTTGTTCTGGCAGACTACGACTGACTTGAGGCAGTTGCACTGAGAGCTGGAGAGGGAAAGATATTGTTCTCCTGTGATTGCGTGAATGCCTAACTTCCAAAAAAGTCCTCCACTGCTCACTACATTTCTGGGCACAAATATATCCCAATATATCCCCAGATGCCTTAAAGAAGCATAAAACTTTCACACAAGGATATTAAAATATTTTGAAGGGTCAGGGTCAAGGCAAATACAATGAACAGAATCCAACATTCTAACATATGTATTGATCAATCTGGACTTGTTCCTGGTTGGAATTGTACAGATAATGTTGGGAGAATAATTAGTTTGATTGATGTTACACATCTTTTGGAACGCAACCTGATGATCTCACCCCTGGGTGGCAAGATTTTGACCAAAATCGTCTGATTACAAGTTTTGCTTCTCGAGGAAGCTTAATTTATCCAAAACAAAATGAACGGAAAGCAGATAAGATTCTTCTCTATCCTTGAGTGTCCACTCATTTCTTTTTATAACTTGAAAAAGAACAGTTTAGTTATGTACCTGTCTCAGTCTCTTAATATAAAGTTAATATAAAGTTAGCTAATGTGCTACGGGTAAATATAGATCCTATTACTTGATTGATTATTAAAACACTTGGCGTTCCTGCTGATTTACACCAGATGGCATCTGCAGATTTATAACCACTAAAAGAATAGGTTAATCAAAAGAGTCTTAGATGGAGACCCTTGAAGTTATCTTGGTTTGGCAGAATTGCTTTGATCTACTTAATGCTTCTATCAAGAGTTCTCTACATTTATAAAACATTTTACTTTTATTTCAAATAGACTAATAATATAAGTACAATACATCTGTTCTAATTATTTTTGTGTAGGAAGCAACCTAGGCATTTTGTACCAACTGTATGCAGTATGTGTATGGGGTATTGATTTGTGCACGTATATTAGGCTATAAGAAGGGTAAATGTTAGCCTATATATAGGCCAAGACCTTTCCCCACAATGGAATTCAATCCTTAAAAATGAGAATACCTTGATACCTAAGTTGGTTAGGTTTGCTGTGCCAGTTTCTATGCCAGTGGTAGGCAAGAGGTGGCCCAAGTGCCACATGCAACCCACATACACATCCCGTTTGGTGCCATCCTGTTCTCTGCAATGGGAGAGCATATCCTTTTCAACTACACTACACAGTCCATTTTATCTCATCCACAAATAGCAAATAATTATCATGTACACTTTTATTATCTGTATCTATGTTACCTTTTGACCCACCTCTACCTCTTTCCACAGTGAATGTATCATTTTGCTATGTGCAAAATAAAAATGGTAAAATGCTCTGTGAGAGCTCTTAAGTCTATATATGCAGCCTGTCTAGTAGTATTGATTGTCTGACACTGTTCTGTACTGTTTACTCTTATGCTTGACTCAATCTCTGAAGGGGATAAAATGTATTTAAAAAAAAAAAGATATATATATTTTTTTTCACATTTTCTCTTGAAATGTATCCAAGAACTCTGTGTTTCACTTAAAGGGACATAGAATACCATTTTTTATCATGCATTTAAAAGAACATGTTTTAAACATGTTAAAAGTGTCTTATTGGAAACTAACAAGAAATACCAGATCAGAGAGTATATAAGACTCTAGATTTCATTGGCAGACACTTATGAGTCATACAGCTATATTGCTGTACATGACAGGCACAAGCCCCAAAGACAGATATAAATTCAAAGCAGTTTATTCTGCTACAGAAGCTTTATTTTCAAGAAAAAAAACACTGTTCAACACTATCAAATGCCCTTTTTCAGATGCAACAAAGACAAAAAATACCTTCAGCTGCCATTTAATTTTTGGTGGGAACACAGGATTTAACCGTTAAAGCATCTAATGACAAATTCATATTTCAGGCTTTTCACAATATAAAGTGACACCTATCACTTGGAGAAGCATTACTTGATATATCTACAATTACAAATTGGTTTAAAACTAATTTCCTTATATTTTCCCTTTAGGAACACTACATTTGAAAACTATTTTGTTCTTTTCATGTCCCATTACTTTTATGAGGGATGTTACTTAACTTTGATTAATATACATACATTTGTTAACATTATTACTTTTCTAAATAGAAGGAAGAATTAAACAGCATGTTAATAATTATAATTATTCTTTCATGTATGCCATTTAGGAATTTAACCCATTAACTATAAGGACCAACACACTATCCTTCATTAATACAATACCCACTTTTATTTGAATATTTCCAGTATTGAGTATTTAAGTATTTTGAGTTTGTACAAGCCTTTGTTTGCATACAGAACTGCAATCACAACCTTCCTTATTTATCACGTATCAAATAACTCATTGTGCATCCTTTTTTCTCTTAGACAAACCACATAATTAATTAGGTAAATATAAATATTCAATACACAAAGCATGGCTAATTAGCTTCTTGTTCTCTTAAATTAATCTGGACACGATCATGAAATGCAAATGTTTCCAGTAGAGAAACATTGATATTCTAAATGGTTAATGTTGAATTAAACAGTAAAATAACACAGCTGTATAAAACATATGGCAATTTTATGGAATTTCGCTAATTTTCCCCGCTACACCATTGCTTGGCTCACTCAATATGAAGTTCACCTCATAGGACTTGGTAACTGGAGGATCAATTAGTATAGTTTGCTAGTGTATTTTGTCTTTATGCCGTAGTGAGACTACACCTCCACCCCCACCCCTGGATTTCCCTTACAGCTCCTTCCCAGTCTTCTCTAGTGTATACTCAAGTTTATATGCATATGTATTTAGATAAAGAGCAAAATTCAATTGTATAAATTCCATCTTTTTCAATGTTCATTGAAATATTGCAGCATATGAACATAATACGTTCTGGCAATGGAGAAGCAGCTTCGGGGAACCTACAGGCCAACCTACAATTCCTTAAATAGACATTGTGCGAAGAAAAAATAAATATATATTATTTAAAGCTGTGTAATACAGCGAGTGTATGCCTAAAAGGAGCTATGTATAAAATACAAATGTATTATGTATTTACTGTACTCTGTAAAGTGGATATATATATTTATATATATATATATATATATATATATATATATATATATATATATATGTTTATTTATTTATATGTATGCACATATATTATGCCTCTACTGGACCTGTGGGCCTGGGGGTATCCATGATACTTTGGTGAAGCTTGAATATATAAGGGGGATTTACATTTGTGCAAGAGAGATCTTGCAATTATGGGTGAGAGTTAACTGCTTCTGACCATGTGCAAGGGGAGGTGTCAAATTCCACATGGTCAAATGATTTAACAATTTCTGTCTCCCACACATGTTTTGTTGGCCAAGAAGGAAACATTCCCTAACTATTACCAATATCTAGATTAAACTCTCTTCAGTTTCAGAAATGTTTGTAACATAATTGCTGCACTAACTTGATTAGGTTAGAGGTTAAGTGCTTGCTTGTTTTCTTGGCATTAAAAAGTAAACATGTTTCTATTTAACAATGGAAATACTGAGGGTAAATTGTTTTGCATCTTGAATAAAATGAATGACAACACTAACAATACAGGTCTGATTACAGTTTTTCTAAAAAGAAAGTTTAACCCACTGCTTGTTAAATCCCATTGTATTCAAAGAATAGTATTATTGCTACTGTTTCATATTCAATCAATAGATGGAATTTATTCAATATAAAGTACTCTGTTTGCATTCCATCCTAAACTACCCACAGCACCAGTCCAATGAAAAGGGCACTCAAAGATCCTCAAAGGACATCTGTCATCAAAATTATTTTACATGCACTTTGAATAACTAAACGTTATAGTGGGCAGCATTTTTACGATATATAAAGCGATACATCTTGTTTTCTTACACAATACACTGTAAAAAAACATAATGTAGAGACCTCGTATTGAGACATTCACATCCTTTAGTCCAATATTTCTCAGGAGCACACTCCAATATTCCTAGAGGTTGGTTAAGCCATGAACAAGTCTTCACCAATACTGCAGCTCCGCTGTAGGAACTAATCTCCAAGTCCCCAAAGCACAAGTCCTATGTTAAAAGGAGAGAACCAGAAGTGCAAAACACAGATATGAAAATGTCTTCCACTCCCACAAAACAGATACAAAACATGTTGGGATGTCCTGTTGTTTTTTATACAATGTGATCACATATTCTAATTGAGCAACTACGAGTTGTGTTTGTGGGGTCCGTACGACGTGTAAAAAAAAAGGCGTATGCGGTACAAGATACACTCTTACCAAGCACGCTACATCATCCACAGCCATGTACCACATAAACATACGCCGCCATTTGAAATACACACAAAAAATACATAAAAAAACTTACCCACAGCAAGGGGGGCACCCAAGACCTCTGCAAGTGAAGTTACAACTCAATTTAAGTCCAAATTCCCGAGTTTAGACACACGAAAATCCCGCCAGGAAAATTGGCCGCCAAAAAAAACGCAAACGAGGCTACAGGACCCAAAACACCACCAAGCACATCCGGCTTTTCAAAAAAGACGTACGAGGTACAAGATACACTTTTAGCAAGGACGCTAAATCATCCACAGCCGCTTACCACACACATTCACCACCATTTTACAACACTAACCTACACAATGTGGAAGTACACAGCTAAACTAACGGCTTTGCCTGGCGCACGCAGCCTATTTACACTACACACTGCACACATTGTTGACACTTACACATCAGCTCAAAAACACTGCAAACCTACATTGTATGCTGCAGGAACATCAAAACAGATTGTTAGCTCTTCAACAAAATGCTTTCTGCATATATTACTTCCAAATAGGTAAAGTATATTAATTTATTAATTTATTATTATTTAATTTACACACCCCAAAAAATTATCTCACAATAAACACAAAAGACATTCACTGTGCCACTCACAACAAGCGCCAACGCTGCTCATAGCACAAAAAGACTTGCAATAAGCGCAAAAAGCAGATACCGGCAAAAAAAATAACAGCAAAAGCGCCTGTCAGAAATAAAAAATACAACAACCAACAGCCTCGCAATGAGCGCCGAAGGATCTCGGAACAACAGCAAAATTTATGTCTGGACCAAACATCCTGCCTTACAATTTTATTGCTGTCATTTTTGACGGGCAAGTCGCTCGTAAAACAATATATTATGTATTTGCTCGATGCAACTTGTTGAATATTACTGCTATGAGTAGTGGTGGAGGAGATGCACTGCACTACCACATAATGATGCCTTAAAAGGGACACAAAATGCAATGTATCTATCAAGCATTTAAAAGAACATGTTTTACACATTACAAAAGTTTATTTTTTATTGATAAAATATTTAGTAAACCTTGTTAAAAATAATTAGAAGCTAACAGGAAATACAACAGGAAATACCGCTGTGAGGAGAGAGTATGCACGGCTCTAGATCTCATTAGTCGACACTTATGTTCTTATACAGCTAAGTTGCTACTTATTGGCTAAGAGGGACAACCCCCAAAGACAGTTACTTATTCATAGCAATATACTCTGCTCCAGGAGCTTCATTTTCAAAAGAGAAACACACTGTTCAATGTTGACCAGTTGATGGTCAAAGCAGTAATCTGTGAAAAATATCCAAAATTCTCACAAAATCAGACTGCTGCTTGTTGATATTAAAACTAATAAGAAAAGGAAGAAAAAAAACAAATAGCGCTGAGTGTAATACCATTATTATAAATGTATTCAAAACAAAAATTAATATTCTCACAGACATTAAAAGGAAACAATCATGCCAAAACGTATAACTGGACTCTTATGGGTCCCATTATTGTTTCAGTATGGATTGTAACTAAAATAATTGATATTCGCAATTAGTTTGAACAAGCCAGCCAATTAAATCACTATCAATCAATCAATCATCAGCTCTGAATTGTCATATACACAAAGGATCATTTAAAAACACATACAGTAAGGAAAAAAAAGTATTAAATCACCTGCTGATTTTCAACGTTTGTCCACTGACAAAGAAATGGTCAGTCTATAAGTTTAATGGTAGGTGTATTTTAACAGTGAGAGACGGAATAACAAAAAAAACAAACAAGAAAAATGCATTTCAAAAAAGTAAAAAATTGATTTGCAGGTCAGTGAGGGAAATAAGTATTTGATCCCCTGGCAATCAGCAAAATTTCTGGCTCCCGGGTGTCTTTTATACAGGTAACGAGCTGAGATTAGGAGCACTCTCTTAAAAGGAGTGCTCCTAATCTCTGCTTGTTACCTGTATGAAAGTCACCTGTCCACAAAAGCAATCAATCAATCAGATTCCAAACTCTCCACCATGGCCAAGACCAAAGAGCTGTCCAAGGATGTCAGGGACAAGATTGTACACCTACACAAGGCTGGAATTGGTTACAAGACCATCGCCAAGCAGCTTGGTGAGAAGGCGACAACAGATGGTGCGATTATTCCCAAATGGAAGAAACCCCAAATAACTGCCAGTCTCCCTCTGTCTGATGCTCCATGCAAGATCTCGCCTTGTGGAGTTTCAATGATCATGAGAACGGTGAGGAATCAGCCCAGAACTACAAGGGAGGATCTTGTTGATGATCTCAAGGCAGTTGGGACCATAGTCACCAAGAAAAAGATTGGTAACACACTACGCCGTGAAGGACTGAAATTCTGTAGTGCCCACAAGGTCCCCTGCTCAAGAAAGCACATGAACAGGCCCGTCTGAAGCTTGCCAATGAACATCTGAATGACTCAGAGGAGAACTGGGTGAAAGTGCAGTGGTCAGATGAGACCAAAATCAAGCTCTTTGGCATCAACTCAAGTTGCCGTGTTTGGAGGGGAAGGAATGCTGCCTATAAACCCAAGAACACCATCTCCACCGTCAAACAGGGAGGTGGAACCATTATGCTTTGGGGGTGTTTTTCTGTTAAAGGGACAGGACAACTGCACCGCATGAAAGGGACGATGGACGGGGCCATGTATGGTGCCTTGCAAAAGTATTCACCTCCTTGACTTATTACCTATTTTGTTACATTACAGCCTTAAGTTCAATGTTTTGTTAATCTGATTTTGATGTGATGTGTCAGTACACAATAGTCTAAGTAGGTGAAGTGCAATGAGAAAAATATATACATAAAACTATTTTTTAGAAACAGAAATCAGAAAATTGGCATGTGCGTATGAATTCACCTCCTTTTTTATGAAGCCAATAAAAAGCTCTGGTGCACCCAATTATCTTTGATTATCCCAGGAGCACCATGAAATCTATCATAACCAAATGGAAAGAACATGGCACAACAGCAAACCGGCCAAGAGATGGCCGCCCACCAAAAGTCACGGACCGGGCAAGGAGGGCATTAATCAGAGAGGCAGCACAGAGACCTAAGGTAACCCTGGAGGAGCTGCAGAGTTCCACAGCAGAGACTGGAGTATCTGTACATAGGACTATAATAAGTTGTACGCTCCATAGAGTTGGGCTTTAAGGCAGAGTGGCCAGAAGAAAGCCATTACTTTCAACAAAAAACAAAATGACACGTTTTGTGTTTGCGAAAAGGCATGTGGGAGACTCCCAAAATGTATGGAGGAAGGTACTTTGGTCTGATGAGACTAAAATTGAACTTTTTGGCAATCAAAGAAATCGCTTTGTCTGGCGCAATCCCAACACATCACATCACCCAATGAACACCATCCCCACAGTGAAACATAATGGTGGCAGCATCATGCTGTGGGGATGTTTTTCAGCAACCGGGACTGGGAAACTGGACAGAGTTGAGGGAAAGATAGATGGTGCTAAATGCAGGCATATTCTTGAGCTAAACCTGTACCACTCTGTGCGTGATTTGAAGCTAGGATGGAGGTTCACCTTCCAGCAGGACAATGACCCCAAACACACTGCTAAAGCAACACTTGAGTGGTTTAAGGGGAAATATGTAAATGTGTTGGAGTGGCCTAGTCAAAGCCCAGACCTCAATCCAATAGAAAATCTGTGGTCAGACTTAAAGATTGCTATTCACAAGCTTAAACCATCCAACTTGAAGGAGCTGGAGCAGTTTTGCAAGGAGAAATGGGCAAAAATCCCAGTGGTAAGATGTGTCCCAGTGGTAAGATGTGGCAAGCTCATAGAAACTTATCCAAAGAGACTTGGAGCTGTGATTGCAACAACAGGTGGCTCTACAAAGTATTGACTTTTGGTGGGTGAATAGTTATGCACATTGACTTTTTCTGTTATTTTGTCCTATTTGTCGTTTGCTTCACAATAAAAAAAAACATCTTCAAAGTTGTGGGCATGTTCTGTAAATTAAATGCTGCAAATCCTCAAAAAAAACATGTAAATTCCAGGTTGTGAGGCAACAAAACACGAAAAATGCCAAGGGGGTGAACTTTTGCAAGGCACTGTAATTTCATCAGTGTTCATTATTGCTACAACAGATAATACATCAAAATAAGTCTGGGCATTCTGGGTTGTTGTTATTTAGTCGTTCAGTCGTGTCTAACCCTATGGCCTTTGTTGATAATTTAATATCTTTACTTTTGAATAGCTTGCCCTGACTCATATTGCTGTTTGCCATATGTAGTTTGCAATTTACATTTTTGCTTTGGATTTGTCCAGCCTGGTCTTATGCATGACGTATTCTGAATATAAGTTGAATAAATAAGGTGGTTCCATGTTTGACTCTGACCGTGGCTTTCTGGTCCACATACAGATTCCTCAAGAGGTGGATGACATAAAATTTGTGAAGTTTTTGGCTAAACTAAAGTGGTCCTTTAACTCCATGTGATGTATAAATGGTCTCTAGGCCTTGTGTATTGAATCTATCGTAATTTTTAAACCTGACTTTAGCCAACAGTTTATTAGAACACAGACAAATGGAAACAGACAGCAACTTATTTAGTTTTGTCACAGACCCCTTTTCCACCTATTGTATTGTAATCTGTTTTGTCCTCTTGTTTGCCAGATGAAGTTAATGTACTCTATTTGACATCTGGACCACTAGACATGGAGACAGCATTATGTGTATTTGGAGATTGGCTTGTTGTTCACAGGTGCCGGACAGGATGCCGGACTATTAGACCCCATGTGGAGTTAATATCCTGTTTGTCTACCACTCCCTGTCGTTGTATACACCCCCCTCTGTATCTAACCCCTATAAATATTGTTGACATTCCAAAAATATATCAGTTCACTGCGGAGACATATAGAAATGGTATGTTCTCTTATTTGCTCCTGGTGGCTGTATAACTGATTCTATCTCCACCCTGCAAGTAACTTGTCCTGGTGACTACCAGAGGAAGGTTACTCAAACTCCTGTAAGAGCTGATTGCTGATGGAGAGACCCTGACTGATAGAGAAGCCAAATATCAGGGTGCCAGTCAAGAGATTTCCAATGAGTGACTGAGCCAGTGCAGTGGTGGCGTTACATTCCCCGGGTTCAGCATGCACCCTCCAGCCGAACGTACCTGTGTGTAAGTGAGGAGTGAAAGTTGCTGCTGCTAGTACAGACCTAATAACAAGTATATTTAGCAGAGCATCCTATGTGCAGCTAATCTAGGCCTCTTTTAATAGGGACGCAACGAGAAACTACATTTATCCGGCATCTACCAATCCCCATGGGTGCCAGATAACTGAGATTCTACTATATTATCTTGATTAAATACTTTGTATACAAATTTTGTATCACATTATATTGTGTATCACATACATTTTTAATGGCCAAAATATACTTCAAGTTAAGAGTGCATCATCAGAGCCTTTTGAAAATGATAAAAGGGACTCTGAGCTCATGGAAACTGCCTTGTGTCATCATGTAGACTAGTCAAAAGTATGTAAAGAAGGTGTTAATTTAAAAGCGTTTTTCACTTTTTTTTTATTGTTTTTAATTCTGAAGTGTTGGCTTTTAATGCACTCAAACTGTTTACCTTTAGTCTTATCTGCAGTGAAGTTGCACTGAGTTGAAGAGTTGAAGGAACTATGATTTACAAACTTTCTCTAAATGCTTAAATACTCTCCTTACTGCAAGAATAAAAGTATATTTTTTCCTTTGGTGGTAGCTTTTTAATTTGTCCCTTTAATTGTTAGATTTGTCCCTTTAATTGATTACCAGTGCTTAAGTAATCCCTGTTATAGTATATTTGTAATATAACCAATAATAATAAACATACAATATTATTCATCCCATAGGAGTAATCTATGATTATCAAGATGTGTTGATTTGTTTTGCTCTAATTTCTAAGCAACTAAATTATAGCATGAATTATAAATATTTTATATTTCATGCTGTTCTTTTACCATTTATTGGTAAATTTGAATATCAGATATTGCTTAGGAAACATTTGAACCACAGATAAAGCACTTGAGTAAAATAACACTTACGTACTGAGGTACTATTCAGGAGTGTGTTAACGTCTAGCCTTGAGTAATACTGAAAAGTTAAAAAAATATTGCAGGAATGTGGGCTTTTGTGTGGATGTGTTGTGATGTTTTTGTGAACTGAAACATGCACTGTGACATCAAGGGTCACAAGAAGGGGGTTGATATTAGGTAACAACTATCCCCTGTGTTATGGCAATTAATATTAGCTACCATGGGGGTTCACAGACACCCCAGTTTTTATAATAAAAAAATACCATGGGGGTCCAATGAGCACTGTTACCTAGGCGGTTGTCCACAAGTACTCCCAAATCCCTTTCAATATCTGATACCCCTAGATTTGCTCTATTAAGATTATAAATTTCATGGCTATTTTTTCTTTCCAAATGCATAATTTTATACTTATTCGTATGAAATCTAATTTGCCATTTAGTTGCCCATTTCTCTAATTTATGCAAATACCTTTGGAGGGAAAGTACATCATTTTCTGATTTTATTACCTTGCACAACTTAGTGTCATCAGCAAAAATGGAGACAATACTTTCTAGTCCTACTTCTAAATTATGAATAAATATGTTAAAAAGGAGAGGACCTAATACTAAACCCTGAGGAGCTCCATTTACCACATTAGTCCAATCTGAGTCTTTTAGCCAGTTCTCGATCCATGAGCAGAAATGAACTGCAATTCCTGTATCCCCTAGTTTGCTCAATAGTCTATAAACCCAAACACCTACGTAGTGCAACACTTTTTAGCCACGCATTAACCTCCCTGAGCTCCTTCTGTCTCCCTGGGCTAGCACATTGCACTGGTAGTATCTCAGAAAATATTACCAGGGCTGAAGCTTATTCCTTAGTTCTCTAAAATCATTATTTAGGACACCCCATCTTCCAATAACCTTTTCATTTGTACCAATATGTACCAAGACCACTGGTTAATTTCCAGCCCCTTCCAATTTATTTATTATTATACTTGATCCACAACATGCCAACTTGATCACCCGGGAGCCAGCAAACTGGGTGACAAATCACCCTGTCTACCATCCTAATAATAAAGTGCCCTACCAAAAAACCCATCTCTTGCTCTGCCTTTGCTTCCCTCCCTCTCCTCCAGTAGAACTGTTCTCCCGCCTGTTAGAGGGAACAGCTCCATGTCACTTTGGATAAGTCTCTATGAGCTTGCCACATCTTACCACTTGGATTTTTGCCCATTCCTCTTTGCAAAACTACTCCAGCTCCTTCACGTTGGATGGTTTGAGCTTGTGAACAGCAATCTTTAAGTCTGACCACAGATTTTCTATTGGATTGAAGTCTGGGCTTTGACTAGGCAATTCCAACACATTTACATGTTTCCCCTTAAACCTCTCAAGTGTTGCTTTATCAGTGTGTTTGGGGTCATTGTCCTGCTGGAAGGTGAACCTCCGTCCTAGCCTCAAATCACGCACCGAGTGGTACAGGTTTTGCTCAAGAATATAGCACCATTCATCTTTTTCTCAACTCTGACCAGTTTCCCAGTCCCGGCTGCTGAAAAACATCCCCACAGCACGATGCTGCCACCACCATGTTTCACTGTTGGGATAGAGTACTTTGGGTGATGTGATGCGTTGGGATTGCGCCAGACATAGCTCACTTTTAGTCTCATCAGACCAGAGCACCTTCCTCCATACATTTTGGGAGTCTCCCACATGCCTTTTCACAAACTCAAAATGTGCCATTTTGTATTTTGCTGAAAGTAATGGCTTTCTTTTGGCCTCTCTGACATAAAGCTTAACTCTATGGAGCGTACGGCTTATTGTCGTTCTATGTACAGATACTCCAGTCTCTGCTGTGGAACTCTGCAGCTCCGCCAGGGTTACCTTATGTCTCTGTGCTGCCTCTCTGATTAATTCCCTCCTTGCCCGGTCTATGAGTTTTATCGAGCGGCCATCTCTTGGCAGGTTTGCTGTTGTGACATGTTCTTTCCATTTGGTTATGATAGATTTCATGGTGTTCCTGGGCATCAGCAAAGATTTGGCTATTTTTTTATAACCTAACCCTGACTTGTACTTCTCAACAACATTGTCCATTACTTGTTTGGAGAGTTCCTTTGTCTTTATGGCAGTGTTTGATCAGTGGTGCCTCTTGCTTAGGTGTTGCAGCCTCTGGGGCCTTTCAAACAAGATGTGTATGTGTAATGACAGATCATGTGACACTTGGTGGACATCACTTCACTAGTTATGTGACTTCTGAAGGTAATTGGTTGCACCAGAGTTTTTATGGGCTTCATGACAAAGGGGGTGAATACATACAATATGCACATGCTAATTTTCTGTTTTCTATTTCTAAAAAATAGTTTTATGTATATCATTTTCTTATTTCACTTCACCAACTTAGACTATTGTGTTCTGATCCATCACATAAAATTCAGATTAAACATTGAATTTAAGGCTGTAATTTAACAAAGTAGGTAAAAAGTCAAGGGGGGGGGGGGGTGGGGTTGAATACCTTTGCAAGGCACTGTATATATATATATATGCCAATAATCAAACTTAATTTATATATTACTGATTGTCACTAGGCCTCACACAACCCTTACCTACCTACACTATACTGTATACCGATCCACCCTAACATATATCCCCACTCCTTAACATACATACCCTCACACATATCCCCATGCAACATACCCACCATTGCATCCAAAACCCATTGACAAATTGCATCCAACCTACCCCCCCATACAACTTCTGCTGCTTACCCCATACCATTCCCCTTGCACCCTACACATTTAGATAACATGCATTATACATGTGAGTGTGCATACCATGTTTTTTTATCTGTGCGTGTGTCAGTCTGTTTTTCATGGTTACTCATTTGGAACATAATCATACTTTACATTTATGTTATAACCTAATATGTGTATAATTATTATTCCTTTGTAAAATGTTGCACGTGTTAAGGCATACTGGATGTGGATGTATCATGGATTGAGCAATCA
The DNA here is from genome assembly GCA_027410445.1 of Discoglossus pictus. Lineage (NCBI taxonomy): Eukaryota > Metazoa > Chordata > Amphibia > Anura > Alytidae > Discoglossus > Discoglossus pictus. Next base: position 97,764,659 of record CM050173.1, on the reverse strand, counting down.
TCTGAATCTTAATATCATCATCAAATAGTGGTCCATTGGAATTATATTACATATTGTTAAGATATTTTATTAGCATTTATTTACTGACAGTTCAATGTCTCCATTCATATAATTACTTAAAAATTATGTTGACACATCTGTGAGCTTTTCTTAATTAGACTTTTAAGTTAATATGGCCGAGTGTTATTACTTGTCATATTAACTCTTATGGCAACAGACCCAATACTAAGAACTCTCATTTGGATGCTAAGAAAACATAACATAATAAAAAAAACAACATTTAACAGAGATTTCCTTTTTTGATGTTAACTACCATGTTATTATGTTCACTAATGGTCATGACAACGCCACAAGTGGTGTTGCTAAGAACAGGTAGAATATGTTTTTAAATAGTGTGTGTATGCAGATCATTATGATCTGTTTGCACTGCTTTCTATTTTAGTTCTAATATTGATTAGTGATTAATGTGGAACAGCAACATCATAACGCATATCCTGGACAAATCTTTAGAAGGTCATAACAATTCACATGTTATTTGATATATATATATATATATATATATATATATACACACACACAACAACATTGCCAGGGAATAAACATAACAAATTTACAAGGGATTATTGCAGATGCAGGAAAGAGTGTTGGCAGATCGTATTAAAATGGATGTAGATTTTGAGAATGATCTACAACATGTCATCTTATTCTAGTTGAGGAATACACAGTAAACTGCTAAAATACAGTGGATATAAAAAGTCTACACACCACTGTTAAAATGTCAGGTTTCTGTGCTGTAAAATAATGAGACAAAGATAAATCATTTCAGAACTTTTTCCACCTTCAATGTGACCTATAAACTGTACAACTCAACTGAAAAACAAACTGAAATCTTTTAGGTAAAGGGAAGAAAAAATATAAAAATAAAATAATATGGTTGCATAAGTATGCAAACCCTTAAACTAATACGTTGTTGAAGCATCTTTTGATTTTATTACAGCACTCAGTCTTTTTGGGTATGAGTCTATCAGCATGGCACATTTTGACTTGGCAAGATTTGCCCACTCTTCTTTGCAAAAACACTCCAAATCTGTCAGATTGCGAGGGCATCTCCTGTGCACAGCCCTCTTCACATCACCACACATATTTTCAATCAGATTCAGGTCTGGGCACTGGCTGGGCCATTCCAAAACTTTAATCTTCTTCTGGTGAAGCCATTCCTTTGTTGATTTGGATGTATGCTTTGGGTCATTGTCATGCTGAAAGATGAAGTTCCTCTTCATGTTCAGCTTTCTAGCAGAAACCTGAAGGTTTTGTGCCAATATTGACTGGTATTTGGAACTGTTCATAATTCCCTCTATCTTAACTAAGGCCCCAGTTCCAGCTGAAGAAAAACAGCCCCAAAGCATGATGCTGCCACCACCATGCTTCACTGTGGGTATGGTGTTCTTTTGGTGATGTGCAGTGTTGTTTTTGCGCCAAACATATCTTTTGGAATTATGGCCAAAAAGTTCAACCTTGGTTTCATCAGACCATAACACCTTTTCCCACATGCTTTTGGGAGACTTCAGATGTGTTTTTGCAAAATGTAGCCTGGCTTGGATGTTTTTCTTCGTAAGAAAAGGCTTTCTTCTTGACACTCTACCCCATAGCCCAGACATATGAAGAATACAGGAGATTGTTGTCACATGTACCTCACAGCCAGTACTTGCCAGATATTCCTGCTGCTCCTTTAATGTTGCTGTAGGCCTCTTGGTAGCCTCCCAGACCAGTTTTCTTCTCGTCTTTTCATCAATTTTGGAGGGAGCTCCAGTTCTTGGTAATGTCACTGTTGTGCCATATTTTCTCCACTTGATGATGATATATGGTATATCTAATGCCTTGGAAATTCTTTTGTACCCTTCTCCTGACTGATACCTTTTAACAATGAGATCCCTCTGATGCTTTGGAAGCTCTCTGTGGACCATGGCTTTTGCTGTGGGATGCGACTAAGAACATTTCAGGAAAGACCAACTAGAGCAGCTGAACTTTATTTGGGGTTAATCAGAGGCACTTTAAATGATGGCAGGTGTATTTAACACGATTTGGAATGTGATTGCTTAATTCTGAATACAGCTACATCCCCAGTTATAAGAGGGTGTGCAGACTTATGCAACCACATTATTTTTCTTTTTTTTTTTCTTCTATCCACCTAAAAGATTTCAGTTTGTTTTTCAATTGAGTTGTACAGTTTATAGGTCCCATTAAAGGTGGAAAAAGTTCTGAAATGTTTTATCTTTGTCTAATTTTTTTATAGCACAGAAACCTGACATTTTAACAGGGGTGTGTAGACTTTTTACATCCACTGTATGTAAATATGACATCCCAGGTGCCTCATTCAATTGCTACTTACTTGAGATCCGGGCCTGCAACTGGAGATAGCAAGTTACTTTGCTATTCATATGCCTCCTACTTGCGGGCCTCATTCGGGTTACTTACTGCGCTCTACTATCCATTACTATTCTTATAATTACAATTTACTTCCCTCAAAGCAAGAGTTGCTGCCACAAAAAATTCAAAACGCTATTCAATTGCTCCGATTTACCCTTCCGTGACTGTGACAAAGGAGGTCTCGCAAAGCGCTCACTTACAAATCATAGCACTTTAAAAGCATATAAAAAAGCAATCCTGTACTTTTATTAAAAGTGAAAGTGATGTTAGGTCTTAGAATGAATAGCACAACATTCTCAAGCTCACAAATCGGCATAAATAAATCCTTTATTTCAAGTTACATTTTCGTCATAAAGTCCTACGGGCTTCAACCCCTAAGCCCGTATGACTTTGGAATCCAACCTCCATATTTCATTGAAGTCCTACGGGCTTGCATAATGAGTTACAGGCTTGGAAGTCATTCAAGCCTGTAGGACTTTGGATGGAAATTAAACATGAAATAAAGTATTGTATTTTGGTGATGTGCAAGCTTGAGAATGTTGTCATCCATTGTGTTCCCCATCATTTACAGTGCTTTACAGTGCTGTATTGATTTTATATTTGCATTTATAGTGCTCCGAGTTTGCGGGCTTGAACAATGAGTTATGGGCTTGCATCATGTTCAAGCCCGCAAATGTTTACTGCCGATAGCATGCTTTCCGATTATCGGGAAGGGGGACTAACTTGCGGGCCCAACCAATTAAGAGTAGAGCAACGCAAGGCTGCAACTCAAAAGTAGCAAATTGGGAAGTTACTTTCAAGTAACACCCCCAAATTGAATGAGGCCCCAGACAGATAACAATACAAGACACATTAGGAGCCTGATTCAATTATGCAATCGTAAGTTACTGGAGCCCGTGAGTGAACCGTAAGTTAATTTGCTATTCAATTGGAGTCTTTTTGCGGGCTCTAAACCGTTTATGGTTTACGGCCTTGAGAACCTTGCTGTTGTTAAACCCGGAACTTACAGCCTCCCGAAGCCTTTGATCTTTCCGGTCCGAATGAGTTATGATGGCTACAATTGCAAATCGCTATTCATTTGCTACAATTCCCCAAGCCCGCAAATGTTTTTGACACCCGTTAAAGGCATATGTAGGACAAAATCCTACGAGTACTAGAGAGAACCGGCAAGGGGGCTTAACCCCTGTCCGCAGCACTGTAAATGCAAATAAAAAATCAATACTGCACTGTAAATGACGGGAAAGTGATGAAAGACATTAGAATTAATTGCACAACAGTCTCAAGATCGCAAATCGGCAATAAAAAATCATATTTTTTTATGTGTCATTCCAGGGTTATATTGATATTGGGAATCAATGAGTTAATACATATCAGGCCACCCATATGGAGTAGAACAGTATTGGCATTCATTTTTATTATTTTGTATTTTGCGTGTTTGCGAGTCCCATCACATATTGGACATCCCGAACCTAATTGATTGACATGTAACCTCCATGTTTTACTGCAGTAATGATGGTGGTCTCGTTTTCTATTGGCTGTTTCAAAATGGGTGGTTACGGCCTTGCCTAATTGATCATGTTCCCGCCCTGAACTGCAACGCACCAGTGCATGGTTTATGGCTTCGGCGTTCGGCCTGTAACTTGAGGGCTTGTTCTTTTGAATAGCACCGGAATCAGATGAACAGAAGCTCTCAGCACTTCCGCAGATATACGGCCTTTAACCCGTGAGATGCAGGCTTGCAATTGAATTGGGCTCCAGGTTGCTAGAGATACATATTAGTTAAATTATGAACAAAAAAGATGAAGCAAAAATGTTAAAAATGTCTTAATAGTACAGGAATACACAAAGAAATGAGCAAATGGTGAAGAATGGGAGTACAGCCATGCCTGGTCAAGTTTCTCACAATAAAGAATTGTTCAAAGACCAGTGCATGCAAAAGCAATATGACAAAGGTAGACACACAACACCAACAAAACACCAAAATAACTACAAATACCTATGTGAAGAATAGTAAAAGTAGGCTAGGAAGTATATAAAAAGTAAATAAAACAAAGTTAACTATATACAAAATTGATTGCCCGCTCGCATTTGTTTAGCACATGATTATTTTACAGAAGACGCTGATATGTGTACCACTGATTTGATTTGAACAAAAATCCCTATGACAAATTATTAGGATTTTCTCATTCTGACCCCCTACCACCACAGGGATCCATATTAAACTCCCATGGTGGTCCATAAGGTTCTCCACATTCCCTAACACTAAAGACATATAAAAAATACTACATAAATTTAAATATAAATGTAACCATTAAGGGAGGAAATATACATTACCTATCCTTTTGACGATCTCCAGAGGTGATCATCGATGCCAGGGTACCTCCCTCTTGAGTCCTGAATAAGTGTGAACTTCCATGTTTATTGAAGAACCTGACCTCTTCTTTATTGATTGAAGCCCTTGCTCCTCGCCTTTGGCCCGTGGAAATAATCCTGCTTAGAATAATAGAAGGAAAAGTAAGCTATATAAATTGAGATATTGCATGTCTCTCTAGTGGTTAATTGATTACCAAAACATCATTGACAGCCTTCCCTTAGCAACAACCAATATTTGTAAGTAAGGTAATGTCTTTCTAACCAGTGCAGAGATATAAGTACCCTCATTTGACATAATTCTTGTAGCTTGAGTGATGTGTAGAGCCTTGTCTCTTGCCTGCCTAAGCTGAGTCATGTTACCTATTGATTTATTGTCTACAAAGTATGGCATCTGATATACTGATGTACTGTAAATATCTCCATTATGCAAGTTGTTAATGTACATTGTTTGATTATGGGTATTTCTTATGCATATATCTTCCCTAATAACAAAAATGTAACAATGACGACTGGGTCCAAACTGTGCTGCATTTTCAATTACTACATATCAATACCTTTATATTTAGGACATGTTTCTCATTTGCAGAAATTGGATTGTTACTTTTTAATTATATTTTACAGAAGCTCTAAGATTGTTATTTCAAAGTCTCCTATTTGTCTTTATCCTTTTTATGCTATAAAATATTTGAACTATGTTTTTCTGTGTGTTCATTGTACAACAGTACACAGTGTTTATTTTCAATTTGGTAAAGTCCATTTAAAAAAACAAAACTGTAATGTAGAGCAGGGAACACATTTACTCGCAGCTGCCTCATTACTGCCTATTACTCTCTGCTGTTTTTAAGCGGTGGGTTAATAAAAGATGATCTGTTTTCATCTACCTTCTCTGTTTGCTTTTTTATATCAAAATATTGCACACAATACAGTATGAACGTAATAATAAGTGAGATGTATTCAGGTTTCCGCATTAACTGAGCCATTTGTTCAAACAGACAAAACATTACTCAGAGTAAAGAACTTCATTAAAATAAATAGTCATGTAGTCTACATTAAGTGATGCTAAGATGCTAAAATGTTGTTTGATTTAATTTTTGTATATGTGAGGATCTTGATCAAATTCACTATGATAAATGCATTTTTATAAGAAGATAATAAATTAATATATGATATTGTGAAATCTGAAGTGTTTCACTTATAAGAAATAAATGTGTTACAGGGCAATTAAAATGTTGGCTCAGTCAAGAGTCATCCATAACACATTATTCCGCAATGATAGCTATACTTACATACAAAAACAAAAATAATAAGTTGTAGCAAAGCCTTACAGAAATGTGGGAGAGTCCTGGAGCATGGGTGTGTGGGCCTGATGCTAGATAGAGGCATTTGCCCAGTGCAGCACTGCAGGTGTCACAAATGCTCCCTTACATCACATTGTGCTACAGCTGTGAACAGGCTGGGACAGTCTGGTGAAAAGTCAGTTGCAGCCAGAGAGAGAGAGTTACGGCCAGAGCCCAGAGAGAGTGTTGGAGCGTGGGAGCTGATAGCCAGCCGCTGAGCCAAGTAAAGTATCTTGAGAACAAAATAAAGTCAAGAAGATGGCAGCATAGACTCTAAATGAGCAAATAAAGTATTTGCAAAGTGTAGTGTTTGTAAAGTGTTGAAAAGACAGTGAATCTGCAGCATGGAACCTCAAGGTCATCCGCTGATGAAATTAACATGTGGACATATGGAATATACAGGCCAGTGACTTAAAGTAAAGGATTGGACTAATTATACAAGCCTTAGTTGGGTGAAAGCCTTGGTTAGTAAGGGAACAAGATATACAGTACAGTTAGTGCTCTGACAGATCTAGGTCTGTTTATTTTATGGTTTTGTTTTTGGAGTATTACAAAACGCATGTAAACTCTCCAGTAGGAGGGCCCTGGTGATAAGCTGAGTCTCTGGAGGAGAGGAACAGTGGGGTCGAATTCCACGTATTCGGCTGATGATCCTGCTGGAGACCCCACAGCCCAGATGATGTCTTCCTCCTCCTCTGAACCAGGACCCTTAGCTCCTCTTCTTTCTTTCTCCCCCTGCGGCGGTTCTTGCTGGGTGGGGGCTCACTCACCCCAGCGTCTGGCTCACCACTGGACCATGACCTTCTGGAAGCTGAAAAAGAGAAAATAAAGTTATATGTGTTAAGTATGATGTATAATACATTATTTTAGGTTCATTCCTAACTTTCTGACATCTGGCCTTGGACCTGGATGATTCTCTTAATTGCCACTATAAGTAGCTATCATTTGCTACATGTGATCTATTCTTTGGTTCTTGATCTTGATTGTTCTTGGCTCCTAATGCTATCTTGATTCTGGCAGCTGTCTGTAACTATCTATTGGTTGATTACTGTTGTTGTGCCAACGAATGACAATGATTTGTCAGCTTCATGGATTTAATGATGCATGACTGATCCATCTATCCCTTATTAATTCCATAGAGCTGACATGTCAGTGTCCTTGTTGGTCATCATGTACATGTGTAGTGCGTGTGCTGTACATGTGGTGGCATGTTGGTGTATGTGATATTCACCTGACATGGAGGCTGAATCCTGCTGGTCCACCAGGCCTAGAGCTCCAGCGGTGGGCAACTGGCTCAATAGATCCTTGGCGACCCTCTCCCACTTGTAACCTACTATCACTTTGGAGCCACCACTTGTTGTTGCAGCATGACTGGCCTTCTTCGTCATCATCCTCCTCACCCTGGCCCGGACATCAAAGCGGTGCTTCACAGACCTCACATCCCTTTCTGCTGTGCCCACTGCTGTTACTGCGGCCACTACCTCCTTCCATGACTGGGCCCTAGGCCCGGGCCTAACTTCCTTCCCCGCTGCAAGGATCGCAGGGCAGCCACAGATCTCATGAAGAAGGACCACATTCTCCTTGTGCGTGTAGGTCGAGGCACGTGCCTGCCCCAAGCCTTTTGCCCTTCCGACCGTCCCAGCCTCTTGCCCTTCCGACCGTGGACAGGGATCTTTTGTTCCCTTGTCTGCCCCTGAGGCCTGTCCCTCCTCCAAGCTACCACCCTAAGATCAAATGTAAGTGTAAAATAGTATTTCGAATAATGAAAAATAATATAACTGTAAGATCCTGCTTTGCAAATTTGCCTACTCTCTCTCTCTCTCTCTCTATCTCTCTCTCTCTCTCTATAACCAACCACCAACTCTGGGACCTGTGTGCTACTTCATGAATGCATCTTTATAATCTCTCTCTTTCAATCATCTTCGGCCAGCCCACTTTCTATTATCTTAGAGACCTGTGTCACACTCTGTAATTACAGGATTGGATTGTAACTGTAGGCTGCTTTTATTCCATCCCCTTAACCGCTTGCAGGCGTGGGAAGGGCTTTACGGTCTTAAGGCTTTGGGCCTTAACTTGCAGCCTCGTTCAATTGAATTGTAATTATAGCAAATGTAATTATAATTATAGCAATTATTGTAATACTGTAATTATAGCAAATCTCAAGCCCGCAGGCTAACGGCCTGTATAACTCTAACTGCGGCCTTGCAATTGAATAAGCTTAAAGTGTTTTGAACCTGCTTAAAGCAGGTACTATTGAGAGCCAAGTCTTGCTGCCAAAATAGCTACACCTGCATTTTGGAAAAGCTGAGACAAACAACCTAAAGACTGTGAGAAAACAAAACCCTGAGCAAACCTACAACAGTAAAAGTACCATTTAAAGAGACATTATTATTTTACCCCAGGGAGAAATTTGTTGGTGTAAAGAGCACACAAAGTGTGTTAAGGGAACCTAGGATTGGGCACTTGTTCCCCACCCCTCTATTTGTGATGAATAGAATTGAAAATGTCATCTGAAAAATGTCTTTAAAAGAAGTATTTTTGAAAGTATTTGGTTTGGAACTTTTTATTAAAAAAAATAAAAAGATACTTGGACTCTTAGCTGTTTCTGTGTGTATATATACAGTGGATATAAAAACTCTACACACCCCTGTTAAAATGTAAGGTTTCTGTGCTGTACAAAAATGAGACAAGGATAAATCATTTCAGAACTTTTTCCACCTTTAATGTGACCTATAAACTGTACAACTCAATTGAAAAACAAACTGAAATCTTTTAGGTAGAGGGAAGAAAAAATATAACAATAAAATAATATGGTTGCATAATTATGCACACCCTTAAACTAATACTTTGTTGAAGCACCTTTTGATTTTATTACAGCATTCAGTTTTTTGGGGTATAAGTCTATCAGCACGGCACATTTTGACTTGGCAAGATTTGCCCACTCTTCTTTGCAAAACACTCAATTGAAAAACAAACTGAAATCTTTTAGGTGGAGGGAAGAAAAAAAAAGAAAGAAAAATAATGTGGCTGCATAAGTCTGCACACCCTCCTATAACTGGGGATGTAGCTGTGATCAGAATTAAGCAATCACATTCCAAATCGTGTTACATAGGAGTCAGCATACACCTGCCATCATTTAAAGTGCCTCTGATTAACCCCAAATAAAGTTCAGAAGCTCTAGTTGGTCTTTCCTGAAATGTATTTTAGTCGCATCCCACAGCAAAAGCCCTGGTCCACAGAGAGCTTCCAAAGCACCAGAGGGATCTCATTGTTAAAAGGTATCAGTCAGGAGAAGGGTACAAAAACATTTCCAAGGCATTAGATGACCATGGAACACAGTGAAGACAGTCATCATCAAGTGGAGAAAATATGGCACAACAGTGACATTACCAAGAACTGGAGCTCCCTCCAAAATTGATGAAAAGACAAGAAGAAAACTGGTCTGGGAGGCTACCAAGAGGCCTACAGCAACATTAAAGGAGCTGCAGGAATATCTGGCAAGTACTGGCTGTGTGGTACATGTGACAATAATCTCCCGTATTCTTCATATGTCTGGGCTATGGGATAGAGTGGCAAGACAAAAGCCTTTTCTTACGAAGAAAAACATCCAAGCTATGCTACATTTTGCAAAAACAGTTTTGGAATGGCCCAGCCAGAGCCCAGACCTGAATCCGATTGAAAATCTGTTTGGTGATCTGAAGAGAGCTGTACACAGGAGATGCCCTCGCAATCTGACAGATTTGGAGTGTTTTTGCACAGAAGAGTGGGCAAATCTTGCCAAGTCAAAATGTGCCATGCTGATAGACTCATACCCCAAAAGACTGAGTGCTGTAATAAAATCAAAAGGTGCTTCAACAAAGTATTAGTTTAAGGGTGTGCATACTTATGCAACCATATTATTTTATTTTTATTTTTTTTCTTCCCTCTACCTAAAAGATTTCAGTTTTTTTTTCAATTGAGTTGTAAAGTGTATAGGTCACATAAAAGGTGGAAAAAGTTCTGAAATGATTTATCTTTGTCTCATTTTTTTTACAGCACAGAAACCTGACATTTTAACAGGGTGTGTAGACTTTTTATAGCCACTGTAAGTATATATATTAAGCAATGTTATTTCACTCTTTCTTTGTATATATAATCAGATTGTTGCCATATATGGTTTTAAAAGATATTTAATATGTGCACTACATTCTAATGAAGAAAATAGCTAAAAACTGAACTAAATATGTAAATAAATAAAATGACTGTGTATATTTGATAAAACACAGGTTCATTTGCAAGAGAGGAAAAGTTTATGAATGGAGACATTTCTGCTCACCAATATTGTGTGCTTTTGTTTTACTATAGTATAATTATAATAAAGAAAAAACAGGTCAACAAGACAAGAGTATCTCAACAACAGCCTTTAAACATATTTACTAAGACTGCATTAATATAATGAGATAAACAAAGTTTGCAAATGTACATGCACATCAAACAGCTGCAAGAGGTAAGTGAAACGTGCTGTGCATTTCAATCATTACATTAAAAGGAAGTGGAAGGTTTCTGGATTTCACTAGGAATATAATATACCTGCGGATCTATTTACTTTTATGTACTTTATTTTATTAAGAAGTGCTTGAAAGCTCTGTTTTTTTTGTCCTAAAATAACACTATTTGTACCACTGGTTACTATGAGGCAGTAGAAAAAAAAACAGAAAAAAAAACTTTTCTCATAGCAGTGTATTCCAGTTGAATAATTAAAATGTAAAAAAGAAAAATATAAACATTGAATTAATTTTAATAAAGCTTGGTTAAAAATAAAAAATGACGACTGAAAAATATATAAAATATAAAACATTCCACATTCACCTCTTTTAAGGTCACAATTTATGGAATAGTATTAATTCTAATATTGAAAAATTGTTGAAACAAGTATTCTTATAATATAGATCGAATTTGTATTACCAACCAGTTGGATAACTTAAAAAAATATAGTCATCATAGACAACATGTGTACATTCATCTAATAAGGTAGTTGTAATTAATATATTGGAATTAATATGTAAAAATTAATTGATTAAAAAACAGTATGCAGAGTATGTTATTAAAATGTAAGAAAAAAGTGCTAAGTGCTATATGTTGCTTTGAAAAAGTACTGAGTGCTATGTTGAAGGTGCAAAAAAGTGCTAAGCGCTGTGATTAAATCCTGAATAAAGTGCTAAGAGGGGTAAGTCCCTGAACTATCTGTTGTGAAAGAACTTGGGGTCCTCCACTTATCCCCTTACTGTATAGAAAAAAATGCTAAATATATGTGGTGGCATTGGGGGCCTGTCACCCCTTAAACTAATCTTAATAAGTGTTTAAATATACTACTCTGTATAATGTAGATTTCTGACCCAAACCTATTTTTCTATTTTAAACCAAAATTAACTTTAGAACATATCTCGACATTTTTGGGGATATAACAAGTTAACTATTAAACATATTTTTCATAAAGTTATGTTGTTTTAAATATTTATATATATATGTACATATAGAGTCTTAAGTTTATTGTCAGCATATCTTCCCAATTGGAGCTCCAGATTTCTGCGGCTTGTTTGTCAACTTCTGCCACGCTCTTTGGTGAAGTCATCAGAGGTGGAAGATGCAAGGGCAGTAGCCGACATGCACGTTTCGTAGCTGCTTCCTCACGGGTCAGGACTCTTGGAGTGGTAGGTAAGTCTTTATATAGTGTGATAATTATCTTGTATAACCCTTTCAGTTTTTTTCTTTATTAGATGTATGTGGATGGCAGAGGATCTTCAGAAAAAATTAAGCATGAGGAGAAAAAAGCAGAGAACATATCAATACATTAATATAAACCAGGAAATACTTTTTTTTACATATTTAACAATATATATAGTCACATATGTTGAAACTGATCAATGTCCTTGAAGAGGATATCATAAATCTTTTTATTACTGTTTTTAAAGAAACTAGTTGTAAATATAGGCTGATATTATTCAACTTAATTACATCTGAATTTTTTGATGTTGTAAAATAAAAATAAAATGTAGTACCATTATAATCTTTTTTTATTATACATAAATGCTTTGGTTAATTGACATCACCCTTTTATACTCTGGTAATGGTCTATATTTTTTATACTTTACCTCTTGACCCTATAACTCTTTCTACCAATCAATTTTAGACTCTGAACTATACATTGTCTTTTTATTATATTTGGACTCAAAAATATATATAATGCAGCTTTAATAAAAATCCTCAATATTACCATAAATATATGTCTCTTATCTTTGTTATCAAAATCATTTACATGTTATACATATCTAAGTTTTTCCTAAATAAGTTGTTTTCAAATACTATGTGGCCATGCAACATCTCTCTATGCTCCCTGCAAAAGGGGAACATTAATTAGGAACTATTTGTATGATTTGAGGTAGAAAAAATAAAGTTTTTGAGTACTCCTTTATAAAAAAAAAAGCACATAAAAGTAAATAGGTACACAGAATTAATAAATACCTAGTGAAATCCCAAAAGTTTCCATGTCCCATTAAATTTGGAGATTTGCTACTTATTTCTGGCAAGAATTAGCTGAATGGAATGCTTCCAGTAACAAGGCTGGTATGGTTTCAAGGGGTATGTAGCAATTACTGGAACTTTAAAAGGGACATAAAAAGCTATTTTTTCTAAAAGAAGGTATTTGATAAGGTACTACGATATGCTTTCTTTCTTCAAATAAAGTTCTTAAAGCAGAAACTGATTAAAAGTTACATTTATCTGGTGGCAACCTCTTTAATATAGCTGTATAACACCTACGTGTCTGCCAATGAAATCTACATGTATGCTCTTTGCATTTCCTATTAGTTTCAATGAAGGTTTACTTAAAACTTATCATGTAAACACAACATTGGTAATGATTAAAACTGCTCTTCTAAATAAATGAATCAAAAATCAAGTTGTTTTTTAAAGTTATACTGAAAGAGCACAAACAACTAGCTATATATTTTTCTAGTCATTTCTTTTTAAAGTGGATCATTATTGAGATAATCAGCATTTTTTTTGCCATACACTTATGTAAATGAGTTTCTCCCCAATGTTGATTTGCTGCTTTGATTGGCTAATCGGGATTATAGTCTCCTTGTCTTTCCCTGTGAGGGTAATAACAATGCCCCCATTCACTACCCTTATAAAGAACTCTGAGCTGCAAATCAGTGAGCAGCACGTTAGCATAAAGAAGACACATACAAAATGCTGAAAATCTAAAAAATGATTTACTTTATAGAAAAATGTCTAATATACAGATTTGGTATTTTTTTTAAGATGCAACCAACTTTTGGTGGTTACATGCAGGCTCCGTTGACTCCTGCTTGGCCTGTTAAAGGGTACAAAAACTATATTGGTCATGCCCCGTAAGCTTAATTCTGTTTCTATTCTTAACCTCTGCCACAGTGGCCACCCTTTGTCTGTCTTGTATCAGTCTGACCACTGCAAATACTCAATCTGATGCCTGTCTGCCTGTGCAGAATTAGACTGAAGTTGACGTCTCCCCCCAAAACCGAAAGGTGTCAACGAAAGGGACCTCAACTGCCTGACGTGCATTTTGTGTAGGCTTCTTCAGCGGTGTTGTCTACCCTTTCTGTTTTTTCTTTATTAGATGTATTTGGATGGCAGAGGATCTTCAGAAAAAAACACTTAACTGGAGACTTAAAGGAGGTGGTCTTCTCACCTCCTTTAAGTCTCCAGTTAAGTGGTTAAAATGGCAGATTAATCAAAACATAATAAACAATGAGCCACATTCAATTCCAAGACCCTTCGTCTCCGATTTCAATGCTATTCAATTGAGCAGGGGTGCGAGTTATGGGCCGAAGCCTCAAGCCTGTAAATCACTCCCTGCAAACTGTTAAAGGGCTGGCCGAGATGTGAAGCTGACAAATCACTGTGAAGCTGACAAATCACTGTCATTCCTGGGCACAACAACAGTAATCAACCAATAGAGAGTCTATTGGCGTGCCCACTGCAGCCTATACAGTTACAGAATGCAGCCAGAATCAAGATAGAGTTAGGAGCCAAGAACCAAAGAATGGATCACATCTAGCAAATGATGATCTGAGTTGCAATAAGGAGTAGCATCCAGGTTCAAGCTTAGATATCAGATAGTTAGGAATGCACACAAAACAATGTATTATTCATCATACTAATGACATATACCTGTCTTTTTCTCTCTTTCAGCATCAAGAAGGTCTGGGTCCAGTGGCGAGCCAGAGGCAGGGGCATCAGCTCCATCAGAGCAGGAAGTGGAGGAGCAAGCCCCCTCTGAGCAGGAACCGACGCAGAGGAAGGAGGAAAGAAGATAACCCGAGGGCCCTGGCTCTGAGGAGGAGGATGTCATATGGCTAGTGGGGTCATTATCAGGACCACCAGCAACACCTCCGGGATTCGACCCCACTATCCCCCTCCTCCAAAGACTGAGCATATCGCCAGGGCCCTTCAACTGGAGGCCCTCAAGGGACAGCAGGTGGAGTTGCTATGGCGGATCCAGGCCAGCATCTCCAGCAATCATGCAGAGGTAATGTTCACACTGGCAAGGCGCAATAGGGAGGAAAGGAAGCATCATCTGATGACTGAATTCTAACTGGCCGGGCTGCTCATTGTAGGAGTGGACCCCAGCCCCGCCTCCTCCACGTCAGAGGCATTCCCTGGCCACCCGCAGCCCTGCCCCTCCTCTCCTCCCACCATGCCTCCCCCACCACCACTGCAGGTGCCACTTTCTCCTAGGGGGTTGACACCCCTCCCCCGCCACACCACCAGCAGGGAGACGGCGGCCAGACACTTGCGATTGGGGCCCTGTGCCTAGACGGAGGAGGACCCAGGGGCTGTGCATATGTTTGTACCTTCTCAACAGCACTCCTCTGTGACAATCTATTGGGCCCAATGTTAACCTACAGAGTCTTGGCCTATGTGATGGTGATATTTTTTAGGTAGATGGCTACCTCCTATCACATGGTCCATGATCCTCTTCTCTGTGGACACGTAGGGTTTTCGCTGAACATGTCACAAATTAATGGTAACTGAGGAATGCTGTTGAGAAGAGATGCTGCAGTCCCTATGATTTTTAAGTCCTTATTTTGTAGGTTTTGTCTTTTTTTTGTTTTAGGTACAATTTAGGTCCATGAAGGCATCTCCTGCATCTGCATGCATTGTGAAGGACATGTATAAGGTGTAAGGTTTTCACAGTGCCTCTCATGTAGACATTCCTTTAATGACAGTCGCCTCCTTAACATGTAGCTCGCACAATCTTAAAGCTATCATATAGCCAGATATCTCAGACATGATGTTGTTAGCTGAAATGTGGACTAATACTGCTATGGCGGTGGACTTGCAAAGTTTCACAATGTTGCATGTTAATGACAGCCAGGATTGGTAGGGTAGCATGGGATCCTGACCTTAATAGCAGTCTAAGAACAGATCCTTGGGTCTGATGTAAGTAACAGCGAATTTGGCTGCTGACCTTTGTGTCCTCTCCGTATTAATGGGTATTTTCCCATATTGCTGATTATCCAGAGACTTACAGCCTTATTAAATTGCAATTCGGCCAATTGAATAGGGCTCCATATAAGCACATATTTTTACAGAAGTTTTTAGTTAGTGAAGACCTTGCTTTTGGATAGATCACTAACTAAAAAGTTCTGTAAAAAAATATGCTATGTGCTTATATAGAAACCTATTCATTTGGCAGAATCGCAATTTAATAAGGCTGATAGCTAATAGATAGTAATGCTTGCAGGGAATCAGCTGAGATGCTATATTGTTTCAGTTAGAGTATTTAGCACTGTACTGTACATGCATGTTGATTTTGTTTTTTTATCCTGCTCCGCCTTTTTTTAGTTGACCACTTTTTTTCAGATTTCAGTTTTTTCACCACACTGTATGTGTGAAACTGGATTGGATTACACAGTCCAGAGGTTGAATCATCTGTTTCATTGGACAGATATAGACAAATTGTAAGTGCTATGCACATTAATGGTTTCTTCAATTAAATGGAGTGATTTCTGATGATCCTTTTATTCATCAGATTCCAGTTGCAGTGGTGTAGTGACCACATATGACCCTGGGTGCTATGCATCATGCTTTTTCTAGACTATCACATTACCAACTGTAGGTATCCCCTTTTTACCACAAACCTCTTGCTCTCCCAGAATCCGTCCACACCACACCCATGATGTTAATGCACAGTATTGACCATTTCTGATTGTGCTCTGTGTACGAAATAAAGCTTTGCTATACCGTTCTAATTGTGTCAGTGTGTTTTCAATGGTTGGGGTTATGCAACATCCACATATATCACATATGTGTCACATTCCTATATATGTAAACTAATGAGCCCTAGTTACTATGCAATAGTTCAATTCATATAACAAAAATTAATAGTCATAATAGAATTAGATATCATATAATAATATATGTCATATATAATCAACATAAAGGGTTAATACACATGCAAATGTCCAATTAATGATATTGTGGAGTATCAACCTTCCTCTGAGGGGCTGCTAACAATATGACAGGAGATACTGGAGTGGGTTGCCAGTTCCTTTTCTAGTGGACTGTGATTTGTCTGAACTCTCTGCTATCACCTGCCACACCTACACTGGCTCTACATGGTATAGCTCACAGCTTCAATCAGGTACACAAATGGCTGACATATTAACCCTTTTACAATCACAGAGGCTCTAATGTGGTCCCTAAAAATATAAAGATCATCTTACATACATATCACTTAACACATCTACATGGCGACAACAAATAGTGGCCAAATTAAACCACCACATGGCATATATCAAATACCAAGGAAACATTTCACATATGGTTGTTCAGTCCCTCAGTTGTCTCCGATTCTCTGTGACCCTATGGACTGCAGCACACCTACTAATGTCTCTGTCTGTGCGCATCCACAAAGGTTTGTATGTCAAGGATACTGGAGTGGGTTGCCAGATCTTTCTCTAGTGGACTGTGATTTGTCTCACCTCTCTGCTATCACCTGCCCACCTACACTGGCCCTACATGTTATAGGTCAAACCTTCATTCAGGTACACAATCCCCTTCACCACCACCACTTAGCAATCCACAAGGGGACCAAGGGAACATACACCACACTAATCTACTCTAACACATCAGGAAGGGCCGCAAAATCCCATGGAGGCTGTGCAGAGGCCAACTCACCTCCATCAGGGATAATGTCCTCTATACCAATCTTGGAAAGTCCCACACCATTGCTGGTGGCCATGTGCCACGAAGGAAATGAGGATACTTTCTGGATTCCCTAGTGAAAAAAATATAAATGTATTTGGGGAATATATAAAATAAGAAAAAATTGTATCTATGATCCCCTCAGTAGAACTGTGCGGCTGTAATGTGTATACCGCTAAGGTGCTGTTAAAGCCAAAGTGCTATAGTTACTCCAAAAATGTGATGTGGATAAATCCACATTACCAGTATATCCAATACACAGCCACTCTAACTATATAAAAGTGATTGTATGATTATAGAATTATATAATCCTCATATATGCAGAAACTGTGAATAGCAGGAAAACACTATCAAATAAACATAGGGGTCAAGGAACATGACTACAATGGGTTGAAAATAACAAACGAGGTGAAGTCTAAAAAATTTTTAGAAGTGGAGGAGAATCAGGAGAGAAGCAGTATACCCTATGCCTTAGATGGGGACTTATCCAATTTCTTATATGTTATAATAAGTTATCAGACATTTGAATGTAGTCACATGCTTCTAGAATGACAATATTTCTGCCTTTATCGGCTGGCTTTATGACCACTGTACTCTCTTGTAATTGTCTCATTGCTTGCCTTTCTGAGTGGGGGAAGTTCTTTTTGATGTTGAAATCTTGTACTCCATGGGTTGATATTGATTCAAAGTGTTGTTTCAAATCCCTTTGAACCAGATCCAAAAATCCCCTAATGTTGGTATATACAGTACATTCAAATCTGGTGTGAATTTACTCTTTCTTTTCCTCATTGGATTTGTTTGGATTGATTTCTCATTTTCGATTAGGAGGGACATCAAATCATTAAAAAGGTCACAGTCCTCCTTTTCCAAACCAAGATGAACAACTTCCTTCTTGGATTTGTTTGTAAAAAAAAAATGTAAAGCTAATTTATGAGCAAAGAGATGGATATCTTTAATGTTGGTGAATACATTTGACTTTTTTGTCGGTATGAAAGATAGACCCTTTAACAGCAATGATCTATGAGACTGTTGCAATTTAAATTTGGATAAGTTTATTATCCGTGACTCATCACAAGGGTGCGCACACTATTTTGCATAGGGTATACTGCTTCTCTCCTGATTCTCCTCCACTTCTAAATTTTTTTAAACCTTCACTTCTTTTGTTATTTTCAACCCATTGAAGTCATGTTCCTTGACCCTCGTGTTTATTAAATAGTGTTTTCCTGCTATTCACTTAATTCTGTGATAAGCAGTTGCTGCATATATGAGGATTATATAATTACTAGTGAAGTGCCCGGTATTGTTTGCCACAGAGAGTAAGTGTTTTGGTGGTCTGAGATCCTTGTGCGCTCATTGCGAGGTGGTCATTGCGAGCCTCTGGGTTGGTGTATTTGTTGTTATAATAGGCGCTTTTTCGCTTGTAAGGTCCGCAGTGATCTTGTTTTGTCGCTTATTGCAAGGCTCTCCCCTGATGTAGTTTGTGGGTGGCGCAGTGAAGGTGTTTGAGGTTTTTTGCGGTAGTGTGGTGTTCATTTTGTTTGTTTGTTTTGTGTCTCTTTAATTTTTTTAATGCTAATTAATTAACTAATGAAATCATAAATTAATATACTTTACCTCTTTGTAATTAATATATGCAGCAAGGAATTTGCTGAAGAGCTAACAATCTGTTTTGATGTTCCTGTTGTTGATCTGAGGTGTAAGTGTCAGCAATGTGTGCAGTGTGTAGTGTAAATTGGCTGCATGCGCGAGGGGAAGCCGTTATTATAGCTGGGTACTTCAGCATTCTGTTGTAAAATGGCGGCAAATGTGTATGTGGTAGGCCGTCTTGTATTATGTAGCGACCATGCTAATGGCGTATGTTGTAGGTTGTATGGGTTTTTGGAAAAGCCATATTTGGTTTGTGGTATTTTGCGTCTTTAGGGGTCGTGTAGCCTCGTATTGGTTTTTTTCGGCGGCCATTTTTTCTCTGGCTTAGGGGATTTTCGAGTGTGTAAACTTTGTAAATTTGAGTAAAATAGAGGTTTAAGCTGTGTTGCATAGGTCCTGGGTGTCCACCCTTGCTGTGGGTAAGGTTATTATTTTATATTTGTGTTTTTTAATGTTTGCTGACGTGCGTGGGTTGTCCGTTAAAGTCGTATTTTTGCGAGTCCGTAATGGAGTTTTTCTAAGTCCCGTGGGTCGTAGTTGTTTTTGTGTAACTCCGCAATTTTTTATGCTTTAAGTCCCGCGGCTCGTATCTTTTTGTGTAAGCTGGTAGTAGTCATTCCTTTTTTTTTTTAAGTCTTGCATGTGTGGTCGTTTGTAAGGGGTTGTGAGGCGCCGTAGAGCCTCACAACTCTACTGAGGGGATCATAGATACATTCCTTCTATGTAATTTTAAAGCACTGAGTGCTAGTCACTAGGGAATTCAGAAAGTCTCCCCTTTCCATCTTGGCACATGGCCACCAGCAATGGCGTGGGACTTTCCAGGATGGGTATAGCGGAGAATATTCCTGATGGAGGTGAGTTGGCCTCTGCACAGCCTCCATGTGTTTTTGTGGCCCTTCCTGATGTGCTGTGGGCCCTGCTGTGTTATAGCAGATTAGTGTGGTGTATGTTCCCTTGGTCCCCTTGTGGATTGCTAAGTGGTGGTGGTGAAGGGGTTTGTGGACCTGAATGAAGATATGAGCTATACCGTGTAGGTACAGTGTGGGTGGGCAGCTGATAGCAGAGAGGTCAGAAAAATCACAGTCCACTAGAGAAGGATCTGGCAACCCACTCCAGTATCCTTGACATGCAAACCTTGAGGAAACACACAGACAGAGATATTAGTAGGTGTGCTGCAGTCCATAGGGTCACAGAGAATCGGATACAACTGAGGGACTGAACAACCATATGTGAAATGTTTCCTTGCTACTTGGTATATGCCATCTGGTGGTTTAGTCTGGCCACTATTTGTTGTCGCCATGTAGATGTGATGAGTGATATGTGAAAGGGTTAATATGTCAGCCATTTGCATGTATTTATGTTGCAATTTAATGAGGTAGTGTGTCTTCAATAGCTTTCAGCATGTTGCAGCAGGGCTTTTCATATTGGCATATGAATGACCATTACAACCTATGTGGAAAATACATTTGTAATATGTGATAGTTGGGAGTTGTTGTGCATGTAATTGTAATGCCTTCCATTGTTTTCCCCTTTTTTAAAGTGCATTGGTGTCTTTATATTGTCATTTGCAGTGCTACTAGTCTGTACTAGTCTGTGTCTTTGCGGGCCCTATTTGGAGCCTGTAAGCTTTGGGACGCTATTTGGCATTTGCAGGCTTGATTGCGGCTGCGGTGTTGAGCGTTTTTTTTTTTAAATTAAACAGCGATTCGCGATTTTCATGATCGGAAGTCTTGCGGCATTGAAAGATCAAAGGCTTTAGGAGGCTGTAAATTACAGTTTTAACCATCGCCATTTTTTCAAGGCCGTAACTTGTAAGCCGTTTGAAGCCCGCAAAAAGACGCCAATTGAATAGCAAATTAACTTGCAACCTCACCTACGGGCTGCCAGATCGCCCAAGACCTCAATTGAATGGGGCACCATATCTTCTGCTTGTCTCTGCCATGAAGCAACCCTTCACGTATACATCTTCACCCAAATCCTGAAAGACCTCATAGCACCTGACTCAGGATTCCCACATACTCTACCACATAAATGCAGAGTGCACTAATTGTGCCCAGGTTAGAGGGGTGTGGATTGACTGTTTAACTAATATAAAAGGTTTGTGAGCTGTTTTGGGGCCTGTTTACAAGTGGATTTTCCTTTACAGATAAAGGCTGATAAATAGCACTAATTGTGCCCAGGTGAGAAGGCAGAAGTTAGTATAAACGGGAGAAGGGGCGAACTTGTGAGCTTGCGAACATTTTCGATATCATGTGCAGTTCTAGTGAAGTGTAGGAGTTTAAATAGGAGTAGGGACTTCAAATAAAAGAGAGGGCAGATTTATAGTGCAAAGGAGGAAAACTTTATACAAATATATTATTTTATATTCTTTATTTTTCCCACTGAAATTTTGTAGACAATAATAATAATTATGAGTCAGTCCAGTGGCAACCTCACTCAGTGTACAGCCTGCCATATGTATGCAATACTGGAACAGATGATCTAGGGTCCATACCTTTGTGACAGGTGTAAGCATGTTGCCTCTCTGGAAGCTCAAATTGGAGATCTTGAGCGGAGAATTGCAGCACTTAGTGATATTGCTCCACTGGAAAGGGGGTTGGTGCTCACGGAGCACAGTTTAGCTGGGCCTAGCATGGAGGGCAGAGCTAGGGATAGTGAGGATGTCCAGGGAGGTAGCTTGGTTACAGTTACAAGGGGAAGCAGGGGGAACAGGAGGAGGCAGGCCAGTTCTGAGTTGGCAAACACCAACAGATTTGCCAGATTGAGAGAAACTGTTGGAGAAGTCCATTCAGGAATGGCAATGCCAGATAGAGCTGTTCCCTCTAACAGCCAGGAGAACAGTTCTACTTAAGGAGTGGGAGGGTAGCATAGTCAGAGCTACAGACAGGTTTTGGTTGTAGGGGACTCTATTATTAGGAAGGTAGAAAGGGTGATTTGTCACCCAGATCCCAGCAATCAAACAGTTTGCTGTCTCCCGGGTGCTTGGGTTCGTCATGTTGTGGATGGGTAGACAAATTATTGGGAGGGGCTGGAAATGAACCGGCGGTCTTGGTACATATTGGTACCAATGACAAAGTTAGTGGAAGATGGAGTGTCCTACATAATGATTTTAGAGAACTAGGTAATAAGCTGAAGGCAAGGACCTCCAAGGTAGTATTTTCTGAGATACTTCCAGTGCCACGTGCTAGTCCAGGGAGGCAGAAGGAGCTTAGGGAGGTTAATGCATGGCTAAAGATGTGGTGCACTAAGGAGGGTTTTTTGGTTTTTAGAGCACTGGGCTGACCTCTCACTTTGGTACAATCTCTACAGTAGGGATGGTTTGCACCTTAATGATGAGGGAACTTTTGTACTAGGGGATAGGATGGTAGAAAGGCTGGAGGAGTTTATAAACTAGTAGGTGGGGGGGGGGGACTAGATATAAGTAATGGGGTAGAAAGTGTAGAGAGTATAAGGGATGAATTAACAACTCATGGGGGAGGAGATGGGGGAGGGGTAGTATAGTCAATAGGGAGGTAGTACTAAGTAATTCAAGTACAGTGGCAGGCACTTCAGAACTACAGACTCATAACATAAGGTGTATACTTGCTAATGCCAGAAGCTTGCCAGGAAAAATGGGAGAGTTAGAATTATTAGCAATTAATGAAAAATGGGATTAAATAGGCATTACTGGAACGTGGTGGGATGAATCACATGACTGGACTGTTAATCTGGAAGGTTATAACCTATTTAGGAAAGATAGAGGCAATGGTAAATGAGAAGGAGGGATTTGTCTGTATGTTAAGCGTGAATTTAAGCCTAAAGTCAGAGAAGATATTTATGGTGGACCTAGTGATAAAGCTGAATGTTTGTGGGTAGAGTTAAATAGCGGAGCAGCAACTTCCAAAAGAATATTAGTAGGAGTATGCTATAAACCCACAAATATAGCTGAAAGTGAGGAAATACAATTATTGTTACAGATTGAAAATGCAGCTAGGCATGGTCAAGCTCTACTAATGGGAGATTTTAATTACCCTGAAATAGACTGGATAAATGAGACCAGCAGTTCATCTAAGGGGAGCAGGTTCGTGAGTACACTCAGAGATCATTATCTGGCCCAGGTTGTACAAGAGCCTACTAGAAATGAAGCTATCTTAGATTTACTCATCACAAATAATATTGATATAGTATTTAATGTTGGAATAGGGCAACCTTTGGGAAACAGTGATCACAACACAGTCTCGTTTGAGATTGAATTAAAAAACATTTTTTTAAGGGGCCAACAAAAGCTCTTACTTTTAAAAGGGGAGATTTTAACGGTCTAAGTGCAGCAATACAAAGTATAGACTGGGACAGAGAACTGGCAGGTAAAAACACTGACCACAAGTGGACAACATTTAAATCCTTACTAAATATACATACACATCGACATATACCGTGTAGGAATAAAAGTAAAAGGAGTAAATCCCATCCAATGTGGCTTAACAATGATTTAAAGGACAAGATACAGAGTAAAAAACAGGCATTTAAATTATACAAACAAGAGGGGACAGAGACTGCTTTACAGGAATACAAGGAAATCAACAAGGCTTGCAAAAGGGCGATTAGACTGGCTAAAATAGAAAATGAAAAATTTATTGCAAACGAGAGTAAGACTAACCCTAAAATATTTTTTAAGTATATTAATGGGAAGAAGGCGAGGAAGGAAGCTATAGGAACATTACAATGTAACACTGGCCGTCTGATAATTAGTGACCAAGAAAAGGCAGATGAGCTAAATAGGTTCTTTTCTTCGCTATACACAAGGGAGGCACCAGTGGTTGGGACAAAGCAACATAATGGGGCTACACTACCTTTGCCAAATAATTGGTTAACACAGGAAGTAATCCAAAAGAGGTTGGAAAAAATAAAAGTTAATAAAGCCCCGGGTCCTGATGAAATACATCCAAGGGTACTAAGGGAACTGGGTTCTGTAATAGCCAAACCATTATATTTAATTTTATAAGATTCACTCAACACAGGGTCTCTACCAGATGACTGGAGAAAAGCTGATGTGATACTTCTATTTAAAAAGGGAGCAAGAGCAAATCCGGGGAATTATAGACCAGTAGTGGAGAAGCTTTTAGAAGGGTTAATAAGGGATAATATTCAAGAAAATGTCTATTTGAACAGGATTATAAGTAGGAGTCAACATGAGGGATAGGTCATGTCAAACAAATCTAATTAGTTTCTATGAGGAGGTTAGTAGGAACCTGGATCAAGGCAATTTAGTGGATGTAGTCTTTTTGGATTTTGCAAAGGCTTTTGATACAGTACCACATGGGAGACTATTGTGCAAACTAAGAGATACAGGAATTGCAGTAAATATCTGCTCATGGATTGAGAGCTGGCTAAAAGACAGAAAGCAAAGGGTTGTTGTAAATGGAACATACTCCGATTGGACTAATGTGGTAAGTGGGGTTCCTCAGGGTTCAGTATTAGGTCCTCTCCTTTTTAACATATTTATTAATGACTTAGAGGTAGGATTGGAGTGTGGTGTCTCCATTTTCGCTGATGACACAAAGTTGTGCAAGGTAATTAAATCAGATAGTGATGTGCTTTCCCTCCATAGGGATTTACATAAAATTGAGTTATGGGCATCTAAATGGCAGATGAGATTTAATATGAATAAATGTAAAGTTATGCATCTGGGAAGGAAAAATAGCCATGTAATTTATAATCTTAGTGGTGCAAATCTAGGTGTATCAGATATTGAAAGGGATTTGGGAGTGCTTGTGGAAAAACCACCTAGGTAACAGTGCTCAAAGCCATGCAGCAGCTGCAAAGGCAAATAAAATATTAGCATGTATTAAGAAGGGTATAGAAGCCAGGGAAGCAAATATAATTCTGCCACTATACAAATCTCTAGTACGCCCTCATTTGGAATATGGAGTACAATTTTGGGCACCACTTCATAAAAAGGAAATTTTAGAGCTGGAAAAGGTATAGAGGAGGGCAATAAAACTAATAAGGGGAATGGAGGGGCTAAGCTATGAAGAAAGACTAACCAAATTAAACTTATTTTCTCTAGAAAAAAGGCGTCTAAGAGGAGATATGATTACCTTATATAAATACATCCAGGGTCAGTACAAAGATTTGTCAAGGGAGCTTTTGTGCCAAGGGGTTTTCAACTGACAAGAGGACATCCCTTGAGGTTAGAAGTAAAAAGATTCCACCTTAAAGAAAGAAAAGGGTTCTTCACAGTAAGGGTGGTTAATCTGTGGAATTCTCTACCAGAGGAGGTTGTGACAGCGGATTCGATAGATAACTTTAAAAGGGGACTGGATTGATTTCTAATTAAAAAGGGAATTCAGGGTTATTATGGATAATTGGAGGGGCAGTATTGATCTAGGGAGAAGTCCGGTCACCGGTGTCTGGGATAGGGAGGGAATTGTTTTTTTTTTATACAACTAATTAATTAATAGTTAATCCGCATATTGCAGATCAGAGGAGATCTTAAAAGGTTGAACTTGATAGACTGAAAGTCTTTTTTCAACCTTAAATACTATGTAACTATGTAACTATGTAATAAATCAAATTACTGTATATTATGAGCTCCGAGGTCAAAATATTTCTACTTAATAACAAAAATAATAATATCCTTATGCAATTGCTATTGCATTATCATACACGAAAAAATATACAGATCTGTTGTTACTTATACTTATGGGGACAGGCACATTGCAATGTGAGTTCTTAGATAGATTACTCTAAATATCATTGCTGTGATGTTGTTTTACATAGAACACATCTCGAACATGCCTTAATGCATGGTACAACCACTCAAAAATGGTAGGCTGGAGAAAGATGGAGTAGGCATGCAGACATTATTATAAAATTATCTTAGTAAATACTGAGGAAGTTTCCAAATAGTTGCTATGTTTATTTTTCCAAGTGGTCATAGAGCCTGTTTTCCTATGAAGCCTGTTTTTCCAACGCCTTGAGTAGCTTAGTGAATCTTTCCAACATACTGCAAGGCATTTCTTGTTTATATCATTCAACTGGATTCCCGGGGGGACACAGCCTGACAACTTGTAAATTCTCATCATACATTTTCTAAACTACCCAATAAGTATCACCTGCCACTGTGAAAACACAATCATTATAAACACCAAATGTAGAAATGGTTCAAACAAGTCAATCCTGATAAACCAGTTTATTATGTATTATTGTAAAGCTATATTTATGTTTAAAAAATAAGACAAAAACAAGCAAGACACTATATAACTATAACTGGAATCATAAGGTATGTCGGAAAAGGATAGAAAAATAAAAATAATTAATTTAGTAAAAAATAATAATAATCTAAGCACATCAAAACACATGCTAAGATATATTTATCAAATTGGGAACAAATGGGGTGGAAAATGTGGAGTTAAACATTCTCACTTCCAATGTTTTCTGTTTTTCAAGCAGAGTTAAATTTTATCTCAGCTTAATAAATAAAATACGTAAGAAGTGGCAATATTTTATGTTTTAAATCAGCTTATCCATAAGTATCTTCACTTTTAAATTATATACAAAATGAAAGGATCAAAGTATCTTACCCAGTCTGTTGTGTGCATAGTCTTTTTTCTTTGCATTTATGCCTGTTTTTAGGTGTGATTTTTTCATTTCCTATATACTATATTCATTCCATGCTAATTGTGAGTATACATTGTATTACTACCAATATTATAAAACTTGGCAGCATTCTAATATCTATATTCTTTATTTGAATTATTATTGTATGTTACAGAAGAACCTTAAAAATAATTGAAGATTTGCTATTTTATTGTGTGACCTCTTTAAAAATTTTGGATTTCATTTTAAAAGCGAATTAATTAGTATATTATTGTTTTAATGTTCCTTTTACATGTGATGTATAAAATGTGGCCTGGCAAGCTGTTGACTTCCTACTCCGCCCATCAGCTTCCTGTTTCCATAGGCATGGGTAGTGCTAGCTCACAGATAAAACGGATTGGCTGGCACCAGCCATGTAGACAAACAGAAAGTTTGTTGTAGGCGCTTTAAGCCAACACTCTACCAGGCTGTTTTCTAAGTAACTTTTTTATGGATTTTCTCCTAAAACTTACTACTATATTGAATTATTGGCTTTGCTAGTAATTTATTCTGGATATAATAGACACAGGTTAGACAATTATTAGCACTAGTGCCTAAAAAAAGAATATTAAAGCAAATATATACAGATCACAGATGCAAATACTGAAATAAGGTGGAAGATTCATGTTTATGTATATTTCTAGGAACTGTTGCTTTGTCTAGTTGGTCAAACAAGCAATGTCAATGTGATTATAGAGGAACACACAGTACATTTAACTGCTGATATATCAAAAACTGGTGAGGTCGTGACTACATGATTATAACTGCCCCAATGCTTTGCTGCTTATCCCAGCAGTGATATAGAAAAAATAAATAAAAGACACAGGATAAAAAAAGAACAAACAGCAGCTACATTATTATTATTCCACAATAGCTGCCATTTTTTAAAGAAAGTTACACACAATAGTTGATGCTTTATTATGTAATAAACTGGGATTTAAGGACCACTGTACAATTAAAAAAATATGTTTGAAAACTTTGAGTATGACTAAGAGCTCTCTCTTTTTTTATTATTTAATTGATCAAAAATAATCCTCTGGAAGATTGTCTACAATATAATGAGTGCTTAATAATTATTAATACAAGTAAATAATTAAAGGATCTAAGGATATAAATAGACACTTTTCTATAGATACTGGATGTCTGAAAATCCCCATTTGCATTGGGACCTGCTGTTTTACTTTCTGCTGACACCTCTCATTTCTAGAAGCACGTTGATGACCTAGAGCGCACCATTGGCAGTAGACTCTAAAAACAGCTTCTTAATGTTCAAACTATTACATTTTCTTCTATATCGCTCATTAAGCATTATGTAGATGCACACGTTTAGGTCACTGCACACTGTGGGAAAGGTAGATATGATGGAAAGTTATTTTTCTTCAACATAATATCCCAGTTTACACTATACTAAAATGTAATTGCTGATGATTTTTTTTCTACAGGGCATTAAAGCTTTATTATTAGATAGGCATATAAATACACTTTAGAATCATTAACATAACGTGCTTCCCCATCTGCAGTAATCATATTAAATGGAATTTTAATTTTCTCATGGGAGGTATGCTTCTGACTGCATATCTGATAAATTATGTTAAATAACTCTACATTTTTGCAATTTCTCACAAAAAAATACACTGAGATTGTCAATGACCAAAGATGATTAAAAAACAGATCAAATAATAGCATTATTAGTACCACTTTCTATTGAATTATTTTAAGAGTATTATAAAATCTAAACAGCAACACTTTTTGGTAAATAAAGTCCATAGAGTATGATATTATATGCTATTTTAGGAAGTATTTTTCTTTGGTAAATAACACATGGTAGGGTGCAGTGGCAGAGCTAGATTATGTGAAGGCTCCAATGCAAAAAAGAGAAGAGACAGACTGAGTGAAGGTGGGGCAGGGAAGAGGGAAAGAGAATGAATGTAAAGAGGATAAGGGGAGAGGAAAGGAGTGAAGGTGGGAGAGCAAAAAGTTAAAAAGTAGAAGGGAACAAGGATGAAGAAGAATGGGGAATAGAAGAGGGTAAAGCAGTGAAGGGGAAGGATCAGAGATGGGGAAAGGTGAAATGAGGAAGAATGGGAAGGGAGAGATAAGGAAGAAGGGAAAGGAGAGATGAGAAATATGGGGAAGGGATATATGAGGAAGAAGGGGGAGGGAGAGATGAGGGAGAATGGGAAAGGAGAGATGAGGAAGAAGGGGAAGACGGGGAGGGGGAAAAGAGGAAGGGAAAGGAGAGATGGGTGAAAATGTTGGGAAGATAAAAGAATGGGATACAATCACATAGCACATGCCAAGGCAGTATAATAAATCAAATATATTTTTTAATACATGTGTGTGTGTGTCTATATATATATATATATATATATATATATATATATATATATACATGTGTGTGTGTATATGTATATTTTCTAGGTTGCATGATGTGATGACTGGGGAAGGAGGTAGACAGTCAGTGAATTATGGTAGTTTGAGGACCTTCAGTGTTTAGACTGGGGAAGGGCTAAGAACATACAAACTCCTGCTCCACTCTAAAGTCAAAATTTTAAGCTCATACATTTTAAAACTGCTCCTGCTCTGGCTACAAAGGGAGGGGCAGGATAGTTGTCCCATAATTAACACCTACCCCATTGTCAGTGTGCACAGAATCACAGCCAGGGGAAGCAATATATAAAAATAAAACAAAGCATGAATTTTTAAATATATAAATTTACTAAATATATGACGTTTCCTGGGAAAATAACAGGTAGGTGGAGGAAGGGGGGAGGAAGGAACTTGTTTTTTGCTCCTTCCAGAGCTACTCCTTTCCATCAGACTCTCCACCATGTTCACTTAAAAAAAAAAAAAAACATAAATAAATACAAATAAATAAAAGGGAGAAGGGAATAATTATTAAAAAATATCAATTAATTAGTCCCTTCTCCCTTTTATTTTTCAAATATAATGAAAAGTTTTGTTTTATATTCCCTATACATAATATTATTTAGACCAGATGTCTTTTCTTTTTATTTTGGCTATATTTGACAAATTCATACATAGGCACTTGTTACTAATTTAGTAGATCACTTGGATCTAGCATGAAGTGCATAAATGTAGATTTAATTGTATGATTAAAATATAAAATACCTTCAATCCCACTGTTTTCAAGTTGGAGTTATTTATCAAGTGTGGATACATTTTAACTATGTTTGATAAAAACAAAAAATAAGAAATGGGGATATTTTTACCTCCACTTTTCACCCTCACACCTCGAATATGCTTCCTTGTTGTGTTAAATGTCCTATAAGATTCTATGGGCAAGTTGTATAAAGGGTTTTGAGTTGAAAAGGCTAGTTGAGAAATCATCTGTGGTCATTAACAATCTCAGAGTACTTTTTTGTGATAAACTATAAAATTATATAGCAATTTAACATAATTTGTTTTAAAACCTATTCACCTGTCGTACATCTCACATATTTACTCTACATAAAATGTAGCCGAATTTGGAGCATGAGGTCTCTGTTACAGCTGTCATAGATCAGTAGGAAACATAATTTCCTAATAGATTAAATTCATATAAGTTACTTTAAATGGATGCTGAACTTCTATTTTCCGAGCAAATGGATTTATTAAAAATATACTTAGAAAATATAAAGCAGGTCAGGTAGGAAAAACTACTTGCTCCAATTATTGTTCTCAACACTTATAATTACAAAGACTAGATATTTTCTCTAGTTTTTGCTGATGTCACTGATCAAACTAGTGTGGTTA
Source organism: Discoglossus pictus (assembly GCA_027410445.1). Classification (NCBI taxonomy): domain Eukaryota; kingdom Metazoa; phylum Chordata; class Amphibia; order Anura; family Alytidae; genus Discoglossus; species Discoglossus pictus. The sequence goes on along the minus strand of CM050173.1, from coordinate 97,734,273 downwards.
ATGGCCTCTCTTATGAGGTCAGTATGAGTAAACATCAATAATTCTAAACACTCCCCTTAACAATGAACAAGTGATTAGTCTGTTTATGAAAATAATTTTAAAAAGTAATCTTCTCTCCTCTCTCACTCCTCCTTCCATTAATAGATAAGTACACACCCTGAATGTCAAAACTAGTAGAATATGCTGAAGTTAGATCTGGTGGAAAATGCATTTATGCTAATTGGATTTCATAGGTACTAATATTGTTAGTTTGTTACATAAATATAATGTTATCTCCACATTACAGTGGTTTATAAAAAGAAACAGTTTGTTGGCTACATATATACATTAGAATTGTTTTATTTTCTATTATTTCGCTTTTTTTTCTCAGCTCTAGCTCACTGATTGTTATCTCTTTACCATTGGCCAATACTACCTGGGTTTAAGCATAAATAAATAATAGAACCAATATTTGCATTACATGGGCTGTTGCACATTTAAATATGTCATGTAGATGCATGACTAACAGCATGATGCAGATGCAGAACTGCTCTAAATTTGTATTTAATTATGATATTCAGTGAAAACATACAATTATTTTGTATCAATGTGATATTCAAATGATCAATCATTTTTAAATATATGTACAAAGAAGGTATTTTAATTCAGAACTATTTAAGGTTAACATTCATTGAATGTGTTGTTCACCAGGTATTGTCATGTCTAATTGATTTTAGACGTCTGGCTATCTCAACTCAGAGCAATTGGCAGTTTTCTACTCATGGAATTGATCACATTAACACTGGTAAAGCACCACTTCCATTAAAAGCTATTTATCTATTTTTGAGGCTTTTATAAATTATATTAAAAAGTTAAACACTCTGTAGGGGGTTTTCTTTACAAAAAAAGTACACAGTTCCCAAATATATTTAGGTAAATGAAGTCAAGGTCTGGAATCTACATATAATATAGTGGCAAAGGTGCAGTGCCAAGCAATGAAAATCGGAGTCACTAAACTTCCAAGCAGTTAAAAATAACCAAAACGTATTATTAATAAATGAAAGACTTACACGTATCTTAGCAGACACCATGCCAATATTTTTTATACAATGGGAACCTTGGCTAGCATCAACTTACATTATTACTTTAAATTAGACACAACAAACACATCACACATAAAATAATTAAAGGCTACTAAACTGGCCAGGGGATTCGGACCTGGGTGCCAGAGCGTGTGGATGGAGATGGAGGTAAGACACAAAAATAAATATAAACACAAATCTGAAAACATTGAAAAGTTGTTTACCCTATTATATGTTCTCCTTCCTTAATTTACTTAGTGCTTTTATTGCATATTTATTAATATGTCTCATAGTTAACAAACTACCCAAACAGCTTAATATATTCAGGAATCTGCAATTTAATCTCTACATCCGTGTTCATCCTAATATATTCCCATGCCTTTTAATTTCCCAACTGGAGGGATACATGATAACAACGGAACCAAAATTATGTTGTATAACCTCACTATGGGCCCGATTCAATTGCCCAATTTATACATTTATACACATGTAACAATAAATATTAGAACTTTATGTTTTTGCAAATACTTTTTTCTAATAAAAAATGGAACGAGGAAAAAAAATATAGAAGTGCACATGGATAATTATAAGGAAAAGATATAGCACAGACATTTTATTTCCCATCTCCAACACTACTATCCTGATATGTACAACACATTGTCATGCAATTTGGATATGACACAAATATTACAATGTATAGGATAATATTTTTTTTTTAGTTCAATTATTAATTTATAGATACGCTTTATGCCGAATAGCATTTATTGAAACAATAGCAAAACCAAGAATCAACAATTGGATATATCTAAACCTGTAAGATTTGATTTTTAGTTAGATTACACTATCAATTGAATGAGAGGTTTATTACAATCCTTGAAAATGAATTGATAGCAATCTATTTTAAAACATACTATATTCTGTTAGTTCAATACAGAAATAATAAGAATTGTATAAAGACTTGGATAAACAATCAGATGTCTATTCCATAGAATATATTTCGTATAAATATTTAGTGATATAGCATGTTACTCTATGAAAGCAGTAAACAGTAAAATTAGGTATTAAAGCCCATGGCAGCCAGAATATAGGAATATCCATTAGTAAATACATCTATTTAGGTCATTGGGTAGTTTATGGCAAACTAAGTAACTTTTGTATATAGGCATTGGATTATTTAATAAGGGGTTTTATAACAGAACAAACAGTTTGCTTTGGTTTATCAAATCAATCAGTCTGTTTTTGATATAATGGACCCAAGAGGAAAACAATAATGGATTGGGACTCATGACCATGACTTCCAAAACCTGATTTCAGGTTGTATCCGGCCTATCAGTTGTAACCAAAGGATTGTATCTGGCCTATTTAAATTCTGTTATAAAATGTAATAATATAAACTTGTTTCTATACTTTACTCAGAATTGTTAGCAGGGAGACCCTTGTCTGAATAGGGCTGCTCCTTAGGTTGGTTAGAAGTAATCCCTTTATGCTTTTATTTTAAGGAAGAATTTGAAGTAGAGATAGATTTAGAAGATATCACAGAGGGAAGATAAAAGGGCAGAAGTTTATGCCAGAGGGTGACAGACAGAAAAACCCAGAGAGGGACAGACAGAAAAAGCCTCAAGCATCTCTTTGTCCTAAAAGATAAACCCTTTCCTTTTCATCCACTCCCCATCACAGAGTTGGTTTCCACCAATTGCAATAGCCTCCTGTATGTAACTGCATAATTATAATGTACAGTGCCTTGCAAAAGTATTCACCCCCTTGATTTTTTCCCTTTTGTGTTACATTACAGCCTTAAGTTCAATGTTTTGTTAATCTGAATTTTATGTGATGGATCAGAACACAATAGTCTAAGTTGGTGAAGGGAAATGAGAAGAATATACACATAAAACTATTTTTTTTAAATAGAAAACAGAAAATTGTCATGTGCGTATGTATTCACCCCCTTTGTTATGAAGCCCATAAAAAACTCTGGTGCAACCAATTACCTAAGTCTCATAATTAGTGAAATTATGTCCACCTGTGTGCAATCTAAGTGTCACATGATCTGTCATTACATATACACACCTTGTTTGAAAGGCCCCAGAGGCTGCAACACCCAAGCAAGAGGCACCACTAACCAAACACTGCCATGAAGTCCAAGGAACTCTCCAAACAAGTAAGGGACAATGTTGTTGAGAAGTACAAGTCAGGGTTAGGTTATAAAAAAATATCCAAATCTTTGATTATCCCCAGGAGCACCATTACATCTATCATAACCAAATGGAAAGAACATGGCACAACAGCAAACCTGCCGAGAGACCGCCGCCCACCAAAACTCACGGACAACACAAGGAGGGCATTAATCAGAGAGGCAGCACGGAGACCTAAGGTAACCCTGGAGGAGCTGCAGAGTTCCACAGCAGAGACTGGAGTATCTGTAGATAGAGTTGGGCTTTATGGCAGAGTGGCCAGAAGAAAGCCATTACTTTCAGCAAAAGACAAAATGGTGCTTTCTGAATTTGCAAAAAGGCATGTGGGAGACTCCCAAAATGTATGGAGGAAGGTGCTCTGGTCTGATGAGACTAAAATTGAACTTTTCGGCCATCAAAGAAAACGCTATGTCTAGCGCAAACCCAACACATCACATCACCCAAAGAGCACCATCCCCACAGTGAAACATGGTGGTGGCAGCATCATGCTGTGGTGATGTTTTCCAGCAGCGTGGACTGGGAAACTGGTCATAATTGAGGGAAAGATGGATGGTGCTAAATAAAGGGATATTCTTAAGCAAAACATGTACCTCTCTGTGTTTGATTTAAGGCTCGGATGGAGGTTTACCTTTCAGCAGGACAATGACCCCAAACACACTGCCAAAGCAACACTTGAGTGGTTTAAGCTGAAACATCTAAATGTGTTAGAATAGCCTAGTCAAAGCTCAGACCTCAATCCAATAGAAAATCTGTGGTCAGACTTAAAGATTGCTGTTCACAAGCGCAAACCATCCAACTTGAAGGAGCTGGAGCAGTTTTGCAAGGAGGAATGTGCAAAAATCCCAGTGGTAAGATGTGGCAAGCTCATAGAGACTTATCCAAAGCGACTTGGAGCTGTGATTACCGCAAAAGGTGGCTCTACAAAGTATTGTCTTTAGGAGGGTGAATATTTATGCACATTGACTTTTTCTGTTATTTTGTTCTATTTGTTATTTGCTTCACAATAATAAAAATAAAAAACATTTTCAAAGTTGTGGGCATGTTCTGTAAATTAAATGAGGCAAATCCTTAAACAATCCATGTTAATTGCAGGTTGTGAGGCAACAAAACACGAAAAATGCCAAGGGGGGTTAATACTTTTGCAAGGCACTGTATATATATGTATATATATAGTGGAATGGTGTTTGATGTTCTCTCTGCAAGAGAACAGTCTTGCCCCATGTTTTAAAATGAATTATTATGGAATTTGTGTGACTTTTGGTCTGGATACTTCGGCTGCATATTTTGGGTAATAGAATTCCCCATTGTGTATTATTTTGCATTTGTTTTAATAGTGTGTGGTTAAAACAATAAATAATTGAATAAAAGCTCGTAATTTTGAACATTATTTGTCTTGACACAGCTCTGTGGTATTTCCCAAGGCCTCGGCTCAGGTCCCACTTGATAGAACTGTTAGTAACTCTGAAATATTTGTGTATGAGACCACAATGATTAACTCTTCATGTGGTAAACGAGCACACAATAAGTATATGTGTTTACATTGGTAACAAGAAAACAAAACAAAAGGCAATCATATAAAGTAGACACTATATATATATATATATATATATATATTTTTTTTTTTATCCACAAATGTCACAACAACATGGAGTTTGGAGCTAACATGGACTGTGTGTTACATGGGGGAAGTATGTGGTACTGGACCAGGCTATCCAGAACAGGCAGGGATAAAAAGGGAAATATGTTGGCAGGATAGGTAGCACAGAGAACCCAGGGATTCCATGGCCATTGTAAATGTGCATGGTCTTAATCCGGATAACACCTGGGGAAGTGATAGGGAAATTTAATAAAGTAGAGGTCCAAAAGAAAAGCTTCTGGTTTGGATGCAGAAGTGCATTTTGACTACAATTGATAGATTATATCTTATATCTATGAGGGACCTCTTGCTAAATTTCTGAAGAAGGGAAAGACAGTCAAACAATCTGACTTCATTGTAGATCCTTGTCAGTTATCTGCATATTGGTACATTGTATAATTAAAACTGTGACAAGCAAACCTCCTTAGCTTGAGGAGTTTTCCTGTTTTGATCTTAAGAAGCACAACAAAGAAGATAAGAAAGTATTGGATGTTTAGATATCAGCTTAACTCATAAAAATGCCTCTTTATTAAAGTAAACATAAGCAAAAAGTCCAATGGCGATCACTGTGCAAAAAATAATCCAGCTCACCTGAGCACAATTTCCTTTCAACTGTTGGGAGGCTAATCCACTACTATCTTAAAAATCTAAATTATAAGGCAGTTTTTTCCCTTAACAGGAGCAGAATAAGACCATTAATTAAGCCAGTGATGGCAATTTGCTTTTATGTGGGCAACTTGGCCCTGGATTCTCGGAGTTCTAGATCTGTCAAGAAATTGTGTTTTTAGCACACCTGACCTTGTTATTCTCATGCATTCTAAATTATCCACCTTTTCTCAAGCAGAGATATTGCAATCCTGGACTACTGCAAGGCCTCATAGAATTGAGTTTCCCACCATTGACTTAAGTGAACATTCAGGTTACATGGTCTCTTTGAGTAATACTAGTTTTATTGCTGAATACAATTGGTTGCGGGAGCTTTATTTCTCTACATTAGGAGTATATCCAAAGTGTTTTGCTTGCAATCTTACAGATCTAACCCGGCACTTGTAAACCATGCTCTTGTCTGTTGCTCTGTAGTGGCTGGATTACAGTATCCAAGCAAATAACACCAATCAACTAAATTTTAGAGATTTTCTTGCTGTGACACAGATATAAAAGCCAATAGAAAATGGCAATGGAACAGTGGCATAATGGTATACTGTATACATTTCCTTGCTTTCTACCCCAGTGCTGACTGTGTTGTAGATTTTTACAAATTAGCACACAGGTCCCAGGAGTTGGAGATTTCAGTATCTAGATAGAGAGAGCGCAGGAGAATATAAACACTGGAGTGCCGATTTCTATTCTTTTTGATAAGATTAGATTATTAAATACTAATTTGCACTTAATTTTACAATACACATAAATACTGATCACGCAATGATGTTAACCATATACCATTCTTCTCTCATTGCAGCTGGCAGGAGGCCTGGCTCCACTACAGAGCCAGAGGTGAAGATGTCGGCTTAGTCGAAGCCAGAGGTTGCTGACAGCGCCCGTGCTTACCAGGATCTGTATTAAGAGGAGGAGCACAGGACAGCTTCCAAGGGCCCAGGAGATGAAGAAGACTCTCAAAATTGCTGGACCTTCTGCCACACCAGTGGCATTTGACCCTATTGCCCCTTTCCTCCCATACTCCCATAGATTGTTTTGCAACCCAGTCCCACCTATTGGACTGACTCTAGATCCATGCCATCATCAGCTCCTCCTAACACCACCTGCACGTCTTGGCCACCATCAGGCACACCACCATCTGCATCTGGTCCCCAGCACCTCCACACTGTGCCACCACCACCACTGCCTCCACCCACAGCTATGCTCGGCCAGCCACGATCTCTATCCCATAGGGGGCCACCATGGGGGAGATGCAGGTCTTGATGAGAGAGGAAAAAGATGCTATGTGGTGGATTCAGGACATTGTCTCTTCTCACCAGGCCTCAGCGGGCTGCAGCCACAGGAGGCTCAATAGGAAAGTGAAGAGGCACAACCAGCAGATGGAGTCCTACATGACTAGGCTGTGCCCGTTGGTGCAGAACCAGAGGGTGCTCACACAGCTCAGCATGGACATTGCCCAGTGTGCTCTGTTCCCAGAATTGTCTCCTCCACCCAGAGGCCTCCTCTGCACACCCACAGCCAGGCCCCTTCTTGCCTCCCTCCATGCCTCCACCAGAACCAGTGCAGCTGCCTCCAGAGGAGATGCTTCCCCCAAAACACCCCCCACTACTAGGGACTAGGCGCAGTTGCATGGGTGATATGGGCCCTGCGTCAAGGCGGAGGATTAGATAGGGGCTGTACCTAGGATTTGGCCTTCTCAACAGCAGTTCCCAGGGACAATCTGTTGGTCTAAATTTCAACATAATCTAGTTTGGCTATAGAGTTGAGGTTCATGGCCTATGTGATGGTGACATTTTGTAAGCAGATGGCTAACCCCCCCCATCATATGGTCCATGATCCTCTTCTCTGTGGACACATAGGGTTATGTTTAACAATTCACAAATTGATGGTCACTGAGGAATGCTGTTGAGCAGAGATGGTGCAGTCCCTAGTTTGTTTTTCCCTTAGGACTAATCTTTTTTTTAGGCACTAATTAGGTTTATGAAGCCATTCTTTTCATCTACAAGCAGTGCTACCAAATTATGTGAGTGAAATATATAAACAGCAGCTATCAGGTGCTCCATGTGTCTTTCCACAGCCTCCTTTTGTGTTTTGAAGGTCTACGTGAACAGCTTCAAGATATTAGTGTATTCTCCCTTGTCATGATCTGTCCCAATATTGCCATGTCCCTGTGCCTATTACAGTTTATTCCTTACATGCGCAATATGAAAATGCAGGCCCTGGCCTATTTAGTGATGTACCTGTGGCATTCACCCCGCCCCGTCTCCATTTTTTTACCCTCATTGTCAGACAGTCCTCTCTTTAAGGCTTCATGCTGCCCATCTTGACATACCCTCCAGTGTCTGAGACCTCAGGTTCTTGAGTAAATGACATACCTTTGCATGGATGTGCAGTAGCTGAGTACTGTGTTTGTGGTGTGTCTAACACTTTCATAGTGAGTGCTTCATAGCTGTGGTCCCTGTGTGTTTGCTGATTGTTATTCATCTCTTGGGTACTGTGGTCTATGATTCCCTGGACATTGTGGTATGTTATGTTGAAGTGTGATATTGGCAATATTTGGTGTTCCATTATATATGAGATGAGTCAACATATTAATATATATATATGATTTTTATTTTTCACATTTGTGCTTCTGTGACTATAAGATATTATTTGCAATGGAGTTACATGATTTCTTAGGCAATTTATTAATTTACAGTCTCTCTAAAAGATTTATCCAGCTGTGAGCACAACCTTTTCTGTTCCCATATGCATGCTTATCTATTGTTTTTGATTGCTGCACTGTCTCTTTAAGTGCAGCTCAGGTTGTCAGCAAAGGTCTTAAAACCATTTGCTAGTGCTATTTAGTACACTTAAATCTTTCTTTAATTTTTTCCAGTTACGGATCTGATTTGTGGTAGATCTGCAAAGTCTCAGTTAAATTGGTTTGTGGTGTAAAAGTAAAAATGAGTCACTAGTAAGATTTTGGCAGTGCATAAATCAATGGAAAAGTTTGGTGGCTCTGGCTTACCACAGTTACCCGTAGTAGTTCTCTCAATTTTTTTCTGCAATTGGTAAATAGAATAGCTAGGTAGTTTTACTTTGCTCTTAAACATGGTGTAATTTTCTATACAGGGTGAATAAAATAGGGCTATTTATTACTTTGTGAATATGCAACGTGGAAATGAAGAGTAACTGTTAATGAGCAGATGCTACTACATTGTATTTCAGTGATACAATGACCATGAGCCTTATTCAATTCATGGCTCGCAACTCAATAGCAGACATCCAAATGCCTGCAATTGAGTTGCAGGCTCGATTTGGTCTCCGATTGCTATGCTATTCAATTGGCCGGGCCTGGAAGTTAGGTGTTAGTGTCGAAAATCGTAACACCATGCCGTCGGAAATAGCATTTCCGGCCTTGAACATGTTAGGAGAGCAAGCCCCTAACTCCCGATGCAGTTGGACCTTGAAAAATGGAGATTGGATTTCAAATTCCTATGGGCTGGGAGATTAAAGACCCGTAGGACTTCACATTTATTGCCGTGATCGATATAACACGAAAATTGAACATGAAACAAAGTATTGGAGAATGTTGTGCTATTAATTCTAAGACCTAACATCGCTTAGACTTTTAATAAAATAACAGTATTGCTTTTTTATTTGCTTTTAAAGTGCTCCGATTTGTCATTAAGCCCTTTGCGAGACCTCCATGGTACCATTAACTTGTGGTTAGATATTTGCCATTTGCGGGCTTGATGAATTGGTTAGCGAGGGCAATTGAATAGTGATTTGTGATTTTAGTGTTGCGACAGTAAAAGATTGAAAGGCTTGGAGGGCATTAACTTGAGATTTTTAAAATCGCCATAAATCGCAGGTTCGAAGCCCCTAACTCAATCGGAGTCCGAAAACTGACGCCAAATAAATAGCAAAATAACTTGCTGGCTCCACTTGCTAGCCCGGATCTCCTGAAAGCCTCAATTGAATAAGGCTCATTGTATATTTGTTGTGAATTGTGTATAAAAATCTAGAAATATTATATTCTCTATTAGCGGTCTGAATCATATTTTAATATAAACTGTCATACATGTTATTGCTTCAAGACTTCTATTAAAACAGAATTCTGTGGCAAATGGCAAAAAGAGTAAAACAGTAATGAACATATTGAGAACATTTTATTCACAACTTGCAGAAAACATGCAGTTTCGTTATAAAATAGGTTATAATTATGGGAATAGACACTTCTCAATAATTCAAATTGCAATTTTGGATAACTATTTTCTGGTAGGTGAGGTGAAGGAATATTGCTTTTTAATTCAGTGTTACTGATCATGGCTATTAGTTTTGCAAATTTAATATAGAACTTTCTGATTCCTATTCTTAACCAGATTTGGAAATTATTTATTTAAGACATTTAAGAGATACTTATTTTAAATAATAACAGCCTTATTAAATTGTGCTTCGGCCAATCGAAAAGGGCTCTATAAAAGCACAGAGCATATTTTTTTACAGAAGTTTTTAGTTAGTGACTATCCAAAAGCAAGGTCTTCACTAACTAAAAACTTCTGTAAAAAAATATGCTATGTGCTTATATAGAGCCCTTTTCAATTGTCGAATTGCAATTTAATAAGGCTGTAAATCTGAGCAGATCCCCTTTAGAAGTATAATGAAGATCTTGCCTATTTACTGCATGATTTTACTATGGAAATTAGTTCCCCATGATGCTACAGTTTGAAAACAATGTGAGGGGCTCCAGTTTATAGACCAGGAGACAATCAGCCATTTTCAGTGAATTTTTTGTTAAAAAAAATAAACATTTTAATCAAAATGAATTGAATACATGTTTATACAGATATACAGCCTTACTAAATTGTCATTCTGCCAATTGAATAGGCCTCTATATAAGCACACAGCATATTTTTGTTTACAGAATTTTTTAATTAGTGAATTTCTATCCAAAAGCAAGGTCTTAATTAACTAAAAACTTCTGTAAAAAAATATATGCTTATATAGAACCCAATTCAATTGGCCGAATCACAATTTAATAAGGCTAACAGTATTTATCTCAATGGTGGACATCTGTAGTAAAGAAGCAAATATCTGTGCTTGTCCTCTCCCTTAGTCTACAAGCCCTACCTCATTGGACGCAGGGTCCCAGGAAGCGATTCCAAGAACCCTCCTTATCATTTGTATATATTTAACCTCTCCTCTGCTGTGACTGAGACTGTGAAGGGTAATGTTGATGTTAGAAGACACAGGCACTTATTTTTACACCCTTCTCACTTACAAATATGGCATGAGGAACTGGCGGGTGCAATTCATATTGAACCCCATTTAAAACCCCTTCTCTGCTGTGATCTGGAGCATGGCTATTATTCTAAGTTCTCAACACCCTTTACACTACCATAACAGACCCATCAAATTCCCAGATAGCAGTTGCTTGAAATGGGCTGTGATGTTAATAGAAATTAGGACTGAATAAAAAGCATGATGGGCTCTTAGTACATCGCTCATACATGTATGCAGGCACTAACAAATTATGAGATGAACGGTCACTTGAAATGGCTTTTATTGACTGCCAATAATTGCAGGCAAGCGTATACACAATAATATGATAGACCAACATTTTTAACTTGAAGAAAAGTGCACATTGATTTTTTTTGGCCTGTGTCCTTAAATGAGTCCACACTTTCTTGCGCTTCAAAAAAGTGTTTTCACAATGTCTTATTGTACTGCATATATATTTTTGTTGCTTTCAGGTTTCTTTTACAATATCACCATTGGTGATCCAGTTAAATGCAATTCCTAGCTCTCTTCCCCCACAGGTAGAAAACATACGCTAAAAGGGATAATTGCCTTCAAACTTTCCACTAACAATGTGTTGAAATGTCATTTATACAGAATAAAAATGCTGTCTTCCACAACACTTCACATTACCTTATGTCACAGTAAGGGTGCAGTGCTGTAAAAGACAATATCAATGTGCTGTGAGAACTGCTTTAGAGATATGCTGTTTTTTTAAGCAATTTAGTAAACAGTAAGCAATATAATGGTAACACTTAAGCCATAGGTGGTTACATTTTTTGTTAAAAAATAATATTTAAAAAAATCAAAACTGCAGGACTATCTTAACCATTGGCAGAAGAATGATTCAATCAACAATACCACATACATTTACTGCCAGTATTGGAATGTTTTAGCTGCTGTCCAACCATCAGGAAGTTGATTTAATCTTAAATTGTGCACATATTATATTAGCCATTTTTCCAACAGCAAGTCATTCCTGAGACATTCAACATTGGTTGTGCTAACGTGCCACTCATTGTGCTAAGTTGCTTGATAAGGCTGCTGGAGGGGATCTAACTGCATGATCACTTTAGGGTGACATTGTGTTGCCATCACAGTAATAGACAAGCAAACTAATTTTAATTAGCACAATGGAGCAGCAAACTAATATCCAGTAGCATCTGCATAATACAGCAGAATACATATTTATTTTAGAATTAAATGGGTAGTACAATTATAGCTAGTTATGCATACTCTTTAAGAATAAATTACAGTGAAAGAGTCCATATAATCCATCATAACATGCGTCGCTTACAAAAATTGTAGAAAAGGCCCCAGAGTAAACTATTCTTACCTTCTGGAAGGCCCCTATATATATATATATATATATATATATATATATATATATATATATATATATATATATATGTATATATATACAGTACAGTATCTCACAAAAGTGAGTACACCCCTCACATTTTTTTTAAATATATTGTTATATCTTTTCATGGGACAACACTGAAGAAATGACACTCTGCTACAATGTAAAGTAGTAAGTGTACAGCCTGTAACAGTGTAAATTTGCTGTCCCCTCAAAATAACTCAACAAGGCCACAAAAGTGAGTACACCCCTAAGTGGAAATGTCCAAATTGGACCCAAAGTGTTAATATTTTTGTGCCCACCATTATTTTCCAGCACTGCCTTAACCCTAATGGGCATCAAGTGATCCAGAGCTTCACATGTTGCCATTGGAGTCCTCTTACACTCCTCCATCTTGACATCACAGAGCTGGTGGATGTTAGAGACCTTGCACTCCCCCACCTTCCGCTTAAGGATGCCCCACAGATGGACAATAGGGTTTAGGTCTGGTGACATGCTTGGCCAATCCAGACCTAAACCCTATTGAGCATCCTTGGGGCATCCTCAAAGGGAAGGTGGGGAAGTGCAACATCTCGAACATCCACCAGCTCCGTGATGTCAGTATGGAGGAGTGAAAGAAGACTCCGGTGGCAACATGTGAAGCCCTGGTGAACTCCATGCCTAGGAGGGTTAAGGCAGTGCTGAGAAATAATGATGACCACACAAAATATTTACACTTTGGGCCCAATTCGGACATTTCCACTTAGGGGTGTACTCACTTTTGTTGCCAACTGTTTAGACATTAATGGCTGTGTGTTGTGTTATTTTGAGGAGACAGTAAATTACACTGTTATACAGGCGGTACACTTACTTCGTTACATCGTAGCAGAATGTCAATTTTTCAATGTTGTTACATAAAAAGATATAATAGAATATTTAAAAAATGTATGGAGTGTACCCACTTTTGTGAGATACTGTATATATATATATATATATATATATATATATATATATATATATATATATATATTTATTATTTCAGCTCAGAATTCCGAGAAAACAGTTATTACACTGCATTCTGGGAAGCTGAGAGGGACTTGAAAATGTGCCAACAAATGCCTTGCTCTTCAATCCATAACCCATTTTCAAAATGTTTTCCTTTAATCTTATGCCTGCTGTATTACACAGCTTTTATGCAACGCCAAGGTTGCTCCTTGCCAGCAACTGCGGATTTTAGGCACGCAAATGCGGACCCTCGCAAAGCGAGGGGCCGCATTTGTGGAGGTTCCCACCTTGATCGCAAAATTTATGGACTTAGAATCCACAAATACCAGCCGCAGGACTTAGAAAAAAAAACATTACGACCTTGCAAAAATCCGACCTTAGCGCCCGAAACCCGCGCACATGAAACATTAAAAACACAATAAATACACACAATAAACACATAAAAAGCTTACCCACAGCAAGGGGGCACCCAGGTCCTCTGAAAGTGAAGTTTCACCTCAATTTAAGTAGAAATTCAAGAGTTTAGACACCCGAAAATCCCTTAAGTGAGAGAAAAAATGGCCGCCGAAAAAAACGAAAACAAGGCTACAGGACGCTAAACACACAAAACACCACAAAACACATACAGATTTTCAGAGAAAGCTGTACGAGGTCCAACAACAAGGACGCAAAATCAGCCACAGCCGCGTACCACACACATTAGGCGCCATTTTACAACACTAACTTACACAATGCAGAAGTACACAGCTACCCAAATTTTCCTCATGCACGCACACTATTTACACTACACACTGCACACATTGATGACTTACACCTCAGCTCCACAACAGTGAAAACACACATTGTATGGTGCAGCACCATGAACACAGATTGTCAGCTCTTCAACACAATGCTTTCTGCATATATTACTTCAAAATAGGTAAAGTATATTAATTTATTAATTTATTAATTATTTCATTAACATACAAGAACCCACCACCAATGCTGCTCATAGCACACAAACAACCAACAGCCTCGCAATGAGCGCCGAAGGAGCTCAGCGCGAGGCTCGCAATCAGTGCCCAAGGATCTCGGAACACCAAGAAAATTAATGTCGCAACCAAATACCATTACCTGCCTCACAATCTTATTGACATCATTTTTTGACTGGCAAGTCACTAGTTAATTTTATATTCACTAAAGGTATAATAAAAGCTCAGTGAAAAGTCCAAAACTAGAAATTAGACCTCAAATCTTGCAGAAGATATAATATCAATCTCTAACTAAATAAAAATGGTAAATAGGTATCTATAACATACAATTAGAAACATATAGAGCCTCATTCAATGGCAAGCCTGTAATTACCTCCAAACATAACTTTTGGTTTGTTTATTTTCAAAACATTTAGATATATTCAATTGTCGCTAACCTGTAATTACAGGCTCACAGCCTGCACACGCAAACCATGAACTCATAAGTAGCATGATCATGTGATAGGTCAATAATTAAACAAGTCAGTAAGTTACTTTTTAATAAACGAGACATCTTGACGTCAATAAAACATGGAGGTTAGAATTACCCTGCAATTCTAGGCTAAGCATTAATACATGCAAATAAGTAATGTTTGCTGATCGCGTTGCACTCAAGCAATCTTGAAATACATTAAAGCATCTGTTTAAGTCTATTAGCCCCTTAATTTTCGGGATTGATATAAAACGGAAATATAAGTTAAAAAAATATTTTGTGCAATTAATTCTAATGTATTTCATTGCTTTCCCAGTATTTTGAAGTACAGTAGTGTGTGTTTATTTGCTGCTGCAGTCAGACAAACAGGTATTAAACCCACCTGACAGTCCTATCTAGTACTTGTATAATTTTTTGATACATTTGTCATTTACAGGTTTGAAGGCAATTGCAGGCTTGTTGAATTTTCCTAACTGAATATCAATTTTGCGTCTTTAGAACTGGTAACACTTGCAGGCTTGAAAAATCAATGGAGAAGATAGGAAGGAGTTACAGTTTTGACAACCGCTGGGATTTTAAACCTCTAACTCACAATTGGAATGCAAGTAGCAAAATGTATCCAACTGAATAACATTAGCATTAAGGGCTGCATTACGGGCTCATGTACTGTAATTGTGATTTGGCCAATTGATTAGGGCCCATAATGATTAGCTGAACTAGTGAATGGAAGACCAAGATGCAAAATAAATTGGGCCTCTCCTTCCAACATCTCTATACAATGTAGGTGTCTATAGGGATCAACAAGTAATCCAAATACATATGGAAATGGTTAGATCACCTCTAAAATGATAAGATCACCCTTTTTAAAAAATCATTACTCTATTAAGGACCATTGAGCGTTTCTCCTGCTTCACCAGCCATAGCTGCACCATTACATATAGTGCATATTATGACTGGTTGAATAAAAATGAAACTATGCTGCCTTGATTTTTAAAATGAGGGGATGGAACTATGCTGCAGGATAAGAAGTAGTATTTTTAGACACTTGTTTTACAATTCAATAGACTACAGCTTCCACAAATTTCTGAGATTGCACTGGCAAAATTTTAGTCAAGTAAAAGTGTACACGCACATTTTCCAATCATGCCAGTTGCAGCAAGAACAGTATTGTATTTAAACTTCATAATGTTATGAATAGATCCCATAATTGCTATTTCTTAGTGCTATTTATGAAATCATTAAGAATAACACATGTACATCATTGTTATACACCCACTTGCTACCCACTATTGCACCACGCAATAATTAGTAAGGGTATTATGTGATTTGAAATCATTTTCATCTTCAACTTTATTATCAATTATTTTACTGTTAAAAGACTATAAAGAGTAACATTAACTATTCTTCCAATGTATTGTTACTGGAAATAGGGAATAAGACATTTTTATTTTTATCTGTTAAAACATTGAAGTATTTCAACAACTGATTACTAATTTTTCTTTGTATTCTACTTGCCATAAACCAAAGGAATCAGCGGCAAATCTGAAATATATTTTACAATAACACTTTCTTTATTCCAGGAAATATGCCCTATTCATCACTATGTATTTAGCCCAGTATGGGGTATTATTTTTTGATACAGTAACTTCACATACAGTATTATTGTTATACAAAGTAGTGCCTGATATCTGTGTTGAAGAGAAGACATTTAAACCAAACCAAAGAAGCTGGATTTTCCATTATGCATTCTCATCTCAGTAACATGTACATTAGGGAACCAGTTGACTCTTATTGAGAACCACAATGCCTTTGTTTAAAATTGCTCCTGATTTGATGAAGTCCCCCATAGGATGAAACACATAATGGTATTATGATGTCATTCCTTACACATCCAGACCAACCATACTAACAACCCTATGGGGCATCACCATTCCCTCAATCATTTTCTGCAAGGGTGCTTCAGGTTGGAATAGACTATCAGTGAAATTAAAACACATTTTTTGTTAACATACACACATAATAACCCATCTGAGTGAGCTTTTATCTTTTAACAAATGTATATAATTGCAATTACAGCAAGGCTTAAATATTAATGGATTTTTTCTTTAATCTTTCAAGAGATGTCTCCTGTGTTTCTAAGGTCACATATAACAATGAGCTAATGGAATGATTTTACAGGTCAAACCTTAAACCAGGCCAAGGGAGGACAATTTATAATGGCAATATGTTGGCTTTGTTGACATAGTCAAACGCAAAAAAGCAAAGCCGAGAAGAGAGAAGGGTTTGTTGCCATGAGTCAGAACGCTCCAAAAAAGTTTTCCAAGTAAATACTTTAAATGCTCTTTTGCTGGAAGCTTTCAATACAGAGGATAAATGAGATGAAAAGAGAACTAGCAAGCCAGAAGAGGTGAAAAGGCAAACTAATAAATAACACGTCACACTTTGGCAAGGTGCACCGGTTTAGATAAATTAACAGTCTTCCTACACTGAGGTGAATGAATATCTAGGGCCCTATTAAATTCGAGCTGCGTAAATAAAAGGTGAAAACGCAAGGCCTACGTAGTTGAAAATTGAAACCATTTCCGACGCTATTAAATTCCAAGTGCTGCGAGATACGAGCGATGGATGCGAATGCGTAAACGTTAGGATTTGCGCATGAGTTACGATATCTCGGATCCCTTTGCGTAGGAAAAGAGCGCGAAATACGTGATACGTACCACTTAACCTGACAGTATGCCTTTAAAAGGGAGCCAAAAACAGAACATAATTGACTGTGCTGGAGCTTTTGCAAGTAGACACACAGGTCTAGGCGTTGGTGGGTTTTTGGAGAGCAAGGAGAGAGAGAAGAGAGAGGAGAGAGGAGAGAATTTCAATTTTGAACTAGCAGATAATTTAACCCTTTGTTTACAATACACATAATTACTGATATCACATAATTCACACACATAGATTAATACGTACACATAGCAACACCTAGTGGTAGGCCACTGCACACCTACACCCCCCCCCCCCCAAGACCTCCCCCCCCCCTCCCCCCACACATAATACTACACATAATACTTGCATCTTTTTTTACCTCCTAAACCAACACAAAGATCATCTTGCTTTATTGTTAATTTTGTTTTGGAGGAGTTTAGAGGAGAGGAGGTGGTAAGGCAAGAGAGGCGCGGAGGAGAGTGAGGAGAACATCTGAGGAGAGGAGGAGGATGAGGAGGAGAGGAGGAGGAGGAGGAGGGAGAGGAGGAGGAGGGAGAGGAGGAGGAGGGAGAGGAGGAGGAGGGAGAGGAGGGAGAGGAGGAGGAGGTCGAGGGAGAGGAGGAGGAGAGCAAGGAGGAGAGCAGGGGGGGAGGGAAGTGCCCCCAGAGCTAGGAATTCTAGTGGAAGGGGCAGAGGGTCAGGGGCCTGATCCCTTGGTGGGAAGTAGTGGGGATGAGGGAGCGGCCCCAGGGATAGAAGAGGAAGACCAGGCACCGTCTGTAAGGCAACGGGTTGTGGCAAGGCCCAGGGCCCCCAATTACAGCCCAGAGGAGATCCAGGTTCTCCTCAGGGAAATCTGTGCCCGCCAGGGAATTATATGTGGTGGCAGAGACATTAATGCCAGCCAGAGGCAGCAGGCCTGGTCCCAAATTGCCAGAGCTGTGTCGGCAGTAGGGGTTACTAATAGGGACTGGAGGTTAGTGCGGCACAAATTTGATGATTTAAAGATGGCGGTGAAAAGAAGGATGTCCGATGAGGCAGCAGCAGCACGTCAGACTGGTGGTGGGCCCGCGGTCCCTTTTGTTTACAAGGAATGGGAGAGGACAGTGATGCGCTTCATCCCTTCTGAATCTGTGGTGGGAATACCAGGGCAGATGGACACAGATTGTGCTAACACCCTGCAACGTGAGTATCATATCACACACATGGTTGGCTGAGATTGTGGGGGGATGGGCTGGCTAAAAGCCTGCAGATAACATGCTGTATGTATGTATGTATGTATAAATAGGCTTGTGTTCTGGCTGTTGTATATAATGAGCTGTATCCCTCTAGAACAGGGGTGGGTAAGGAGGGCCACATACATGCCGGACTTTCAGGATATCATGCTGTATGTATGTATGTATGTATAAATAGGCTTGTGTTCTGGCTGTTGTATATAATGAGCTGTATCCCTCTAGAACAGGGGTGGGTAAGGAGGGCCACATACATGCCGGACTTTCAGGATATCATGCTGTATGTATGTATGTATGTATAAATAGGCTTGTGTTCTGGCTGTTGTATATAATGAGCTGTATCCCTCTAGAACAGGGGTGGGTAAGGAGGGCCACATACATGCCGGACTTTCAGGATATCATGCTGTATGTATGTATGTATGTATAAATAGGCTTGTGTTCTGGCTGTTGTATATAATGAGCTGTATCCCTCTAGAACAGGGGTGGGTAAGGAGGGCCACATACATGCCGGACTTTCAGGATATCATGCTGTATGTATGTATGTATGTATAAATAGGCTTGTGTTCTGGCTGTTGTATATAATGAGCTGTATCCCTCTAGAACAGGGGTGGGTAAGGAGGGCCACATACATGCCGGACTTTCAGGATATCCTTTTTGGGCACAGGTGAGACAATCAGGATGACTGAAAAGGCGATTGGCTCACCTGTGTGGCCCTCCAGGCCCGAACCTGCCCACCCTTGCTCAAGAATTATATGGCCTCCTACACCCCTGCCCACACACTGGGATAATCCACATCCAATAGCAATGTAAGCCCTATGGTTGACTAAAAATTTATGGGGCGACAATAACCATTTCAGACCTGGTAGCAAACCTATCATGTTCATAATTTGTCTCCCTGATATGTCAATTTCTAATTATATCCAGATTAATTGCAATAGAGCAGGGTGTCCAAAGTCAAACTTGCTGTGCTGCGCACAGGCCTGTATATGTGGATTTCCTTTATGTGAACAGATGAGTCAATTAGACTTAATGACTTGGAGAATGATATTCTCAGCTGGGTGCAGCATGGCTATCCACAACTGCAGGCCTGACTTTGGCCTCCACTGCGATCGAGAATAAAAATTTGCCTGTGTGGCATATGTGGATACAGACTCTGTAGCACTGCATGTGTGTCATATACTGTCCTAACCTGGCCCATGTCTCAGCTGCATATTAACAACCATTGCTGGAAACTGGTCAGATTGGTCAGTCTCACACACTGCACAGCAGATGCAGCAGAGCACGTGTCTGAGGCACATGCAGTACACATTCATATGAGCCATGATCCACAATGCTCATTATGCAGCCCGTGGCTCATCTGTGTAACACAAGCACCACAGTCGCTCACAGGTGACCATGATGTCAATGATATGTAAATGCATAGCTGGCAATTGTGTATGGCAACCAACTGAAATATATGTTTATTCCATTGCAGTATCCACAGATTCAGAAGAGGAGGAGGCAGGAAGAGCTGAAGTGGCCCAGGACATTCAGGAGGGCCCGGGACCATCCACATCACTTGCTCATACGGAGCGGGAAGTGATGCCCGGGCCCTCTTCGGCGTGGCCACCTCAGGGCCTGCACCAGCCACACCATCCTGTGCCTCTCTCAGCGGCTCCACCCTCAGCGGCTCCACCCTCAGCGGCTCCACCCTCAGCGGCTCCTCCCTCATCCTGGGCTCCTCCCTCATCCTGGGCTCCTCCCTCATCCTGGGCTCCTCCCTCATCCTGGGCTCCTCCCTCATCTGGTGCTCCACCCTCACCCTGGGCACAGCCCTCACCCTGGGCACAGCCCTCACCCTGGGCACAGCCCTCACCCTGGGCACAGCCCTCACCCTGGGCACAGCCCTCATACTGTGCTCCCCCGACATACGGGGCACCGCACTCAGCCTGGGCTCCACCATGGGCCCCAGGAGGAGGTGCCCCGGCAGGAGGTGCCCCGGGAGGAAGTGCCCCGGGAGGAAGTGCCCCGGGAGGAGGTGCACCGGCCACAAGTGCACCGGCCACAAGTGCACCGGCCCCAAGTGCCCCGGGAGGAGGTGCACCACCCACAAGTGCACCGGCCCCAAGTGCCCCGGGAGGAGGTACCCCGGGAGGAGGTGCCCCGGGAGGAAGTGCCCCGGGAGGAGGTGCACCGGCCACAAGTGCACCGGGAGGAGGTGCCCCGGGAGGAGGTGCCCCGGGAGGAGGTGCCCCGGGAGGAGGTGCCCCGGGAGGAAGTGCCCGGGAGGAAGTGCCCCGGCCACAAGTGCACCGGCCCCAAGTGCCCCGGGAGGAGGTGCACCGGCCACAAGTGCACCGGCCCCAAGTGCCCCGGGAGGAGGTGCACCGGCCACAAGTGCACCGGCCCCAAGTGCCCCGGGAGGAAGTGCCGCGGAGTCGCCAGCCGCGGAGTCGCCGGCCGCGGAGTCGCCGGCCGCGGAGTCGCCGGCCGCCCAGCCGCCAGCCGCCAGACCTCCAGGTCCTCTGCCACATCTCCCTGCCCAATTACGGAACATAATGTCCCACATTGATGAAGAGGACCAGGCCCAAAGCCAGCTCTCAAGTCAAATGCTGGCCATCAGTGCTAATCAATTGGCAGTTAGCAGGGCCATCCTGGCTGGAAATCGGGTCATCTCAGCCACCACACGGGCCATATATGCTGAGATGAGGAGGCACAACCGAAGGATGGAGAGATATGAGGAACGCGCAAGCCGGGAGAGACGCGCATTATTGCGTAATCTCCGTCGGCAGCCCATACCTCTCCAGCCTTCGGTGGTCCAATCTCAACCTGAAATGTCTGCCTCCTCATCTCAGACATCGCCCACCCATGAACCCCAGCCACCTGCTGTAGTGGCACCCCCTGATCCCACACCAAGGCGTGGAAGAGGGAGACGGGCCGCGGGCACAGACGGTGGGGGGCCGCTAACTCGGAGTAGGAGGTGTTAGGACCATCCGAGAGGGCCTCCTGACCACTCCTCACAGAATACAGATTGTTATACATGTTGACATAATATTGGCTACAGAGTGTGTACATGTCTGGTTATGTTGAACATTTTAACAATTGATGTTCAATGTGGATTGACCTTGAGCTTAAATGCTGTATTTAATCATAATATTGTTCGGAATGAGACATTGTTTTTGTCTTTGTAGGTGTTAATAGCCAAATCACACAACTATGAAGACATTTTCTTCATCTTCGAGCAGTACAATACCATCATGTGAGTAAACGCTCAACCCAGTTCCCAACGGGCATTCTATCAGGATTATTCCCCACTGCAGATGGCTCTGAAATTAAATATATGACTCCATATCTTTTCACTAAGAAACATGACTGTGTGATCTTCCATTATAATGATCAGTGTCCAGGCTATCGAGTTGCACAGTCCCATTACTATCTGCTAATCCAAACCAGCAATTCCACATAAGTTTATAGCATTCCATCCCGTTAACATTATGAAATTGGCTTCAGTTTTTTCATGTCATCCAAACCAAAGTGGCAATTTCAAGGGTTTGACTTCATGATCAATGTGCATGTGTTTAGGGGTAATGTGAACAGTGTAATCTGTCTGGCCTTGGTACCACCCATTTAGAAGTGAGATGTGATATCAGCATGGCACAACTATTCCACATAGATAGTGATAGTACATTTTGCTGAAGGATTGTGTTCACAGTGAAGCATGCCTTGTCGTATTCCACATCCTAAGCATCTTCCTGGAAGGATGACTGAACAGGATAGAATACATATGGTTCTTACTGCTCGGAGATGATGTTCATGTTAGTTGGTTTAGAGTAGTGTCAAAAGCAAAAACAATGTACTCTAATAACAGCTTATGATTGTTCTAACACCTCCTACCTCTGTTTTCCAGATTCATATCATCTATTGACCAATTCACACTGTGTGTGAAATCGCTTAGTATGACATGATCCCTGTTTTATAGTGTCTGTTTATTCTGGCAACCATATGGTTGTTGTATGCGCATTAATGGTTATGTTGATTAGATGTCGTGTTATATGCTGTTGGTTACTGTGGGGTCCTGACCACATGTGACCCTAGGAGATGCTATGCATTACCCTGATGATGTTGTCTGTTTCCTCTTCAGATGTCCTCAGATTTGCCACAGCCCCTTGCCATACTAGGATCTCTTCACAACACACACATGATATTAATGCACATTCCTGTCTATTTCTGTTTGTACTCTGTGTATGCAATAAAGTATGATTGTTATACTGTTATCACTGTTTCTGTGTGTTTGTACCATATCATGCTTTCTAGTTGCGACAATACAGAGAGAATGAAGTGTCATTGTTAAATACATATATCTGTGTGTGTTTACATAGATACATATGCTACATTAATCTGGCCCTTGCCAATATACATGTAGGTGCAAGTTGGAGGGGTGGGAATTCTGAAATCAGGTCTAGAGACCTGCAGGGTTGTATATAGTGACTTGAAGGGCTCAACTTGAATGATATGAATCGACATTCATGATTATGTAGTAATGTCAACGCAGATTGCCCCGAATAGCTACACCACTAACTGATGGTGATGAGCACATCTGACTTTCAGGGGAATTGAATTGTTACATGGTAAATATACAGGATTACACAAACATTGAGTGAAAAAAAAACGGTTTAATTGTTCACAAAGCCACACAGTGACAAATTACCACAGGCATGCTCAGTATCATGGTGGAGGTGGGTAGGATACAGAGTTCCAGTAACACACGGAAATAGGGACATGGGGCCAGAATGCACGCGGGGGGGGGGGTGACATTGGTATAGATGATCAGTTGAGGGGGGGAGATACAGTGCATCAGCCAACGTGAGGCAATATCAGTTATATTCTTAAATATATCAGGCTAACATTCAATATTCAAAACCAACAATACAGAAGGAGATATGCTCATGGGGAGAAGTAATCTGTAGTCTTGTGTGTGCGCGCAACACACACTCCTATGCAACTGCAGAGGTAGAAGTGCTCAATCAGTCAATGTTAGAACCCCCGTAGGTCATGTCACTGGAAATGGCACTATGAGAGAAGACTCTACATACATAAGTTTGGACACTCAGATGGGAACATGACCAGGACCATATCAGTGTGTTCCAAATAATTTCAGGTGTTAGCAGAACTACCAACCAACTGGCCAGTTCGAGGTGTATTCTGTTCTGTGAATGAGCATCTCTATTATCTGCTGTTGCATATTCATAACTGAAGGTAAATGGAACCTCATTAACAGTTATGTTCCAAGGCTAGAGTTACTGTTCCCCATATGTACAGGGAGGATCACATCAGCACTGAGGAAGAGATCTGGAAGGAAGTATGATACAGGCTTCACAATAGTCCAAGTAGAGGAGAGAATGGCAGATCTAAAGCAATAGGTACATCTAAAGCGATGTAGAGGATGTGATATCACACCCGATGCAACACATGATGACTGACATCTGAACATACATGATGCAATGTGACAATAGCATAGTCCTGGAACGTGGGAATGCTCATCATTCCTTGTTCTGACCGTGGAAAGGGACTAATCTTTGCGATCTGAAACATAAAAGGAACATGTCAAGATTTACATTGCACATGCTCCCAGAGCGCTTACTTCGTCACTTACAGTGGTTATAAAAAGTCTACACACTCCTGTAAACAAATTAGCCAATGAAAAATCATTTCAGAACTATATCCACCTTTAATGTGACAAAAACTGGACAACTCAATTGTCAAACAAACTGAAATCTGTAAGGTGGAGGGAAGAAAATATGAAAGAAAACTAATGTGGTTGCATAAGTCTGCACACCCTCTTATAACTGGGGATGTAGCTGTGTTCAGAATGAAGCAATCACATTCCAAATCATGTTAAATAGGAGTCAGCATACACCTGCCATCATTTAAAGTGCCTCTGATTAACCCAAAATTAAGTTAAGCTGCTCTAGTTGGTCTTTCCTGAAATGTTCTTAGTCGCATCCCACAGCAAAAGCCATGGTTCACAGAGAGCTTCCAAAGCATCAGAGGGATCTCATTGTTAAAAGGTATCAGTTAGGAGAAGGTACAAAAGAATTTCCAAGGCATTAGATATACCATGGAAGACAGCGTAAAAAATATGGCACAACAGTGACATTACCAAGAACTGGAGCTCCCTCCAAAATGGAGGAAAAGACCTAAAGAAAACTGGTCTGGGAGGCTACCAAGAGGGCCGACAGCAACATTAAAGGAACTGCAGGAATATCTGGCAAGTACTGGCTGTGTGGTACATGTGACAACAATCTCCCGTATTCTTCATATGTCTGGCGTATGGGGTAGAGTGGCAAGATGAAAGCCTTTTCTTACAAAGCAAAACATCAAAGCCAGGCTGCATTTTTCCAAAAAAAACAAACATCTGAAGTCTCCCAAAAGCATGTGGGAAAAGGTGTTCTGGTCTGATGAAACCAAGGTTGAACATTTTGCCCATAATTCCAAAAGATATGTTTGGCGCAAAAACAACACTGCACATCACCAAAAGAACACCATACCCACAGTGACGCATGGTGGTGGCAGCATCATGCTTTGGGGCTGTTTTTCTGCAGCTGGAACCTTAGTTAAGATAGAGGGAATTAGGACCAGTTCCAAATACCAGTCAATATTGGCACAAAATCTTTAGGCTTCTGCTAGAAAGCTGAACATGAAGAGGAACTTCATCTTTCAGCTTGACAACGACCCAAAACATACATCCAAATTAACAAAGGAATAGCTTCACCAGAAGTAGATTAAAGTTTGGGAATGGCACAGCCAGAGCCCAGACCAAAATCCCTGTGGGGTGATCTGAAGAGGGCTGTGCACAGGAGATGGATTCGCAATCTGACAGATCTGAAGTGTTTTTGCAAAGAAGAGTGGGCAAATCTTGCAAAGTCACAATGTGCGATGCGGATAGACTCATACCCAAAAAGACTGAGTGCTGTAATAAAATCACAAGGTGCTTCAACAAAGTATTAGTTTAGGGGTGTGCATACTTATGCAACCTTGTGATTTTCTTTTTTGATTTTTTATTCACTCTACTTAACTGATTATAGTTTGTTTTTCAAATGAGTTGTCCAGTTTATAGGTCACATTAAAGGTGGAGAAAGTTCTGAAATGATTTATCTTGGTCTCATTTTTTGACAGCACAGAAACATGACATTTTAACAGGGGTGTGTAGACTTTAGACCTTTTCGATCCACTGTACCGATATATGTTGCTCATTTCATACAAACGTCTTCACTGTTCTTTCCCTACAAAGGAAACGAGCTACTCATCTGGCTAATGATGTAGGAATATCACATAGATTACACATTAATGCATCTGTGGAGAGCCAAATGTGGTGTTTTACCTTGGACGCAGTCCCAAGCTCATCCACGAGGTGATTTGTTCCACCAGGACACGTGCGCTGTGGATCATCATTAGTTATCACCGCTTACCTATCTGCTGTATCCTGGAAAGAGATAGGCTGATATTAATAAAGTGATTGATGTGTTATTTGTGTCCTTCAGCATACGTGGCCATATTATTACACAAATACTCGCTATGTAGCTTACATTGATGTAGCAGTTCTGTTGCTGGTCATGTTTTTCCATGTCTAGGTTGTTTAAAGAAGAGTTGACACACGACAGCAGCTCTGTAAGGTTAATATGATGTTAGGATTACAGTCACAAATTAGACTAAAGTATGTGTGTATGGTATTTTTCAACCACATTTGGATCCCATTTCATGTGGTTTTGCAGGATCAGACAATGTGAGCAATCCTGGTCCGTAGAGGTTGTAGGTGACTTTAAAAAGGGATTGGGTATCTTTTTACATTACAAAACCAAACAGGCATTAGGGGCTATCCTGGATAAAGAGATAGGGAGTATTGATCCAGGGATGAATATGATCACCAGTATCTGGGGTCAGGAAGGAATGTTATATTTTTCGTCCCTGTGTAGACAATTGGCAAAGCTTCACTTTTTGTTTTTCGGTGACTTCCTCTGGATCAATTAACAATAATTCTGCGTATTGCAGATCATAGATCTATAGAGGTTGAACCTGATGGACTAAAGTCTTTTTTCAATATAAATTACTAGATAACAATGTAACGTGGGGCATATATACATTGACATAGTGGGATATATAATCCACTCAAATTATCTATGCCATTGATGTTTCTAACCGTCAGTACTTAAGATGTGTATGGGAATGTGTGCTTACTTACCTGTAACTGATCATGTGGCTTGTTCCAGTGTACAAACATTGACAACGTCAGTGAACTCTCCTCTACTGTGGACTGGTTGGAATTCTGTATGACAAGGGCGATGGATAAAGGTGGATTTGGGAGTTAGGCATAATCCAGATACATTAGACTGTGTTCCATGCATATTGGGTATGTACTTACATGTGAAGTACTCACGAATTAGGCGGGCACGTTGTTGTGACCCCTGCAGATTATCCACTTCAGGGTGAAATAAAGGCTCTTCCTCCACAGGTAGCGGAGCCGCATCAATGTCCCCCAGACAGTTGGCCTGTAGTGCTATATTGTGCAGACAGCAGCAGGCAACGATGATGCGACAAACTTTCTGGGGCTTGTATTGTAGAGCCCCCCCAGTGGAATGTAAACATCTGAAGCGCATCTTTAGTACACCAAAGGTACGCTCAATTACATTCCGGCAGGTTTTATGCGCAGCATTATACCGCGCCTCTGCCCGAGTCTGGGGATTGCTCACAGGGGTCAACAACCACGGCAAACACCCATATCCTGCATCACCTGGTGTAAATAAAATATGATGTTGATATGAATAGGATGTTGTGATGTTTGACAAAGCATATGGCCAAATATCGTCATCATGACCTATCAACACATCCCTGTGGCTAATACACAGTTACAGATATATGTAAGAGAGATGGATCATGGATGCATCTGATAGGATAATTACTAGGGTATTAACACATGGATTCTATCTGAAGCTTCAGATCAATTATAATGTAATTTCAACAAATGGAAAATCCAGATGTTCACACCCACAGGACACTTACATGAGGCGGAGATACAAGGGAAATACAACAGGGTACATATTGCGACCCTTCTGGTAGAGAGCAGGAAGTCACTGTTGCAGTTCTTGTAACGAGCACATGCCAGAGGTCTGAGGTGAAGAGTGATCGTGTATTCTTGTGAACGTAAATGTGATGCTAATTCAGGTGGAATTTCCCAGGGGCGTACACGATCAAACGCAAATGCCAAAAGACCTTGGAGATTTTGATAACTTCAAGGTAAGCTAATTCATGTTTATTCCGGGATATATTCAGGCAAGAAAAAGTTGGCCAAACAATATTAATTCTCCTCTATCAGATGAATTCTGAAGACATCTCACTTACATAGGCCGTACAAGAACACACAACACGTTATGTAGACTAGAGATGTCCATGTCATAGGATACAATGGAATGCATCAGAACATATACCTAATGATTAATCAGTTGTGGTTTTTGGCATATGTTGTTGTGAACTGCATACTGTTTGGCCAAGCTAACACAGGGTTCTGGCCAGCAATGAGCTATTATGTTCTGGCTTTGGTCGTATTACTCCGTAATGCACATGTGAACATCAGATCAATAGAGGGAAACATGATGTACCGTATGTGTTATTGTATCCAGTCATAGTAAGATATGGTTGACTGCCATTACTAATGTGTACTCACCCAGTAGCCATCCGGATGGAAATTTGCCGGACTCAAAGATGTGATATATTCCGGATGCTCGCAGGATATAGGCGTCGTGAGCACTTCCCGGGAAGCCTGCAAACACACCTTGTATGCGCATGTTCGCATCGCAAACAACCTGTACATTGATTGAATGATAATGCTTACGATTTCTGTACAGCGCTTCTTGCTCTCTAGGAGGTATCAGTGCCACGTGTGTACAGTCAATAGCACCAAGCACATTGGGGATACCTCCTAATTGGAAGAAATCGAACTTCACCTTCGAGATCTCTTCAGCAGTGTTAGGGTAACTGATGTATCTGGCAGCTCTCCGACCAATAGCACGGAGGAATGCACTCAGACAATTCGAGAGGCTTGGCTGAGACATTCCTCCGGCTATGCTCAGGGTGGTCTGAAAGCTCCCAGAAGCAAGGAGGTGTATTGCAACTAACATCCGTGTCATTCCTGGGATGGCTCTATTTGCCCGTGAGCGAGGCTCAAGGTCCGCTCTGAGAACCTCATAGAGCTCCCCAAGACTGGCACGGGTCAGCCGAAAACGCTCATACACCTCCCCATCAGTTAACCCCTCTAATGTGAGTCTCTCCCTGTACACATTGGGTGCCCGCCTCCTCACAGGCTCCTGGTCAGGCTCCTGGTCAGGCTCCTGGTCAGGCTCCTGGTCAGGCTCCCCCCCTTCTGCCTGAGCCAACACATCCTGTACTCCCCCCAGCAGCTGATCACCGACAACATTGTCAGCCTCCCTGGGTGCAGGTGGCCCTATATCCATCTGTCCCTGTGCTACTGGAGCTCTCTCTCCTCCCTGATCCACCCCCACGATACTAGGCATGGCCTGTGGTAATTCCCTTGCCTGGCTTGGTTCTGCCCCAGCATGGATCACATCACCACTCACACCCTCATTCACTCCCAGACATTCCTCTCTGCCACTCCCCATCACCCCCTCAATCACACACCTTGCTTCCTGGTCTTCATACTGTGCTAGTTGAGCTGCACAAAAGCGTCTCAACCTCATACGCCCACTCATCCTAGCCCTCATCCCTCTCTCATGATCATCCATGCTGTTTCAGACATGCTGATGACTTGTTGGGGATGGGGTTATATAGCTTGTTGATTGCATGATCTGGTATTAGGCACGTTAATTTCTGCTTTGCCATTGGTCACCTGTGGATCTTTACATGGCATTCCAGCTGATGATTTTAGGTCAAGAAGCCTCTCAACCTATTACATACGCACTTGGCCGCATGTAATTGGCTGTCCCAACGCGGGACGCCAAGTGCGTATGTAATTGGCTGAGAAGCCCAACGCGGGACGCCAAGTGCGTATGTAATTGGCTGAGAAGCCCAACGCGGGACGCCAAGTGCGTATGTAATTGGCTGAGAAGCCCAACGCGGGACGCCAAGTGCGTATGTAATTGGCTGAGAAGCCCAACGCGGGACGCCAAGTGCGTATGTAATTGGCTGAGAAGCCCAACGCGGGACGCCAAGTGCGTATGTAATTGGCTGAGAAGCCCAACGCGGGACGCCAAGTGCGTATGTAATTGGCTGAGAAGCCCAACGCGGGACGCCAAGTGCGTATGTATTGGGACTCTCAGCCAATTACATACGCACTTGGCGGCCTGACACTATACGTGCGTATGTAATTGGCTGAGTCTGTTGGCGCGCTCGCAAGCTGATAAGGGGACGTCCTAGCGAGACACGCCTCTCAGCCAATCACGTACGAGCTAAGAATTAGATTGACAGTATGAGCTTATAAATGTGAGTGATACAAACCCATGCGCTGACTGTGTTGTAAGAGCCATTGGAGTTAGCACGCAGTTTCAGGAGCAGGTGGGAGAGAGTTTGATTAGTACTTTGGAGAGAGGGAGATTACTGTAGTTATTTTTTTCTTTTTGCATTGTCTATTTCATAAGTCCTTCCATTTAAGCATTACACATATTTACAGATTTCACATATTTGCAAGACACATAGATTAAATAACACACATAGAGACATATATATAGTTAGGACACACACCCCACACACCCATTCCCCCCACCACACCCCATCCCCCAACACACCCCATCCCCCACCACTTATTAAATACACATAGCACACACATCTTTTCTTTCCAACAGACATTCCAGTAATACTTTTATTTCTTTATCGTTCTTTTGATTTGTAGGCGCACTCTTTTTGATTTCTTTGTATTTTATTACTAGCATATTTACACGTAAGAGTTACACATATTTACACATAACACATATTTGCCTGACACATAGATTAAAGACACATAGAGACATACATAGCGTTAGGACACACAACACACACCTCCCACCCCCCCAACCTTTGCACCGCATCCCCCAACAGTTAGTAAAAACACATAGAACATACACTTTTGTTTCCTTCACATATATAACAGTTACACTTATTTTGAGTTATCCTTATTTTTGTATTATTTGAGCATGGAGGGAGGAGATAGGTGGAGAGAGGAGGAGAGGAGAGGAGCGGAGAGTGAGGAGAGTGAGGAGAGTGTAGTGGAGGGTGGAGGAGAGGTGGAGGAGGTGTCCCCGGAGGAGGAGGTGTCCCCAGAGGAGGAGGTGTCCCTGGAGGGGGTGGAGGAGGTGTCCCCAGAGGAGGAGGTGTCCCCAGAGGAGGAGGTGTCCCTGGAGGAGGAGGAGTGGTCCCCAGAGGGGGGGGGGAGGAGGAGGAGGAGGAGGAGGGAGACAGAGGCACTTGTAGAGGAGGGACAGAGGGGAAGGGGCCTGTTCCCAGGGGGCGGGGTAGTTTGGGGAAGGGACAGGCCTCAGGAAGAGTGCAGGGAGGCCAGGGTCCCCCAGCACAGTCGAGAGAGCAAGGGGCTATTGGCAAGGGCAGGCGCAGGGCCCGTAATTATACGCCCCAGGAGAATATGGTCCTCCTGGGTGCGATCCGTGACCGGCCCGTCATCCTTGTGGCAAGGGAAGCGAAGCCTGGGCCTAAGGCTCAGGCTTGGAAGGAGGTAGTGGAAGTGATGAAGGAGGTGTCCACGGTTCCTAGGGGCTTGAGGTCCTTGAAGCACAGATATGTGGATATCAGGGCCACGGTGAAAAGGAAGATGGCCAGAGAAGCGGAGGGACACAGTGTCGCCTATAAGGAGTGGGAGAGGATCGCAAGGGACTTTCTAGGACCATCGCCCGCAGCTGGAGCTTCATCCCCGGTGGCCCAGCACGACCCAGCCTCCAGTTCAGGTGAATATCACATACACCAACATGCCACCACATGTGCATCACACACACTACACATGGTGACCAACAAGGACACTGACATGTCAGCTCCATGGAATTAACAAGGGATGGATGGATGTATCATTAAATCCATGAAGCTGACAAATCACTGTCATTCCTGGCCACCCCAAGAGTAATTAAGCAATAGAGTCCATGTACTGGTGCGCCCAATGCAGCCTATGCAGTTACAGACCGCAGGCAAAATCCAGACAGTGTTAGGAGCCAGGAGAGGTCAAGACAAGAAACCAAAGAATAGATCCAATCTAGCAAATGAGAGCTAATGGGAGTTGCAATTAGGAGAATCATCCATGTTCAGGCCTAGATGTCAGATAGTTAGGAGTGAAACCGCAGGCAAAATCCAGACAGTGTTAGGAGCCAGGAGAGGTCAAGACAAGAAACCAAAGAATAGATCCAATCTAGCAAATGAGAGCTAATGGGAGTTGCAATTAGGAGAATCATCCATGTTCAGGCCTAGATGTCAGATAGTTAGGAGTGAAACCGCAGGCAAAATCCAGACAGTGTTAGGAGCCAGGAGAGGTCAAGACAAGAAACCAA
The DNA here is from genome assembly GCA_027410445.1 of Discoglossus pictus. NCBI lineage: Eukaryota > Metazoa > Chordata > Amphibia > Anura > Alytidae > Discoglossus > Discoglossus pictus. The sequence continues at coordinate 97,702,214 of CM050173.1, read as the reverse complement.
AGAATAGATCCAATCTAGCAAATGAGAGCTAATGGGAGTTGCAATTAGGAGAATCATCCATGTTCAGGCCTAGATGTCAGATAGTTAGGAGTGATACCGCAGGCAAAATCCAGACAGTGTTAGGAGCCAGGAGAGGTCAAGACAAGAAACCAACGAATAGATCCAATCTAGCAAATGAGAGCTAATGGGAGTTGCAATTAGGAGAATCATCCATGTTCAGGCCTAGATGTCAGATAGTTAGGAGTGAAACCGCAGGCAAAATCCAGACAGTGTTAGGAGCCAGGAGAGGTCAAGACAAGAAACCAAAGAATAGATCCAATCTAGCAAATGAGAGCTAATGGGAGTTGCAATTAGGAGAATCATCCATGTTCAGGCCTAGATGTCAGATAGTTAGGAGTGAAACCGCAGGCAAAATCCAGACAGTGTTAGGAGCCAGGAGAGGTCAAGACAAGAAACCAAAGAATAGATCCAATCTAGCAAATGAGAGCTAATGGGAGTTGCAATTAGGAGAATCATCCATGTTCAGGCCTAGATGTCAGATAGTTAGGAGTGAAAACATATCAATGTATTGATCAGCATACTAATGACATGTACCTTTCTTTTCTCTATTTCAGCATCCAGTAGGAGGTCTGGGTCCAGTGATGAGCCACGAGCGGGGCCGTCAGCCCCCGCCCCGCAGGAGACCGCTCAGGGGGAGGAGGCTACAGGCTCATCCGAGGGCCCTGGCTCTTCGGAGGGGGAGGTCGTGGTCGTTGACAGCCCCCCTGTCCAGAGCCCGACTGTCCCCCTCCTCCAAAGACTTGCCATCTCGCCGGGGCCCTCAGAAGGAGTGGAATATGCCACAGCTCCTCCTTCCCCACACTCTGAGCCACCGGGGACAACAACATCAGAGCCCCTGTCTCCAGCCGGGTCCCAGATCCTCCCCACTCTGTCCCCGCCATCTTCCCACCCGGCCCTGCCAGCAGGACCCGAGCCCCCACCACCAACGACCGAGGCTGCGCTGCTGGAGTTGTTGGCCGCCGTGAATAGGATTGAGGCCAACATCTCTGGCATGAGGCGCAGCCTGGACAGGCGCTTTAGGGAGGAGAGGAGCCATCATCGGAGGCTGGAGCAGCATTTGGTCAGGCTGCTGGGAACGGGGCAGGTCACCAGCCAACAGCAGCCTGGCCCCTCCTCTCCTTCCACCATGCCTCCGCCGCCACCACCACCCGTGGTGCCACTACCTCCTCCTGCTCCCCCACCACCAAGGAGACGGCGTCCGGCCGCGGACGATGCAGGTCCTGTGCCCAGGCGGAGGAGGACCTAGGGGCTGTGGACATAATTGTGCCTTCTCAACAGCACTCCTCAGTGACAATCTATTGGTCACAATGCTGACCTCATCTAGCCTGGCTACAGAGTTTTGGATCTTTGCCTATGTGATGGTGACATTTTGTATGCAGATGGCTACCTCCCATCACATGGTCCATGATCCTCTTCTCTGTGGACACGTAGGGTTCGGTTGAGCATGCCACCAATTGATGGTCACTTGGGAATGCTGTTGGAAAGGGATGCTGCAGTCCCCTTTTTTTTTAGGCCCTTAGATTTTATGTTTTCTCTTTATGTTTTTCTTTCCATTTGTTTTAGGTACAATTCAGGCCCATGAAGGCATCTCCTGCATCTGCAAGCATAGTGGAGGAATTATATGAGGCGTAAGGTTTTACAAGTGCCTCTCAGGTAGACATTACTTCAATGACAGCCCCCTCCTTAACATGTAGCTCCCACAATCTTAAAGCTATCATATTGCCAGATATCTCAGACATGATTGTTGTTAGCTGAAATGTAGACTAATACCGCTATGGCGGTGGACTTGCAAAGTCTCACAATGGCATGTTAATGACAGCCAGCATTAATATATGCACTAATAAAGCATGTGATCCTGACCTCAATATCGGTCTGAGAACAGATCCTTGGGTCTGATGTAAGAAACAGTCAATGTGGCTGCTGACCTTTGTGTCCTGTCCATATTAATGGGTATTTGCCCATATTACTCATTATCCATAGACCTAGCTAATAGTTAGTAATGCTTGCAGATGGGAATCAGGTGAGTTGGTATATTGGTACAGTATTTAGCACTTTACTGTACATGCATTGTCATTATTTTTTTTTAGCCTCCTCCGCCTTTTTTGTATTTTGTGGACCATTCATTTTTGTGGGCAATTTCACACACCATACTGTATGTGTGAAACTGGATTGGATTACACAGTCCAGAGGTTGAATCATTTGTTCAATTGAACAGATCCAGACAAGTTGTAAGTGCCGTGCACTCTAATGGTTTCTTCAGTTAAATGGAGAGATTTCTGGTTCCGGTTGCAGCATGTGACCCTGGTAGGTGCTATGCATCATGCTTATTCTAGACTATTAGATTGACCCCTGTAGGTATCCCCTTTTTTTAATTTAGCCCCTTGCTCTCTCGGGACCCGCCCACACCACACCCATGATATTAATGCACAGTCTTGACCACTGCTGATTGTGGTCTGTGTCCACAAATAAAGTTTTGTTATACCGTTCTGTGAATGCACAGTCTTGACCACTGCTGATTGTGGTCTGTGTCCAAAAATAAAGCTGTGTTATTCTGTTCTTCCCATGTCGGTGTGTTTTCAATGGTTGGGGTTAGGGGACATCCACATGCATCACATTAGTGTCACATTACTATAGCTGTAAACTAATGAGCACTAGTTAACCTGCAATAGATCCATACATACTAAGAGGAATAATAGTCCTAATAGCATTAGATATCATATAATGCATCTAAGTGATCTACAATCTATGCATAATAAAGGGTTAATGCACAGGCCAAGTACAATTTGCGGGAATGGGGAGTAGGAACATTCCCCTGTGGGCCTAAAAGGGTGATGATAGGTGATACTGCAGTGGGTTGTCAGTTCCTTCTCCAGTGATTATTGATTTGTCTGTCAATTCTGCTCTCACACGCACTTCCCCAACATCACTTAGCAATCGAAACTAATGTAAATTGATGAATAGCAGAACATAATGGGAGGTCACCAAATGGGAATGAATGGTCATCTTGGCACATGGCCACCAGCAATGTCGTGGGACTTCCTTGGATAAGAGAAGTGGCAATTACCCCTGATGGAGGTGAGTTGGCTGGTGCTCATTGTGCCTCTGCAAACCTTCTGTGTGTGTTTGCTGCGCTTGTGGGTGGGAGAGTGACAGCAGAACTGACAATCCACTCCGGTCTCACCGGCATAGGAACTTTGTAAGAAAGCAGTGCCAGAGGGTCAGAGTGGGACCCGACCGAAAGACCAAACAAGAGGTATTGTGTATTTCAATGAAGCTGTGAGCTATCCCATTAAGGGTCATTGTGGGTGGGAGAGTGACAGCAGAACTGACAATCCACTCCGGTCTCACCAGCATAGGAACTTTGTAAGAAAGCAGTGCCAGAGGGTCAGAGTGGGACCCGACCGAAAGACCAAACAAGAGGTATTGTGTATTTCAATGAAGCTGTGAGCTATCCCATTAAGGGTCATTGTGGGGGTGAGAGGGAAAGCTGAATGCAGGGCCAAATCCCAAACCACTGGGGAAGGAACTGACAACCCACTCGGGTCTCACCGGCATAGGAACCTTGTAAGAAAGCAGTGCCAGAGGGTCAGAGTGGGACCCGACCGAAAGACCAAACAAGAGGTATTGTGTATTTCAATGAAGCTGTGAGCTATCTTATTAAGGGTCATTGTGGGGGTGAGAGGGAAAGCTGAATGCAGGGCCAAATCCCAAACCACTGGGGAAGGAACTGACAACCCACTCCGGTCTCACCGGCATAGGAACCTTGTAAGAAAGCAGTGACAGAGGGTCAGAGTCGGACCCGACCGAAAGACTGAACAGGACATATTCACATTCTCCATGTGCCCCATATTTGTGTTCCCAAATGTAGATGTGATGAGCAACATGTATACAAAATAACAGGGTTAATATTGCATTTTCTTGATGTTTTAGTGTTTTTATGTAATCAGGTAGTGTGTCTTTAATTTTGGTTTATGTAAGCTGCAGCATGGCTTTTCATTCAAAATGTAACAACTAATTGGTTGTATAATGCCTTGGCTTTGGTGGGGGGAGGGGATGGTTAAATCAATTGTAATGGCCTTCCATGCTTTTCCTCTGTTAAACTCACTTTTAGATTTTTAAGTTGTCTGTACGTAATGCGTAAACCATTTTACGTGGGTTTTTTGTGCACTTAGCGAATTTGCGAGATACGAGCGTCTACGCAAGGAATTCTTGTCCGCTACTTACTACGTAGCGCTTATCGGAGGCAAATCTCGGCAAAGTAGTCCGAAATTACGCAAGTCAATCGCAAGTCAATCGCAAGTCGACTCGGATATCGTAAATCGACTTACGATGGGCCTTTGCGAGATACAAATTCATCCGCAGCTCGAATTTAATAGGGCCCCTAGTGTTGAAAATGTTGTTGGTAAATGTATCTACTGCAACATGTTCTACTCCGAAGTGTGAGTATTCTGCAATATATTCTACTAGAAGTCTTCATATTCTATAGCTTAAAAGATATGGAGACACATGAAAGAAAACTGAGACTCGAGAGTGTTGGAAATGAGAGTCCCATGTGTTAAAATGTTTCCTACTCCCTGCTTGCATATTTGTGGCTAGCTATAATTCACGTATCCATCATAAACAATATATCACCTTAAAGTGATCTAGGTATATCATGTATTTAATAGAATAACATTTCCTTTTTAAGGTGAAAAGTAATTGCAAAAAATAATTTCCTGCAGAGTCTATAATAACATTTGATATTCACAGATTAATATTTGTCTGTCTCTTGTATTTTCCAGCTATAAAAAGATTTGCTACTTAATATAATCTTGTCAAGAAAAATATTTCCACTTCCATGACTATAATGTAATTCAGATTCCCTTTCTTTTCATTAACTTCTTGATATGTTATGTCATTTTCTACTTTTAATCTACCATAACTGATAAATTAGCTGGGTTTCTTTGACATTTGCTTTATTGAGCACCAATGCACTTGACATTGTTAGAATAGAAGCACACATTTACTACATATGACTCATATTCAAAATAATGCTAATTCATTACTAATATTAATGCTTAATCCATAATATTAATAAACTAAAATATTAAAGAGACTGGGCATATGTATATAAATGTTTTAACTAGGTTTGTTTCATAAAATGTATTCTTTTCAATGTAATTATCATAGAAAATGTATACTTAACACACTTTGAAAATACAGTCTCTCATAGCTTGTCAGCTTTGAATAAATCACACCCTTTCTTCCCGTTTACCCCCCAGTGTGCTGCCATCTTTGTAACCTGTGACATGAGAGAACTGTATTCTATATATTTGTTTAAACTGAAGATTTGTAAATAGGATTTTTTTAATGTTCTGCACCTTTAATTTATTATTATTTTAAATTCTATATTTTTAAATAACATGATTACGATAAAAAAGAGAGATCATAGATCCATTGTTCTGAGCCACAACACAACATTGAAATTAAACACCCTGCCTTTTCCCATTCCCTGCCTATAAATTCTTATGATCTCTCTAAAATGTTTTTTTTATTCATAGAACATGTTGCAGTTGTATGTGATCTCTGCATTTCATAACAAAATTGGTTTAATCTGAACTGCATATCATGAATGCAATATATCTCTGAACCTTAAGTCAGATAAGCTAAAAGTGGTTGTCATGTGTGTAGGGATTATACGACTCCTAGTATACTTATGCATAATTATATACTAAGATTTACATATATAATAATAAATATTGCAATATTCAATTTTCTCTCTGTATTTTCAAACAGTATACAGTACATTGCACTTGATATATATATCAGCTACTTGCTGTACATGTGGTAAAGGGATTGAGTGGGATAAATTACTATAGACTGCTAAATAATACTCACTAGATAAAAATAGGTATAAGGCTATGTATTCACAATTATGTATTATTATCCTTTATTTATAACGCGCCAACATAATCCACAGCGCATGTAGCTATTTTGTCCATGAATTCAAAATGAAACAGCTGTTAGTCTCCCGTGAGACACCAGCAAATAAAAAAGCACCAGTAATGGACGAAATGTGGGTTTATTTTTTGCCAATAAATCAAACCAACTTTGTTTTTATTTATATATATATATATATATATATATATATATCACATGTTATAATTGTCAAACTGTGATTCAGCGTCACGCTTGCGACGAACGATCCAATCGCAAAGGCAATCAGATTGCACGCATGCACATTGCGCGGTGTCAGTCGGACATGTGCATGTGCAGATAGCAGCGCAAGCCCCGCATGCACAATGCTCAGTGCGAGCCGTGCATGTATAGAGCGCAGCATGAGCCGTGCATTGCGGATCCGCGGCGCATAAGGAGAGGGAAGAGACTCAGAGGGAGAGAGGGGAAGAGACACAGAAGGAGGGGGGAAGAGACACAGAGGGAGAGGGAGAGAAGAGACACAGAGGGAGAGGGAGGTAAGAGACACAGAGGGAGGGGGAAGAGACACAGAGGGGGGAAGAGACACAGAGACTTTTTTCAGATTTTTGAGCTTGCGAGTTACGGGTGCGGCTTATATTCGCAACAGAGGGAGGGGGGAGAGACATGGGGGAGAGCCACAGGGGGTAGAGACACAAAGGGACAGGGGGAAAGAAACACAGTGGGAGAGGGGGGGAAAGAGACACAGAGGGAGAGGGGGGAAATACGCACAGAGGGAGAGGGGGAGATAGAGACACAGGGGAGGGGGAAAGAGATGCATGGGAGGGAGAGGGGGAAGAGGGGGGAAAGAGACACTGGGAGAGGGGGGAAAGATACCCGGTGGAAAGGGGGGAAAGAGACACAGGGGAGGGGGAAAGAGACACAGGGGGAAGAGACACAGAGGAGAAGAGACACAAGGGGAGGGGGGGGAAGAGACACAGGGGGAGAGGGGGGGAAATAGACAAAGGGGGAAAGAGACACAGGGGGGGTGGAAAGAGACACGGGAGGGAGAGGTGGGGAAGAGACACAGGGGAGGGAGAGTAGGGGCGAAAGAGACACAGGGGAGTGAGAAGAGGGGGAAGAGACACAGGGGAGGGAGAGGAGGGAGGAAAATTCACATGGGAGAGAAATGGGGGAAGAGACACAAGGAAGGAGGGGGAACAGGGGGGTAGGAGACACAGGGGAGGGAGAGGGGGAAAGAGACACAGGGGAGGGGGAAATAGACACATGGGAGGGAGAGGAGGGAAAGAGACACAGGACGGAAAGAGACACAGGAGAGGAGTTTAGAGACACAGGAGGGAAAGGGAGGGAAAAACACAGGGGGCAGGGAGGAGATACAAGGGAGGTAGAGGAGGGGTAAAGGAGACACAAGGGAGGGAGAGGAGGGGGAAATGAGACACAAGGGAGGAAGTAGACAGGAGGAGAGACTCGCCGAAGGCGCTTATTGCGAGGCCAGTAAAGTAGAAGGGGAGAGGCTCCCATTGTGTGGCAAACAGCATTGCCAGGCTTCACTTTTTATTGCGATCATTTTTGACGGGCAAGTCGCTAGTATATATATATATATATATATATATATATATATATATATACATAGTGTATTGGTCCGAATATGAGCCGCACCTTTTTCAGATTTTTGAGCTTGCGAGTTACGCGTGCGTCTTCTATTTGCGAACACAGAATTACTGCCGATTTGCGCGATTGCGAGTTTTCGTGCTTTAGACTGCGGTACTGAATAGCGATTTACGGTTTTAGTGATTCTAACGTCCTGTAAAGCCTGTAACCTTCAAAAAAAGCTACAGTGCTTATTAGAAATCCTGTTTCTTGCAATGGCTGATCACTTTGAGAGTCTTTTTCTCTCCAATTTTACGGGTGCGGCTTATATTTGAGTACTATCTTTTTTCTATATTTTCCCCTTGTACTTTACGGGTGCGGCTTATATGCGGGTGCGGCTTATATTCGGACCAATACGGTATATATATATATATATATATATATATATATATATATATATATTATTTATATGTATTATTAGCCTTTATTTGTAATGTGCCAACATAGGCCCCTGTGCTAATTGAGAGGTGTTATTTGCACTATACCCGAATATCAGCTGCGGAAGCTTTTTTTCCCCTGCGTTACACATTTATGTTAATCTTTTCATTCATAATATTACAGCAATAAGACCACGTCGGTAAACCCTGCCATGTCCGCAGGAGATTTAATTGTAGGAAGTACCCATACCAAGCTTTTCAGATGGGCCCATGAGTAAGCCCAGTGAATGGGCGAATTACCTGATGAGTATTTAACCAGAGCCAGAGGATCAATGTGCACAGGAACATTTTTTCATTAGCATCATGCTGCATCGCAAAGGGGCCAGGTGAACCGCAAGTATCTGCGATAATGAAATAATAAAGTATATTTGGACAAGCAGAAAGGATTATATCCCTAATATTTTGATGCTTTTTTGTATTTTTTTTTCCATTCTTGGATTTAATCATAAATCTTTTTTTTGTGCTATACACATTTATAATATTTCCTCTGTTGATCTAATATAATGTTTTTTTTCTGGTAGATACCTCAGTACTTTGTTGTTTTGCTTTTAACATTGTTGCTTTTTAACTAAATATAACTCAGTGTTTTTTTCATTAATAAGAACTACACAAACCCGATGATTAGCAGATTTCTGCATTATATGAGGATTTGTAAAAACGTTATATAGAGCCATTAGAATATCCAATTGGGTGAAAACTATGTAGTGCAATTTCAAAATGTACAAAAGGAATAATTATTTGTCCATTATATGACTCAACAAGCTTGTGTTGGATTTAAACACTGCTGTTTATAATTATTTTGTACTTCCCTTTACAGCATATTTTTTTAATTTTAATTTCTAAAAATAAAAGTTTTCCTAAAATAAAATAAATTATCTTCTGATATTGAGGTGTTAAGCACCAGGAATCTCCCTTAAAGTCAAGACTAAGTTTATTCTAACTAGATTATCACAAATAGATGTAACAGAGGAAAAATCTTGGTTGGTGACACTTGATGTAAAAAGCTTATATACATCAATCCTTCAAATACATGGAGTTAGAGCATTATGCATTAAATATGTTAATTGTTATAGATATGCTTAAAGGGGCACGGAAATATTTTTTTTGTTTTGTGTTTCATCAGAAAAGGGGTATTTGATAATGAGTCACAGTATTGAGAATTGTATTTGCTCTTGGAGACTTGCCCTCTGCCAACAAATGGGATCTACAGACTACAGCATTAGTTACTAATGTTTTCAATCTTATCATTAATGTGGCTGGTAAAGTCCTCAACTATGAGACAAGAGGGGGCAGGAGGGGCAGAAGGGCAGAGGAGAGTGTTACATTTGACAAACAAACATTTAGGGCTGGAGGATAATGTTGAGAAATATTGCTGTATGGCAAGGCTGAGGGCAGAGAAGAAACAGAGCAAAATAAACTTGTATTGGACGAAGTCTGTTGAAGTTCGAAATTTCCTCCATTAACATTCAGCAGTGAAGGAGCACCTTTGGATGTAGCATGTTTGTTTAGTGTGCCATGGTTGGGGATGTGAGTGAGGCCATTTGCGAGAGGTTATGGGGGCAAAAGTGTCAAGGTTGGATTAAGAGTCGAGTTGTAGTGTGAGGTGGCAGAGTCAGAGCAGGTGAGATTGGTGATGGGGCTGAGAAGGGGTTGTAGCACAGAGGAGAGCTGTTGTGAGTCAAGATAGTTTACAGATTTCTGTGGGTGATGTTGGTCGGGATGAAGAAGGGTAGTAAGAGGAAGATGTGGTGAGGTTGAAGGTTAGGAGGTGGTGGTCAAGGGAAAATAAGGTCCGAGGAGTGTCCAGCACAAGTACCATGTATATATATATATATATATATATATATATATATTTTAACATATTTAAAAAAAAAAAAAAAGTATACAGAATCTATACATGGCACCAAGCAGTATTCATGAGTTCCAAGTTTGCTTAATAATGTATATTATTGCATTATTTATCATAGTGTAATATATATCTCCAAAAGATGAATTCACCATATTTGACACACTTAGGTTATTGCTACTATGTTACCTATCAGCCCATTACAGATATTTTTCAATGTGCTTCTACATCATTACCAGGGAAATACAGTGTTTAGAGGAAGTTTCAGATTCAATTCACACCTCAGTTTAACACCTACTGTAGCTTCCAAATGGATTCTCTCACAAATAAATCTATAAATAATTTCACAAGGAGAGGCAGAAGGTAGTGAGAAACTGATAACACTGACAGGAAACAAAAAGTCAAAGATTTACGGTAATTTAACATGATTATAGAAATATTGAAAGGGACACTAACACAAGGTAAGACCTTTTTCAGGTCAAATGTACAAAAATGTCCTATGTCATGGTCTTGAGATGTGATTCTGTGTTTAAGCTTAAATAGACATTGTTACTGTTGATCATACATATAAAGGAGTAGCTTGTTCATTACAAGTGGGTTTTTTGGATGAAAAATGAATGTTGTAATCGTTAAAAAATGTTTTTTTTACAAACTTCATTTGGAACAAAGTGAATGACAACTCCTATTTTTTTAGTGTTATCATATTCAGCTACTCGAGGGAGAAGCAGTTTTTCCATAGAGCTCCATAACTCAACTGGTGCAGTATCCTGACACATCCTATTTAAAATTTGCAAAAAGGTTCAAAATGCTTTCTGATATCTGTATGTACAGGGGTCAAAAGAATATTTGTTAAACTTTATATACTATAATTATACTATATATTCATGTCATGTGAGATTTCAGCAACTTCTTGTGTAGGATCTAACTAGCATAAAGCACCACTGCAGTTCAAGAAAAATGGCGCTTGTTTGTAAAGCTGTGCAAGACACCAACATAAAAACATTTTTAGAGAAAATAGAATTTTTGAAGACTCTGCTTATGAAATTATCTAGTCTTTGTTGCAATATTTCTGGAGAGCTGGAACATTTGGGAAGTATTTTTTTTATCTATCAGTGGTAAGAGGGGAAGGAGGGAAGAGGAAAAGAACCAGAGCATATGCAAGAGACCAACACTTCCACCAAGAGTATCATGGAGCCACCAAGAGATCATTCACATTGTCAAAATTGCAGTTGAAATCTCAATGGAAATGACAGTAAGTGTCAGGGGTTTGTCAAAGTAAATCATTTCTAATAATGCACAGAACACATTTAAGGGAATACAATATAGTAATATACAGAAACTATTTATTCTTTATTTGTACAAAGCCTAGCTATAGCCAATATTACACTCTCTTGAAAATGATATGTACATTGCAGTGATAATGTATTTATTTGATATGAAAAATATAAAAACATGTCAAAGAAATGAAAAAAAATTTGTATTTGTAATTATGATTAAAAAAAATAATAATTAATTGATACTATATACTGAAATCTTTCTCTTCTGTTAAAAAATATATTTATAAATAAGTCTTTCAACACTAGGCTAATTGACATTAAAAGATCAAAGTTGAGGAAAAAACTCACATGGTTCTGAAGTATGTGAAATACAGTACTAACAAAATTAAAAGCTGTGTAAGGCATGAGCAGAAATATTTTTTAGAGAAATGTTTAATATTTACAGGTTTTAGCAATTTTTGATAGTATGTAGAACGAGGGCATGCAAGGAAGACCTCCAAGGAGGTACTTATGACCTTTATTTTGTCTTCCTACATAAAATTATTTTTTAATACCACATATCTGTCTAACATGACTGTGCAGGTGAACCAAGAACCAAAAAATAGCCAATTTAAACAATCACTCTCACGATGAGTATACAACTCCCTTAAGAGTCATGTGCACCCCATCAACAATATAAAAATGCCACCACCAAGACAATTTAAAATGTATACATTTTAAGGACCTAAGGGTTCCCCAGAACCTTGAAAATTAGTTAAAACCAGAGCTGATAGAAAACATAACCCCTTATATACATTACAACATCTCTATGATTACATGAGGTCCTTAAAAGCACAAAGACAGAACTTAATAAAATAATATATGTATTATGTAAAAGTACATTTTATAAATGAATTGAATATTATAAACTAGTAACTTGCCCGTCACAAATGACGGTATCATATGTTATCTTCAATTGTCTGTGCTCTTTCTCTCTGTGCGCTCTCTCCCTGTGCCCTCTCTCTCCCTGTGTGCTGTCTCTCTCTCTGTGCCCCATCTCTGTGCCCACCTTTCAGTGCCCTTTGTCTCTCTCCCTCTCTCTCTGGGCCCTCTGTTTCTCTCTCTCTCTGTGCGCCCTCTGTCTGTCTTGGGGAACCCTCTCTCTTTCTCTGTGCCCCCTCTCTCTGTGTGCTCCCTCTCCCTGTGCTCTCTCTTTCTCTCTTTGTGCCCCCCCTCTCTTTCTCTATGGACCATCTCTCTCTCTGTGCACCCTCTTTCCCTCTGTGCCCTTTCTCTTTCTGTAATCTCCTTCTCTCTGTGCCCCTCTTTGTCTCTCTCTATGCCCGCTCTCTGTGTCCTCTGTCTCCCTGGGTGCCCTCTCTCTCTCTGTGTGCCTTCTCTCTCTATGTGCCCTCTGTCTCTCTCTGTACCCTCCCTCTCTGTCCTCTCTCTCTCTGTGCCCTCTCTCTGTGCCATCTCTCTCTGTGCTCTCACTCGGTCTCTCTGTGTGTCCTCTCTGTGTGCTCTATCTCTCTCTGTGCCCAAATACAGATCTGCGCTGCGCATGTGCAGTTGATAATATTTAATGACGCTATCATATGTTATCTTCAATTGTCTGTGATGTCTCTCTGTGCTCTCTCTCTCTCTCTGTGGCCCCTCTCTCTGTGCCCTCTCTCTCTGTGCCCTCTGTCTCTCTCTGTGCTGTCTCTCTCTCTCTCTCTGTGCTCCCCCTGTATCCTCTCTATATCTTTCTGTGCGCCCTCTATCTCTCTTGTGCCCTCTCTCTCTCTGTGCGCTCTTTATCTTATCTACTGTAATTCCCCATGGCATCTCCTGGCAGTTCAAAGAAGTTCACCTTGTTTCAGCATTTTGCCTGCATAAAATAAATGTATCAGTGGCAGGGAATACAACCTCTGTGAGAGGAAATCACTACAAATTTGAAGCCAGTCTTTCCATTTTCCTGTCAGCAAATTTCATAGCAGAATGGTCATTATGAGGTTAGGTTCTAAATATAAAAACCATACCAAGTTGCCCATATAACAAATGTCTTTTTTAAGATTGATTTACAAATATTGATATGATCTAGCCCATTTATGGAAAGATTGACAAATATATATGTGCACCTTCTTAGTCTGGTTGTTATATAATAAATTAGAAACTTCCCATTAAATTTCAAATCAACTTGGCATTGGCTATGGAGGTTCACTGGAAGGAATGATTATGAGGGTAAAGCTCAAATAATTTGACTAAATCATGAGCAGACAGAGAAGACTCTGATGCTGGGAAAGATTGAAGGCATATGAAGAAAGGGGCAGAGGCGGAGATAGATAAGAACATTAAACCAATGAACATGAGCTTGATGTAGCTCAGAGTGGCAGTAGCTGACAGATTTGCCTGGAGTGCAGCGGTGTATAAGGTCACAGACAGTCAGACATGACTGAATGACTAAACAACAACAGACAGTTCTTGTATTATTATTCAAATATTTTTTTTCATCACAGTAATGTTGCCAATTTTAATAATTGAGTGACTTTTTTTAGTTGTTTATATGTATTGGAGGAATCAAGTGAGTTGTAGATAGAAGATAGTCTTCAAGTCTCTAAAAATATATATAAGTTAGCTTGCATACTATGACCTACAATGAGCTTACCTGGGATAGTCCACGTGTTTCTCTTTAACCTGTTATATGCAGTGTTTGGGTTACATAGAGTATCAAGTGCCAGATGGGGTAATAAAAGTTTAAAAATGCATCTTGTAGAATAGCAGTTTTATGAAAATTATCTAGACTAGACAAGATAAGCTTGTCTAACCATCTGGACATTACAAATGTTTTCTTAAATTTATTTTACAATCACTTGCAACACATTTTAAAGAGAAACACAAGATCTATCTGATGCAAGCTTATTGTAGTTCATGAAATCTAAGCTATCTAAATGATTTCAAAGTTGGTTTCATGAAATGAAAAACAGAGTCTATCCATGAATATGTCTGTTTTTTTTGGATGTATTAGAAGACTTTATATACAGTATACATACAAATATACATTGTTTGTAGAAACAGATTTTTTACAATGTTGAATAATGAGCCTCAGTCAATTGAGGATAGTAAGTCCAAAAAAGTAGGACTTATGTTAGCGGGCCTGCTGCAGGCCAGATTTAAGGTGCTATTTAATTGTCGAGCCCGCAAATTAGGTGCCGGTCGCGAGAATCGGAAACTATGCTCTCGACAGTAGCATTTGCGGCTTGAACCTGATTGCGGACGCAAGCCCGTAAGTTGTGGTTAAAGCCCAACAAATCAGAGCACTTCGAATGCAAATATAAAAGCATTATAGCACTGTAAATGATGGGGAACACAATGGGTGACATTAGAATTAAAAGCACAACATTCTCAAGTCCGCACATATACTTTATTTCATGTTTTTATGAAGAAAGATTAACCAAATAAAATGTATTTTCACTAGAAAAAAAGGCATCTAAGAGGAGATATGATTACCTTATAGAAATACATCCAGGGTCAGTATAAAGATTTGTCAAGGGAGCTTTTTATGCCAAAAGGTTTTCAAAAAAGGTTAGAAGTAAAAAGATTCCACCTTCTTCACAGTAAGGGTGGTTAATCTGTAGAATTCTCTACCAAGGGAGTTGGTGACAGTGGATTCAATAGATATCTTTAAAAAGGGATTGGAAATATTTTTAAATAAAAAGGGTATTCAGGGTTATCCTGGTTAATTAGAGAGGGCGTATTGATCCAGGGAGGAATCCGATCGCCAGTATCTGGGGTCATGAAGGAATTTTTTTCCCTTTTGAGAAAATTTGCAAAGTTTCAGAAAATGCAACTCAGAGTACGTAACTCGATCGGAGCCAAATGAATAGCAAAGTAGCTTGCAACGTCTACTTGCAACCTCGGATCTCAAAATCTCAGCAATTGAATGAGGCTATTAGTTATTAATGTAATATTTAGAGAGATCACTTTTTGCCTGGCAGCACTACATCTTCCTTTTCCTTATTTCATATACAAACAAATATTTATAGTCAATAAAGGAGATGTTGATTGTGTTTGAAAGATGCATTTGCAAATACTGTGTGTGCTTAACATTATGAGAAAAATCTGTTTTTAATTAGTTTTAAAGGACATGCCACTCTCAGTCTTTCTAAAAATACTTAATCGAACCAAACATTGCAGATTGCATCACAGCTAACAGAGAGACAGATGAGTTTACAACTGTATGTTATTATTATTATTATTATTATTATTATTATTATTATTATTATGGTTTATTTGTATCACGCCAACATATTCTGTAGCACTATACAAGGGTGCAGTACAAGGCAAAACAATATTAGCCCATTGCAAAGAATTGAGGGACCTGTCTCTGAGCTTAGAATCTAGTGTGCATAGTGCTTTCCCTAAAGCACCTTTTGAGATTGAAAACTTGCAAACTTACAATCTTAAGGTTTTTGATATGGTACAGGAGGGTGATAAGAGTGTTGTGTATGTTAAGGTGGAAGGTGACAGGCTTGGTTAAACAGATACATTTTTTGTGAGGTTTTGAAGGTTTCGAGGCAGGGAGATAATCTGGTGGAGTGAGGCAAGGAGTACCAGAGAATAGGGGCAGCACAAGAAAAGTCCTGATGGTGGGAATGAGAGGAGGAGATAAGAGAGGTGCAAAGAAGAAGGTTGTCAGCAGAACGAAGAGGGTTGTTAAGGGCTTTGTAAATTAGGTCATGATTTAAAATTTTATTCTGGAGGTTACGGGAAGACAGTGGAGTGAGTGACTGAGATGTGCTGCAGATTATCAGCGATGAGTATGGTAGATGAGTCTAGCGGAAGTATTCATTATGGCTTGATGTTATTAAAACATATTAGAGGCTCAAATATAAACTTATTATTTAATGCTAATTAATTGGTCTCAATAATAAATCCCCTGCCTCTCCGTGTTAGCTATAACTGTAAAGTGAATTCTTCCAGGGTTGCACAGCTAGAACATGCTCAAAGGGATTTAATCAATTTAATATGAGGCTATGAGCCATGTTCTCTGCCTCACAGGCAGTGGCCTAAATCACTATGAGCACGTGCTAGCCATTTGACCTTTCAGGGAGTGATAACAAGCAAAAGTTAATATGCAGAGGCAGAGGTTTCAACTGATTCCAATCGGTCATAGAAAGTTAAGAAAAGTAGGACAATTAGCAAAAGGTAGTGTATTAAGTGGGATATTAATCATTACCAGATGCTTACGAGGATTGTTTAAACATTTCTTATTTTAGATTTATATGAGGGCTACATAATTGTTCCTATACATTCATGGGCATTTGTGTTACTAATAATAATTTTACAGATTCCAGCATTTCCTCTTTAGAAAATTAGACAAAGCTTACAATTTGCTTTATATACTTTGCTTCTACTGGTCAAGGGAGCCAAGGGAGCTATACATTATCATGAGTGAGTCAGAAGTGCAGACAAAATAGGTGCATCTTTATTCATTACCTATAAAGCAATGAAGGCGTTATTGATTTAAAATGCGTAAATGAGTTAGAAGGCACTCTTCATCAATCCTTTGTTTTCAATGGTTGAAAATTGCATTAGAAGGATACATCTCTGCTGATGCCATTAATCAAATTTTACTTGGAATACTCCATTCCTGGAGGAGTGTTTTTCCCTTGTATGAGAACGTGACTGACTAGTCAGATGAACTGCTTGCCTCCTGGGCAAAAAGAGTGTTTTCACATACCTATGTAGTACAAATGAGCAATTCTAATTTACCTTTAAAATATAAAAGGGAAAGAGAGAATAGCAAAAAAGACCAAGTTGTGTAACATGAATACATTATTTAGAATATACTCACAAAACAGTGGTATCAGCAAAATAACATCACAGGCACCTATGTGTTTCATCCAGATAGGACTTCTTCAGAGATATTGAAGGCTATACAGGAAAATCATAAACCATTTTAATAGAAAGTTTTATTAGATATGTAATACAGAGTTATGTAAAAGTCAGGTACAAGGTAACTGTAGCCTTTCAAATTCCATAGTATTCAAAATGTAGCGTCATATATTAAAAGGGTGCTGTTGTTTGTCAGATGATATAAAAAACCTTGTGTGTAAAGTAAAGTTACAATAGTCTTTAGGTAATCCTTTAGTCCATCCAGTTGGTAGCTACAGCTCTTGATTGCTAGTGTTCTTCTAAGGAGTCATAGTAGACGCATCCATTGTGGCAGTATCACTAAGCGTTTTGTCCACTATAGGGCATTTTTTAGGAGTCTCTCCTAATTTTATACAATTTATTTGTTGTTTTAAATATACATGTTTAAAGAATACTGGCTTTCTATAAAAATGCTGCCTATTACATTTTGATATATTTAACAGTCCTTTCTGTGGCCCTTTACTGTAATGTACTAAAAATCGGATAATAAAGTGAAAGTACGAGATGCAAAATGCTGGGATTATACTACAGGACAAAAAACATCTAACACACCCTGCTCATAATCCTTTCCAAAACAACCTCCTTCTCACTAATATAGGAGCAAAAGATCAGTGTTTAACCTTTCCTGTCTAGGCTTGTCATTTAATGACAGATGTGAAACGTATGTTAGCAAACTCTTGAATGCTGCGTTAAAATAGATCAGCTTAACATTTAAACTATGCACTTCTGCCATACCACACATGCAGTGTTGAATATATCTAGATTTTATATATATCCCTGACATTGATAATTGGATGAAAACCACCATATATAACACAATGTAAAAATCTATTCAGATCATTCTAATAAGTTCAATATAGCTCATTTTTAGCTGTTTCCTTATGTATACTTTCTAACGATAAGAAGGTTAAAGCGACTCCTGAAGCAATTTGTTTTGTTTTATATAAATGTTAAACTTGATTGCTTAATTAATTATATCAACCGTATTGTAATAATTAGCTAAGAAATTAATGTAATCACACATCTAATATAATAGTTGTCAAACTACGAGACGTCTTCGCGCTTTGCGTGGTGCTTACGAGTTAGGCGATGAGCACCAAAGGAGCTCATCGCTTGTGACCCTCACGAAGTGAGGCGAGCCATTAACTCGCAGCACTTAGGCAATGAGTGCTAAAGGCACTCATCGCCCGCGAGCCTCACGTTCCGAGGCGAGCCGTTAAGGCACTAAAACTGGCAGCTCATTACCTGCTCACCTCACAAAGATAGGCGGGCTGTGATGGCAATGAAACACACGGGACTTAGCCACAAAGCACTTGACAAACGCGGGACTTAGAAAAAAAATTACAAGAGAAATTATGAGATAGGAAAAATAAGAGGTTAACAGCGCAAACCAAAAACTAAGAAAAACACAGTAAATAAAAAAACAAATACAACAAAAACAAAACACACAGCATGGGGAACAGCCAGTATGCCAGGGAGTGAGGTGGAACGCGAATTTAAGTGGATTTGAACGAGTTTCGCCACAAGAAAATCGCCTAAGCAAGAAAAAAAATGTCGGCCCAAAAAAATGAAAACGAGGCTACACGACCCCGGACCATGCAAAAAACACAGCCAAACGTGTAGAACTTTCACACAGGAATGTACGGGCTACAAAATACACTATTACAAATGACGGGAAATGCTTGCGAGCCGCGTAACACATTAATAACATTACGAATCTACAATGTCGCTTTACACAACTAAACCAACGGTTTGCCCTCGCACACACATCCTGTTTCTAATGCAAAAAAATTCAAATTTTTTTGCCCCATCATTTTTTGTCGGGCAAGTCGCTAGTAATTATAGAAAAGCTAAACTTCAGTTACTTTTAAGGAAACCCCATAGTAAAAGATGCTCATCTTTTAGAGCCTCCCCTTTCGTCCTGTTCACCCACATGAGAGCTATCATCTTCCACAGCTGTAACCCTTAAGTCACATCCACACTTACAGTGTCTCACACTTATGGGTGTAGGAACTGGGGGGGATGAGGGGGACAAATCCCCCCCAGGTTTTTCAATGTGTGTAGAGAAGCAGTTGTGTTGTATTTTTATACTTCAGTATCCCCCCCAGATTGTCTTTGGCTTCTACACGCATGCTCACAGAAACAACTTGTTAAATATTAGCAACTGGAGACTCTAGCAGGTGAAGGCCCTCCTTCCACGTTGAATATGACTGTAACTCACAGCATTGAAAGATGGTAGTTCTCACCAGTATACATAAGGATCATCTCTTTGACCAGATATTCCAGGTAAAAGAAAACTTGTAAATTGTATACTAACCAAGGCACAAACGTATTTTTTGTGAAATAGCTACAACCAGAAAATAAAAAAGTCGCAATACTATTTAGAAAAACTGCTGTTTACACTAGACTCTATGGTGATGTCCCTTCTGGATTGTTACCTTGGGTATTTCAATAAAGCCGTGTAGGGTCAACCTAGATGAGCAAGTCATAGCAGAGAGGTACCAAGAATACCATATGTACAAGCACAACCAGAAACACAGGCAAATGTGCCTGACGTGACTGAAGAACAACAAATATATACTCTATATATATATATATATATATATATATATATATACAGTATATATATATATATATATATATATATATATATATTGTAGCACAAATAAGGAATAGTACATTAGTGATTCTATATGAATGTCTAAAAAATAAGTTAATAAAAACGTATTTCCTGCTCAAATTTCTCAGAAATAAAGTATATGCACTGCACTCTGGGAAAACAAAACTGGGCGGGGACATGAACATGAAACCACACCCTCATTCTGTCAATCCAAACCATTTTAAACATGGCTCCTTTTAAGCTCTTCAGAGAAAAAAAACTGGGGATAAGGAGAGGACATTTGGAACAAGAACTTCTAAAAATAGAAACCAAATGCACCACATTATTCAACTCGGTGGTTCCATATGGCTTAAATGAAAATAATAGCTTTTATGCCCGTCTTATAAATATCTATTTAAATATCTGGTCCTTAACTCCCCTTAATCACATACCGTATTGGTCCAAAAGTAAGCCACACCTTTTTTCCGATTTTTGAGCTTGCGAGTTAAGGGTGCGGCTTATATTCGCGACCGTCAAAAAATCATTGCCGATTTGCGAACTTTGCTTGTAACGCGTGCGACTTCTATTCGCGAATGCAAAATTACTGCCGATTTGCGCGATTGCGAGTTAAGGGTGCCGATTTTCGTGCTTTAGACTGCAGTATTGAATAGCGATTTACGTTTTTGGTGATTCTAACATCCTGTAAAGCCTGTACCCGGAAAAAAAAAGCCTGTTTCTTGCAATGGCTGGTCATTTTGAGAGCCTTTTTCTCTCCAATTTTACGGGTGCGGCTTATATTTGAGTACTATCTTTTTTCTATTTTTTCTCCTTGAACTTTACGGGTGCGGCTTATATGCGGGTGCGGCTTATATTCGGACCAATACGGTATGTTTTTTGGAATTTAAGTTTGGTTTTATTTCAAATCAACAGGAAATAATAATTAATATAACTAATGTCCTTAATAAGGAGGAGTCAGTATATCAGAAAAAAGATTTAATAATAAAGAGATTTAAAAGAGACCATATATTCGGCCCTCATGTTTAGTGAAAGTTTGAAAAGGATTGAAAATAGTCCTTTGCATACTGTCTCCATTATATAGTTTTCTTTGGGATCAATCGGGTCTATTATAAATTTACTTGTGGATAAATAAACGCTGGTATATGAGTATTAAATATCTTGTAGCATGTGTTGCTTTAAAATCAATTTGATATAACTACGAAAAATATTTTTCTGTGGAATTCCTTGTGATACCACAATCTAGGACCTCATCCTTTTGACTGCAGATTATATCTGTGTATATATTTAGAAGCGCTATGGTATAGATTAAATAAACATTGATATACTAATTATACTTACACACATAATGCCTATTATGAGAATCTGAAAAGCATTATGGGTAAATATATAAATGTCAGGAATTGAATAATGCAATAAAGAGCGCTCTAATATTTGATAGAATCAATAAATAAGATATCTATAAATCTATTGGAGCAACTCGCAATGTTGGTATATGGTTTATCCATTGCATATATTCATAATATTTGTTATACGATTGAGTAGCCAAGAATAACACTGCATAGACCTGTTATGGTTAATATTCAAAGCCACCTTTTTTTCCAATTATTTATCTATAGTGATGTCGCGAACATCAAATTTTGGGTTCGCGAACAGCGAACGCGAACTTTACCAAATGTTCGCGAACGGGTGAACATCGGCGAACCGCCATAGACTTCAATGATCAGGCGAATTTCAAAACCCACAGGGACTCTTTCTGGCCACAATAGTGATGGGAAAGTTGTTTCAAGGGGACTAACACCTGGACTGTGGCATGCCGGAGGGGGAACCATGGCTAAACTCCCACTGAAAATTACATAGTTGATGCAGAGTCTGGTTTTAAGCCATAAAGGGCATAAATCACCTAACATTCCTAAATATTTTGGAATAACATGCTTTAAAACATCAGGTATGATGTTGTATCGATCAGGTAGTGTAAGGGTTACACCCGCTTCACAGTAACAGACCAATCTCCCCGTTTAATGCACCGCAAACAGTCCCTTTGCACAACCGCAAACTCCTCATTTGCACAAGGTTGGATACCAAGCTAGCCATGTCCCGTTCCTTGTCCTCACTGATGTCATTGAAGGTCTCTTCGTCCACCCAGCCACCAAGGGTCCCCTAAAGGTGACAACAAGCCCCCTGGGACGCCTGCTGTGTTTGGTCTTCCACCTCCTCAAAGCCACCTTCTTCCTCTGACTCCTCTTCTTCAGACTCCCAGAGTCTGGGGGCTTCCTCTGCCCAGCATGGAAGATTATACACAGGTCAGACTCTGGGGGCTTCCACTGCCCAGCATGGAAGATTATACACAGGTCAGAGTCTGGGGGCTTCCACTGCACAGCATGGAAGGATATACACAGGTCAGAGTCTGGGGGCTTCCACTGCCCGGCATGGAAGATTTTACACAGGTCAGAGTTTGGGGGCTTCCACTGCACAGTATGGAAGATTATACACAGGTCAGAGTCTGGGGGCTTCCACTGCAAAGCATGGAAGATTATACACAGGTCAGAATCTGGGGCTTCCACTGCACAGCATGGAAGATTATACGCGTTGCCTCTGTCTGCGTTATTATAAGGTGTGTACTGTTAAGTAGTACTATTCCTAACGGTTTAATCCACTATCAGGGGACTTGTATATGGCATGGATTTTTGGAAGCGGGAGATGGAAAAAGATGCTTGGTCGGTCCTCCCACTTCAAATTTGAGCCACGTATTCCATGCTTGGCAGCCATCACCAGGTTTACCCAATGCGCAGTGTAGGTGATATACCTGCCCTGACCATGCTTTGCAGACCAGGTATCAGTGGTCAGATGGACCCTTGCCCCAACACTGTGTGCCAGAGATGCCATTACTTTCTTTTGCACAATCGAGTACAGGTTGGGGATTGCCTTTTGTGCAAAGAAATTTCGGCCGGGTACCTTCCACTGCGGTGTCCCAATAGCTACAAATTTTTTGAACTCAGAATCCACCAGCTTGTATGGTAAAAGCTGGCGGTCTAAGAGTTCTGACAAGCCAGCTGTCAGTTGCTGGGCAAGGTGGTGACTTTGTGACATTGGCTTCTTACGCTCAAACATGTCCTTGACAGACACCTGACTGTGGGCAAATGAGCAGGGACTGCTCAGGGCGAGACACGGAGTGGCGGATGGTTGAGAGGGGGCAAGCAGGGCAGCAGTGGTTGACGTGGCTGAAGATGCTGGACCAGGAGGAGGATGGCGGCTTTGACGTTGTGTGCTGCTTGTAATCATGTGTTGATTCCATAGGCGTTTGTGATGTGACATCATGTGCCTTCGCAATTGAAGTTGTACCTAGGTAAGTGTTGGACTTCCCACGACTCAGTTTCTTTTCGCACAGGTTGCAAATGGCATCGCTGTTGTCACAGGCAGACACACCAAAAAATTGCCACACTGCTGAGCTCTGCAATGACGGCATTCTGGTGGTGGCAACAGCATGCGTTAACTGGCGTGCTGTCTGGCTGACCCCCGGTGCCGATGCATGCTGTATGAGTGTGCCACTAGCTTCTTGCGAAGACCTCCCCCTGCTTCCAACACGTCTCCTCCTCCTCTCTGTCTCCCCATCTGAGCTTTCCTCCTGTTCTTCTTCTCTTATAGCGGGCACCCACGTGACATCCACGGATGCATCGTCATCATCAACCGCTTCACTTGTATCTGACAACTCAACAAAGGAAGCAGCACCGGGTACAACATCATCATCATCAGACCGTACGTCCATGTGTGTAATGCTGCCTGACTGGGACATATGCCTGTTATCTACATCCTCTGGCACTAATGTTTGCGCATCACTCATTTCTTCCAACGGATGTGTAAATAACTCTGCTGATGGATCAAGTGAAGCGGCTGTGGTGCTAGTGTTGGTGGTGGCGGCAGGCGGGCAAGTGGTAACTGGAGAGGTGCCCGAAGCTAAGCTGGAGGAGGATGGTGCGTCTAGGTTCTGAGCCGAAGCTGTAAAAGATTGGGTGTCCTGTATTAGCCAGTCAAACATGTCCTCAGAACTTTTCAAGTTCAGGGTACGTTGCCTCTGAAAACTGGGCATTATTCTAGGGCCAAAGGGAATCACAGCACCACGACGGCCCCTGCAGGGTGGCCTGCCTCTGCCTGTCATTTTTTTTTCGATTAGTGGTACTATGCGTGCAAGCTACTGTGACACCAGATATGAGTGTCACTGTGCACTGGCAAAATTTGGCAGAGTAGATACAATAGGCTTCACACACACGCCTGTAGGCAGGCAATTGCTATTCAATCTATTACAGTCAAAAAAGTGTTGTTTTATGTCACTGTACAGTACGGTTGCACCAGATATGACGTATCACTGTGCACTGGCAAAAGTTGACAGAGTAGATGCAATAGGCTTCACACACACACCTGTAGGCAGGCAATTACTATTTAATCTATTACAGTGAAAACATTTTTGTTTTATGTCACTGAGCACAATATAAGCTGTGAGCCTGACACAGGCAGGCAACTGAAATTAGATTACAGGAAAAAAATTGTTGTTTTCAATGTATGTTACACCACCAGGTATGAGTAGTGAAAATAAGCACAATATAAGCTGTTAGGTGTTAGCCTGTCACACACACACGCTGGCAGGCAGGCAGGCATAGATTACACAAAAAAAAATATAAAATAAAATAAATGATGTTCAAAGTTTCCTCAATGATAAAGTATAGGGGGCGAACCGAAAAGCGCATGTGTTCGCCGTTCGCGGCGAATGCGAACATGCGAAAATCGCCGCGAATAGTTCTCCGGCAAACTGTTCAGGACATCACTATTTATCTATATTAATAAAAATGTTTCTCTGTAAAATTTCCTGTGATATAGTATAATCCAGAATCTCACACCCTGCATTACAGATTATAGCTCTCTTATACATTTAGAATTGTTTTTGTAGAAATTAGATAAGCTTTGATATATCTATTATACTTATACATATAATGTGTATTATGAGAATTTGAGAAATATTATGGGTAAATATATAGATGTTAGGAATTGAATAATGAAACAAAGAATGCTCTATCAGTTGATAAAAATCAATAAACAAAATATTTATACATTTATTGGAGCAATTCGTAATGTTGTTATATTGTTCATTCATTTTCTAGATTTATAAAGCTTGTTATACGATTGAAAAACCAAGAATGATGCTGCATAGACCTGAAACAGTTAATATTCAAAGCCATTCCCTCTTCCAATCATTATAAAGGACTGGCCAGATGCCCTTTTTCAACAGGTCCTTGAGGAAGCGTTGTGACGTGAAACGCGTGAGTCGACCTGTTTTGTCTCCCAATTGTGACGCCACCGGCTGCTTCTGTGGATACTGGCGTTCATTGGTGCACACGATGGATGCGCAGTTTCTGAACTTCCCATTAAGCATGATAAGTGCTGTTTTTTTGGGACATTTGATACTAAAATGCTTATACTATCTGTAATTATATATCCTTTGTATATTTGCACTATATAAATTGTATAATAGAGATATATTTTTAAATAGTCACAGGTTGCTGTGTATTTCAATATTTTTTCACCAGATATTTATATATATAATTTGGAACTCAGTATATGTTTAATAATCTTCATTACATAGTATATGAGCACTATTTGCACTTTTGTAATTATAAAGGTGATAGTATTTAATCAGAGTAGGTTAGTTTCTTCTCTATTAGGTTAAGGGGTAATTGGTGGATCCCCAGTTCCACCATCATTATTAGTTTATTTAGAAGTTTTATTTTCTTTTTTTATAAAAATTTTATTTCTGATATAGTGTATTTATATTAGCATAAAGGAGTAAATGGTGGGCTCCGCTACCACCAAATTAATTTCAGGGGTCCAATCTTAAGGGCAGTCATCATTTATTATTGTGCTAATAGAACAGTATAGATTTTGTGTTGATATTGCAATATTGTATAAAGCCGGTGATTATCATTGCTATATTTTTAATGTTTTATTATGCAATGTAGATTGAATTGTGTTTAATAAATAATATTTTTTATTTATATATATTTTTGTGTTCAAATTTAGTTTTATCGTGTCTACTCTAACTACGGATGGTATACTGGTGTGGATATATAGGTGTTCTTTTCTCTTTGTCGTGTTTGGTCCTTTTAAGCATATGCCTACTGTATTTCACAGTTTTAGGCATAGCAACGGATGTATTTTTCACAAACCAGGTCTCTTAACCACATACAGCACTGTTTCATGGTTACTGACGATCATCAGTGTGGTGTGAGTGCCTGGTTTGTGTGGTGATTGTTGTACAGAGTAGTTCAATACAGCAATTATTTCACATATGGTGGGCTAAGAGTGATAGAAGCCCTCCACCATAAAAAGTACAGTAGTACAAATAAGGAATATTACATTAGTGATTCAATTTGAATTTTTTAAAAAGAAGTTAATAAAAACGTATTTCCTGCTCAAATGTCTCAGAAATAAAGTATATGCTGATAATCGGCAGTAACCGTGAAACAGTGCTGTATGTGGTTAAGTGACCTGGTTTATGAAAAATCCATCCGTTGCTATGCCTAAAAATTTTTGAAATACAGTAAGCATATGCTTAAAAGGAGCCATGTTTAAAATGGTTTGGATTGACAGAGTGAGGGTGCATTATGTGATCTCATTTGCATGTCCCACACAGTTTTCCCAGAGTGCAGTGCATATACTTTATTTCTGAGACATTTGAGTAGGAAATAATTTTTATTAACTTATTTTTTAGACATTCAAATAGAATCACTAATGTACTATTCCCTATTTGTATTACTGTACTATGTACAGTGGAGGGCTTCTATCTATATGAAGAGTGGAGTATTGTTTCTGACTTGATAAAGAGAGGTATCACTTGACACTTTATATTGCTTGTATACATATATATATATATATATATATATATATATATATATATATATATATACATATATATACATTTATATATATGTATATTGCGATCAGTTGCTCCTTGGAAGTGATGACAAGCAAGTGGAGTGTGAGTTCTTGTCAGAAGTGAAGGAGTTAACACTTCTGAAAGAACTTCTAATTGGAGCAACTCCCCTTTAAAAGACTGGAAAGCAGGCATGGAAAGGTGGGGGAGGGGCTGACTAGGCCCTAGGCAGCTGTGCTGCTGAGAGGAACAAGCACAGAGTGGAAGGTGATCTGGTGTGGAAATACAGTGAAGTTGTGAACTACCCTGTAAAGGATCGCCAAGTGACTGTTACTGGGAGAACGGGGACTACAGCAAGTCGTGTGAGCTGGAAGATTGACTTCAGGCTCAGAAGGTGAAGTCACAAGGAAGCCACGTAAGTGAAGGGGATTAGTGAGGAATCCCAGGCAGAGTTTGCCTTAAAGGCCTAGGCACGGTTGTTGCTGAAGTATTATGCCCCAGGGAAGAAGTGAAGATAAAGAGTAGTTAATACAAGTGAGTTTGTGTATGCAAGGGTCCCTGGGGTGAAGCATACGGGAGAGACGGGCGGGCCCTATGCTTCACCCGCATCGTGTCCCAGAGAGGAGCGCTGTGTCCCAGAGAGGAGCGCTGTGTCCGAGAGAGGAGCGCTGTGTCCGAGAGAGGAGCGCTGTGTCCGAGAGAGGAGCGCTGTGTCCGAGAGAGGAGCGCTGTGTCCCACAGAACGAGGAGCTAGAGAGGAGCTGTGTCCCAGAGAGCGGAGCTGTGACCCAGAGTGGAGCGGTGTCCCAGAGGTTGCTGAAGAGGGCGACCTAATCTCGCTGGGACCCTCACCTGTAAAGAGACTGTTTATTTCCTGGCCACAAGGTGGCACTACCCCAGTAAAGGACTGTTTTCAAGCTGACCACCAGGTGGCAGACTATCCAAGTTAAAGGACTGTCTACAACCTGGCCACAAGGTGGCATTCTCCCACCTCGCGGAGAAGTAATTGTTTTTTTTTAAGCCGAGCTACGGCTACCGCTGTTTTTTCTTTCTTCTAATAAACCTATTTGCTGCACTTTCATGCCGGTATCAGCCCTTCATTCAAGAAACCACCGCTATATGCGGCCATCCTGATCACAATATATATACTGTATGTATATATATATATATATATATATATATATATATATCACGTCTAATAGTTGTCACGGCGTGTAACGCTCAGTCAGTCAATGATGCATGCATGCGGCCCAAAAGGGGGGTGGAGACAGGGGGAGAGACAGGGGAGAGGGTGGGAGAGTGACATGGTGAGGAGACGGGAGGGGAGAGACATGGGGGAGAGATGGGGTGAGAGACAAGAGAGAGGAGGGGAGAGAGACAGGGGAGACTGTGGGAGAGAGAGAGGGGCAAGGGTGGGAGAGAGACAGGGGAGAAAGAGACAAGGGAAAGAGAGACAGGGAGAGAGAGAGTTTCCCCTTAAACCACTCAAGTGTTGCTTTAGCAGTGTGTTTGTGGTCATTATCCTGCTGGAAGATGAACCTCCATCCTAGCCTCAAATCACGCACAGAGTGGTACAGGTTTTGCTCAAGAATATCCCGTTTTTTAGCACCATCCATCTTTCCCTCAACTCTGATCAGTTTTCCAGTCTCGGCTGCTGAAACACATCCCTACGGCATGATGCTGCCACCACCATTTTTCTCTATGGAGATGGTGTTCTTTGGGTCATGTGAGGTGTTGGGTTTGCGCCAGACATAGCGTTTTCTTTGATGGGCAAAAAGTTCAATTTTAGTCTCATCAGACCAGAGCACATTTTGGGCGTCTCCCACATGCCTTTTCTCAAACTCAAAAGGTGCCATTTTTTGCTGAAAGTAATGGCTTTCTTTTGGCCACTCTACCATAAAGCACAACTCTATGGAGCATACAGCTTATTGTCGTCTTATGTACAGGTACCCCAGTCTCTGCTGTGGAACTCTGCAGCTCCTCCAGGGTTACCTTGGGTCTCTGTGCTGCCTCTCTGATTAATGCCCTCCTTGCCCAATCCTTGAGTTTTGATGGGCGGCTGTCTCTTGGCAGGTTTGCTGTTTTGCCTTGTTCTTTCCATTTGGTTAAGATAGATTTGATGGTGTTCCTGGGGATCATCAACGATTTGGATATTTTTTATAACCTAACCCTGACTTGTACTTCTCAACAACTTTGTCCCTTACTTGTTTGGAGAGTTCCTTGGTCTTCATGGCAGTGTTTGGGTAGTGGTGCCTCTTGCTTAGGTGTTCCAGCCTCTGGGGCCTTTCAAAAAAGGTATGTATATGTAATGACAGAGCATGTGACACTTAGATTGCACACAGGTGGACATCATTTCACTAATTATGTGACTTCTGAAGGTAATTGATTGCACCAGAGCTTTTTATGGGCTTCATAACAAAGGGCGTGAATACATACGCACATGCCAATTTTCATTTTTCTATTTCTAAAAAAATTGTTTATGAATATATTTTTCTCATTTCACTTCACCAACTTAGACTATTGTGTTCTGATCCATCACATAAAATTCAGATTAACAAAACATTGAAGGGCTGTAATGTAACAAAATAGGTAAAAGTCAAAGGGGGTGAATACTTTTGCAAGGCACTGTAAATTATGTCAGCACATCTGTATTGATGACACAGCCACACATAACAACAAGACCTATAACATCAGAGTGCCCTATTCATGCACATCATCTAATGTGGTTTACATAATACAATGCACTGTATGTGAAATAGGCTGTTACACTGTGGAGACCAGCCAAAAACTGCACCTAAGGATGAATGTGCATAAACATTATATTAAAAAGCACAATGTCAACAATTATTGTCCCAGAAATGTAGTCTTCAAAAATTAACACTAAAATGTGCTTTTCAATTTTCCACTTGTCATAGTTCTTTATAAATCCCCCATCCCCCCCCCCTGTCAAAAAAAAGAGAAAAATATGTAAACAGGTATGCAACATGGGAACAGGGATGTTGTTTCTGCCCCATCTAATTTTATGCTAAAAATAAAAACTGCAAAGGTGTAAATTTGTTCTAGCCCACCAATAGCCTAATTTCTATTTTTTTTATCTTGTTTAGTATGTGACAGATTTTTAAAGGTTGTTGTAATATTTAGAGACTGTCTTTGTGACTTGTGGCTAAGGTCTGATAAGCTTGTGTTGTTGAAAAGCCTACTATATTACAATATATACAATATCCTGTTTTGATTATGGACAGGTAAACAAAAAAGTTAAATTCTTATTAATTAGTATTATATAATTGAGTTGCAGTAGAAGCCATCATTTTGGCTTCTGCTAATCTGTTTTGTTTGGTGGGAAGACACCTTAAATACACCAGCTGCTTCAATTTAATTATGGTAATCTTTCCTTACTGGCAACATTTTAAATAGTACTAATATTCTCTCTTAAAACAGGAAATCTAGCCTACCTGTTTACTGGAAGTTTGATAAAGAGGCTGAAGCTCAAATATGTTGGGAAGACAGGGTTCCCTAGAGGAGACTCGAATGCTGGGAAGACTGAAAGCACACATAGAAGGGGCGGCAGAAGTGGAGATAGATGAGGATGGAAGGATATATATATATATATATATATATATATATATATAGTAATTAAAGCATGAGCTTGAATTAGCTAAGAGGGGCAGTGGATGACAAATGTGCCAGGCGTGTTTTTGTCCATAGGGTCACTAAGAGTGGGACATGCCTCAAGGACAAAACAACAACAAAAAAATATTCTATTTTGTTTCCATTTGAGAAAGTAACTTGATCAAAGCAATGGCTGCCAACAATAAATAATATCTGTATTGGATAGTTTCTACAAAATGTTTGATCACAATTAATCTTCAGAAAAAAGAGGTTCTAAATATAGGACTGCAGTATTCCTTTAATCTTAGCATGTATATAATTTACTATTTTAACAAGACTTTGCTGTACTATTATACCATATTATTCTCTGTACGTTTTTGATGATTTTTTATTTCACGTGCCAACAAATAATATAAGCTCAATATCAGAGAAATCCTGATTTAAAGAAATGTAATTAAGAGACATGGAGTGCAAATCCTAGGGTCTCATTCTTATAAGAATTTGTAGTTCTAGAATACTAAACTAAATGTTGTTCATATAATTATTGACTGATTTTATATTTTTATGCCATATGGTGTTTTAGTTATACTTGCATGTTATGAATGCTATGAAATACTTCAGAAAATGACCTTAGATCTGTCACTTTGAATCAAGACATGGAAAAATATGTTTTTCTTTTAACAAAAAAAGTGTTATATTCTGCTGTTCTATTACTCATAGTAGTTCCTGTACAAGTTTTTGCTTAAAAAAAATGCCAAGGTAAATTTACAATTAGAGATGCAATGTTGGCTCTCTTAATATTAATAAGTGTTCTAATACATATCTTGGCATTCAAATTTAGTATTTCTTATTATTTAAATTTGGTCCATCCCTAATCTATGGCTATAAGACTTTGACATTAATATTCTCCTGTCACTCATTATTTATATATTACGTCAGTAGTCTGTGTAATATATTTTAATACTATTTTGAAAATCAGAATGCATTTCAGATCTTTCCTCCAGCTTAATTGAGTTCACCGATCCTTGGATGTATGACAATCTTGTTTCTTCAGATAGAAAGGTATAATTTAAACTCTGCAGTGACAAGAGTTTTAAAAAATGGTATACATGGAATAAAAGTCTGCAGATTTTTGTGATAGCTACATGAAGAGCATTTTATCTGTCCAAAATCTGAGACAACTTGGTTAATACAAAGTAGAAACCCTGGATATTGCTGAAAGCAAGTATAAATAATTCAGCACTTTATCCAATTAAACTATAGAGAAATGTTGTGTACATTCAATATATACCTTGCACTCACATTGTCCTTTATCTATAGATCAAATATAGTACAGCTAGGTATGTTCTAGTTGCAATATCTAAGGATGTTAAAAAATGCACTCACTAGGCATCCATTAATATACAGACTAAAGTTTACTCCCTTTTCACAGCATTAAGATATCTCAATAGACCATCACTGGCCTCCATTGACTTGAATGAAAAGGAGATAACACATTGTTTACTGCACCTGTTAAGAAGCGAATGAATCAGTAACGTGTTGATAAATAACCACTGTTGTTTGGAAAAAGATTATCAATCTTAATTTTCATCATCAGTGATCAGTGTTTGTGGAGTATCATTCTTTTGGAGTAGATCTGTTGGTAGGCTATGTCTGTATGCTAAAAGATTCCATGCAAGGGCATAGGAACTGGGTGGTGGGAGGCAAATTCCCACCAGATTAAATTAATAGGAGACAGAAAAAATAGCAAAATAAACATAATAATGCATTACCAGATTTGGCAACTAGATGGTGAGCGCTATGGAGCAGTATGTCTTTCCCATGATAGATAGATACTTTTTAATTATTTTACAGGGGGCAGGGGCATTGACAATTTAAATAAACAAATAATAAAAACATTTTTTGAGGGGCACTGCAGCAGTGGGGCCCCCAGAGCAAGGCCCCAGTTCATTGCACAGGAAGCACCATCGGTAGAGCCACCCCTGCTTCCTGTCCTGGGAGTAGAGTTGAATTATCCCCACCCAGAGTTTTTTGGGCTCCTACTCCCATGGTTCCATGCATGGAGTGAATAGCAGCAGAAAGCTGATACATTACAAGAGTATTTACATGTGGCTACCAATAATTCATATTACCTCATTGGGCATGCTGTATACTGATATATATTATGGAGACTTCCTACTGACCATTTTGGGACATGTACGCATGTATACAATAACTTTTCATTACATGTTCAATTATGTGTTAACAGCACTACATTGTATACATTATAACAATCAATTCTTGTCTATTGATGTATTGTTTAATTGATTTTTTTTCTTCAGAAATAAATATATGGATGGATTTCCACACAACCTGCCTTTGCACATAGTTTTTCATCTGAAAATGTTGCAGTAGCGTATTTATTAAGAGTTAACTCATCTATTATAGGAGCAAGCGGTAGATTAATGAAACTGAAAATAATTGCTAAAAAGGAATCTTGTTACAAATACAACAGAAATTGCTTGAATACTGTTTCATTTGCTTAGAAGGCTGTGTGTAGTGCCACACCATGCCATTCATACATCATTTGCCGGAGACATGAACAGCAGAGTTTAATCTGGTCTTTCTGTAAGAAGACAAATTAAGGTGAAACCTCTAATTATTTTCCTGCACTGACTGCTATAATTTGAGTCTTCTCTACCTGCAAACAACAGTTAAAGAATTGTCAGTTGAAAACTCCATTTGATTTCGCCCCCTCTGGCTGAAGCATCAGTTCAGAGCTCAATGAAGCAGAAACAATACGTATAAGACTGAGGGCCCTATTAAATTCTCCCTCGTAGTTCTCTCGGTGCTCGCAAAAGGCAGTTTTCCTGCTGTTTGCGAGAACCGAATCTCTCGCAGCCTGCTTTACGATATGACTGCGAGAAAATGGCCGAGAATAGGCTCAGAGAGAGCTACGTAGCCCTAAATCTATGCACGAGTCTCGCATATCGTAAAAATCCCTACGTGGACAAAAAGTCCACGCAAGGGATCCGAAAGCCTCTACGTGCTGCCTCGGAACAGCCCGAGACAGCAGTGTGAGGCTCCCCCCTGCACCCTATACACATCCCCATGCTGCAGGGGTCACTATCAGGACCCCTGCAGCACCCCCACATTAACCCCTTGCAGCGGGGGTCCTTTTAAACTTTTAAATTCTTTTAAATTCCCCGCCGCGGCTCCTTAAAGGGACCGCGGCACACTATTACCCAATCCCGGCCGCGGCACTTAAAATTAACCCCCCTCTATGCTGGGGGTCCCCATCGGGACCCCCGAAGTGTCCCCACATAAACCCATTGCAGGGGGGGGCCCCGATCTGCATAGATCAGGCCCCCCGCTGCATTTAAAACTTTTGAATTCCCCGCCGCGGCTCCTTAAAGGGACCGCGGCACACTATTACCCAATCCCGGCCGCGGGACTTAAAATTAACCCCCCTCTATGCTGGGGGTCCCCATCGGGACCCCCGAAGTGTCCCCACATAAACCCATTGCAGGGGGGGGCCCCGATCTGCATAGATCAGGCCCCCCGCTGCATTTAAAACTTTTAAATTCCCCGCCACGGCTCCTTAAAGGGACCGCGGCACACTATTACCCAATCCCGGCCGCGGGACTTAAAATTAACCCCCCTCTATGCTGGGGGTCCCCATCGGGACCCCCGAAGTGTCCCCACATAAACCCATTGCAGGGGGGGCCCGATCTGCATAGATCAGGCCCCCCGCTGCATTTAAAACTTTTAAATTCCCCGCCGCGGCTCCTTAAAGGGACCGCGGCACACTATTAACCAATCCCGGCCGCGGCACTTAAAATTAACCCCCCCTCTATGCTGGGGGTCCCATCGGGACCCCTGAAGTGTCCCCATATAAACCCCCTGCAGCGGGGGGCCCCGATCGGCACCGATCGTGACCCTGCTGCAATTCAATTTTAAATTTCCCGCCTCGCGGGTCCTCAAAGGACCGTAAAGGTCCTGAAAGGACTCGCACTAAAAATATTAACCCTAGGCAACTATAATTACCCCATCAACTCATGATGGTCAATCCAGACCACCATAAGGCCTAAATTAACCCATTAACTCATGATGGTCAATCCAGACCAGCATAAGACCTAAATTAACCCATTAACTCATGATGGTCAATCCAGACCACCATAAGGCCTAAATTAACCCATTAACTCATGATGGTCAATCCAGACCACCATAAGGCCTAAATTAACCCATTAACTCATGATGGTCAATCCAGACCACCATAAGGCCTAAATTAACCCATTAACTCATGATGGTCAATCCAGACCACCATAAGGCCTAAATTAACCCATTAACTCATGATGGTCAATCCAGACCAGCATAAGACCTAAATTAACCCATTCTCATGATGGTCAATCCAGACCACCATAAGGCCTAAATTAACCCATTAACTCATGATGGTCAATCCAGACCACCATAAGGCCTAAATTAACCCATTAACTCATGATGGTCAATCCAGACCACCATAAGGCCTAAATTAACCCATTAATTCATGATGGTCAATCCAGACCACCATAAGGCCTAAATTAACCCATTAACTCATGATGGTCAATCCAGACCAGCATAAGACCTAAATTAACCCATTAACTCATGATGGTCAATCCAGACCACCATAAGGCCTAAATTAACCCATTAACTCATGATGGTCAATCCAGACCACCATAAGGCCTAAATTAACCCATTAACTCATGATGGTCAATCCAGACCACCATAAGGCCTAAATTAACCCATTAACTCATGATGGTCAATCCAGACCACCATAAGGCCTAAATTAACCCATTAACTCATGATGGTCAATACAGACCACCATAAGGCTCTATTTAACCCCATCAGTCCCATAAGGGTATATTATTACCATTATGGGCCTGTTACAACCCAACATTAACCACATAAGTGCCATGATGGTCCTCAAGGACCATCATGACACTAACTACAAACACTACACTATAACCCCCAATAAACCATTTAATCTAAACTAACCCCCCTCTACACTAATCTATTAACACTTACACTACCTACCTACACTACCTACCCCCTAATAAACCTCCCCAACACTCTAATTACAAAAAACAAAAAACCTACAGTACAAAAAACAAAAAAACCTACAGTACAGCAAAAAAAAAAAACAATTACAACCCCACCCCCCACTACAGAAAACAAAAAAATACATTACAACCCCACCCCCCACTACAGAAAATAAAAAAATTACACACCTGAAAAGGAAAGACAGATAAACACAATACAATACATACATATAATACATTAAATACATTACATACAATACATGACATTACATATAATATATTACATATAATATATTACATATAATACATTACATACATTACATACAATACATGACATTACATATAATATATTAAATATAATATATTACATATAATATATTACATATAATACATTACATACATTACATACAATACATGACATTACATATAATATATTAAATATAATATATTACATATAATATATTACATATAATATATTACATATAATACATTACATACATTACATACAATACATGACATTACATATAATATATTACATATAATATATTACATATAATACATTACATACATTACATACAATACATGACATTACATATAATATATTAAATATAATATATTACATATAATATATTACATATAATACATTACATACATTACATACAATACATGACATTACATATAATATATTAAATATAATATATTACATATAATATATTACATATAATATATTACATATAATACATTACATACATTACATACAATACATGACATTACATATAATATATTACATATAATATATTACACATAATATATTACATATAATACATTACATACATTACATACAATACATGACATTACATACATTACATATAATATATTACATATAATATATTACATATAATATATTACATATAGTCCTAATCAAATACCCCCTATCTATCTAACATACAATCTATTTAATTTAAAATAAATCCTAACTATATCAAATACATCCCCCTATCTATCTAATATACAAAAAATCCTAACTACATACACAGACCCTTATTCTAAACTAAAATAAAATAATTACAGTCCTAACTACATACACAGACCCTAATTCTAAGCTAAAATCAATAAATTAAGACCACTTACCTTTAAGATGTTGCTTCAGATCACTAACCTATGGGTCAAACAAAAAATAAA
The DNA here is from genome assembly GCA_027410445.1 of Discoglossus pictus. NCBI lineage: Eukaryota > Metazoa > Chordata > Amphibia > Anura > Alytidae > Discoglossus > Discoglossus pictus. The sequence goes on along the minus strand of CM050173.1, from coordinate 97,665,749 downwards.
AATTAGTACAAAACATTAACATCAAATAAATAAACATTCTATACATTCTAAATATTCAACTCACCTTTACAGCATGTCCAGTCACTGTTTAGCTCTTCCTGCGCGGCCCTGTTAAAAAAAAAAACACAATACATGAATACATGAATACAATATATAAACAATAAATAAAATACACAAATAAACATCTAAATATACATTTAACTTACCTCCCCGCGATGTCCCCGGCCTTCTCTCCTTCAGCCCCGGCTGGGCCGCGGAACCATCCGCGCTCTAAAAAAAAAAAAAAAAAAAAAACTAACGGAGGTCTGCACTGGCAGACCTCCCCGACGCTACTGAACCTCCCGGAGTCGTTTCCGGGAGGAAATTGGCATTGGCGGCTTGTGATTGGCTGAAAAAGCTGTCTATCAATTTCAGCCAATCAAAAGTCATCAATGTGTGAGCCAATCAGGATGGGATACACCCCAATATCCCACCCTGATTGGCTAAAACACTTGTCTATCTTTCTGGGAACCAATCACAACGCTCAGATGCCTTCAGCCAATCACTATGGGATACACCCCCACGGAGTGATTGGTAGAAGACATCTGCGCATCCTGATTGGCTCCTACATTGACGACTTTTGATTGGCTGACAGCTTTTTCAGCCAATCACAAGCCGACAATGCCAATTTCCTCCCGGAAACGACTCCGGGAGGTTCAGTAGCGTCGGGGAGGTCTGCCAGTGCAGACCTCCGTTAGTTTTTTTTCTTTTTTTTTTTTAGAGCGCGGATGGTTCCGCGGCCCAGCCGGGGCTGAAGGAGAGAAGGCCGGGGACATCGCGGGGAGGTAAGTTAAATGTATATTTAGATGTTTATTTGTGTATTTTATTTATTGTTTATATATTGTATTCATGTATTCATGTATTGTGTTTTTTTTTAACAGGGCCGCGCCGGAAGAGCTAAACAGTGACTGGACATGCTGTAAAGGTGAGTTGAATATGTAGAATGTATATAATGTTTATTTATTTGATGTTAATGTTTTGTACTAATTTTTCTTTTTGTTTGACCCATAGGTTAGTGATCTGAAGCAACATCTTAAAGGTAAGTGGTCTTAATTTATTGATTTTAGCTTAGAATTAGGGTCTGTGTATGTAGTTAGGACTGTAATTATTTTATTTTAGTTTAGAATAAGGCTCTGTGTATGTAGTTAGGATTTTTTGTATATTAGATAGATAGGGGGATGTATTTGATATAGTTAGGATTTATTTTAAATTAAATAGATTGTATGTTAGATAGATAGGGGGTATTTGATTAGGACTATATGTAATATATTATATGTAATATATTATATGTAATATATTATATGTAATGTATGTAATGTCATGTATTGTATGTAATGTATGTAATGTATTATATGTAATATATTATATGTAATATATTATATTTAATATATTATATGTAATGTCATGTATTGTATGTAATGTATGTAATGTATTATATGTAATATATTATATGTAATATATTATATGTAATATATTATATGTAATGTCATGTATTGTATGTAATGTATGTAATGTATTATATGTATGTATTGTATTGTGTTTATCTGTCTTTCCTTTTCAGGTGTGTAATTTTTTTATTTTCTGTAGTGGGGGGTGGGGTTGAAATGTATTTTTTTGTTTTCTGTAGTGGGGGGTGGGGTTGTAATTGTTTTTTTTTTTCTGTACTGTAGGTTTTTTTGTTTTTTGTACTGTAGGTTTTTTGTTTTCTGTGCTGTAGGTTTTTTGTTTTTTGTAATTAGAGTGTTGGGGAGGTTTATTAGGGGGTAGGTAGTGTAGGTAGGTAGTGTAAGTGTTAATAGATTAGTGTAGAGGGGGGTTAGTTTAGATTAAATGGTTTATTGGGGGTTATAGTGTAGTGTTTGTAGTTAGTGTCATGATGGTCCTTGAGGACCATCATGGCACTTATGTGGTTAATGTTGGGTTGTAACAGGCCCATAATGGTAATAATATACCCTTATGGGACTGATGGGGTTAAATAGAGCCTTATGGTGGTCTGTATTGACCACCATGAGTTAATGGGTTAATTAGAGCCTTATGGTGGTCTGTATTGACCACCATGAGTTAATGGGTTAATTTAGGCCTTATGGTGGTCTGTATTGACCACCATGAGTTAATGGGTTAATTTAGGCCTTATGGTGGTCTGGATTGACCATCATGAGTTAATGGGTTAATTTAGGCCTTATGGTGGTCTGGATTGACCACCATGAGTTAATGGGTTAATTTAGGCCTTATGGTGGTCTGTATTGACCATCATGAGTTAATGGGTTAATTTAGGCCTTATGGTGGTCTGGATTGGCCATCATGAGTTAATGGGTTAATTTAGGCCTTATGGTGGTCTGGATTGACCATCATGAGTTAATGGGGTAATTATAGTTGCCTGGGGTTAATATTTTTAGTGCGAGTCCTTTCAGGACCTTTACGGTCCTTTGAGGACCCGCGAGGCGGGAAATTTAAAATTGAATTGCAGCAGGGTCACGATCGGTGCCGATCGGGGCCCCCCCGCTGCAGGGGGTTTATATGGGGACACTTCGGGGGTCCCGATGGGGACCCCCAGCATAGAGGGGGGTTAATTTTAAGTCCCGCGGCCGGGATTGGGTAATAGTGTGCCGCGGTCCCTTTAAGGAGCCGCGGCGGGGAATTTAAAAGTTTTAAATGCAGCGGGGGGCCTGATCTATGCAGATCGGGGACCCCCCCTGCAATGGGTTTATGTGGGGACACTTCGGGGGTCCCAATGGGGACCCCCAGCATAGAGGGGGGTTAATTTTAAGTCCCGCGGCCGGGATTGGGTAATAGTGTGCCGCGGCCCCTTTAAGGAGCCGCGGCGGGGAATTTAAAAGTTTTAAATGCAGCGGGGGCCTGATCAGTGCCGATCGGGGACCCCCGCTGCAAGGGGTTAATGTGTGGGGGCTGCGGGGGTTCCTATGGACCCCTGCAGCAAGGTGTTCATGTGAGGACACTTCGGGGGTCCCAACAGGGACCCCCGCATTGAGGGGGGGTTCATTTTAGGTGCCTGGGGGGGGGTTTGGAGTACCCCCCACGGCAGGGCTTATGTGGGGGACTGCCGCGGATGTCCCTTTTAGGACCCCCGCAGCACTTGATGAGGAGTGGGAGCCTGCGATATCATCTCGCAGGCTGTCACTCCTCATGTACATTTACGCAGTGTAGATACGTACGGCCCTGCTGCGTAGCTCACACGTTGCTCGCAGCAGGGCTAATTTAATAGCATTGTAAGTTAGAGAAACTTTGCAGTACGTAGGGCTTAAGTAGAAGCCTCTTATTTACGAGGCTGGAATTTAATAGGGCCCTTAGTTTCAAAATGCATTAAAGGCATACAATTAAGTCCAAATGTCAGGGCATGTTTTGCACCTATAAAATGAAAGATACGACTAACAGCTCAGTTATGAAAGTAATTGCATCAAATTGAAATCAGAGCCAACTGATTGTTTAAAAAACAGTTTGAAAAATATGTATCTCTTGTAATTATGATTTATTTGTTATGGTTGGTTTAAAGGTAATTATTAAAGCCTCCTCTGTAAAAGCAACAAGACATGATCAATTTCAGGGCACATCTACAATTCCAAAAGTAGGTTAGTTGGCTTGTTTTTTCTTGTCATTATTTAGTGTATAGAAATTTCACTGAAGCTATAAAAATTCTAAAAACACAGGTCCTTTTCTTTTATAATTACACATGCGCAACATTGGTGAAAAAGGGTAGTGTAGGCAAAAAAAGGATTTCCCCCTCCCAGGCCTTGTGCTATGAGAGGCGCTCCCGAGGCCCCTGGGGCAGAATTCCCGTGCCGAACAAAGTGATGGCCTCGCTGTCGACTCAGCACCGTCAAGATGCTCCACGTCGGAGGGGGGAATAGTTTTTTTGCCTGCACTACACTTTTTCACCACTTCAGCAACTTTGTGCAGGGCCTAACAGGATAGGTCCGAAGCACATTGTATCACATTTTGATTTTATCTACTTTATAGAATATATTTTTAGGTAACTTCTAATACATCTACTTTGCTGAAAGAGACAAATTGTAACTTACTATTAAAACACTCCTCACTAAATATTTCTTATCAATATAAATCAATACAATGCCCAACCTTTGAATTTAACAGCCATTCCTACCCAATAGTATGTATCAGAAAAAGTTTATCACAAAAAGTTCCAAGTACAGTACTTTGCAGAAATTACTGGGGATATCAGTGAGTACTTGATACATTTCTTCCCTCTGTGGTGTTGCTGCTTTCCAGTGTGGTATGTTTACTTTGCACCATGCTACTTGGTACTCCATTCTCCAGGTTACTATAGTAGAAAGAAAAAAGAGAGTGGGGAAATGCAAACGGCCACTATGATTTAGTAATTTATTATAGTCCAATGAAAATTAAAAAAAAAGAGGGTTTACAGTCACATTTGTTCTCTAAAAAAGAGGTGTAGATGAGGTATGGATAAGATAGACCAATTCCCAAGTAGCTTCTGCAGGATGTAAAGCTCAGTATAGGAGAAGATATCTCTCTGGAGGTCACTGTGGTGGAATATGGTTTTGTAATAATTCGACTGGAGCTTATCCTAGAAAGCAGGCTGCAGGACGTCGCATATGGATTTCGTGGAAGTGTCCTTAAGTGTTTCACGGTTCTATCACAGCTTCATCAGAGGCCTCATTTACACCTCTTAATAAGAGAACAACGAATATGACTGTAAACCCTCTTTTTTTACTTTTCATACTATAATGGCAGTTTGTAATTCCCCTCTATGTTTCTTTAACTTATCAAATTGTACACTAATTGGAGAATCAAGTTATGGATAGTCTAACACATAGAGGTTGTAGGAGAGAAGTGTAGTGTGGTACCATGTTAGCCATTGGAAAAAACTGTGTAAGTAGATATGATATTTCTTAATTAATAATTTACTAAATTAACATAGCAAGCTCTGAAGGTGCAAATAGACTAACGCTTTAATATCTGTGGAAGGCCTTTTTTGTGCTCCCAAAGCTAGTGAATTATATATATAAGATATTTGCTGGCATTAACTAGTGAACCCCAGGATACCTATACACCAGATTCACTAACTTTAGAAAAGGCTGCAGTGTTTATGTCGTAAGAGGAAATCTGACACTGCAGTCTCTGCAGTGTACCCAGCTGACTTGAGAAGTTTAATTAACCTAATTCACAGGGTATTATACTTTATGTGATTAGCTGAATAATTGTAATGCCACCAAGTGGCACAATTAGTTATCATTGCATTATATCCTTACTAGTATATATGCCATGCACACGAACACATAACTAGAGTTTGTCTTATGGAAAGATGAAACTCCAATTATTTGATAGCATTAATAAAGATACATTAGAATGTAGATTCCCTAAAGAACTGATGTCCTTCTGATCGCAATTCAAATAATGGTTATCATTATACACATATAAAAGCAGTGCTTGAGGCACTTTAGCAATGCAAAGAGGAATGTTATTCATTTTAGTATACAGTCACAGTCTTTGAAGATAAAACATATTCTAAGTAAACCTTGAACTTTAACCAGTGATATAGTCATGCATTGAAAATATATTACTCATGACTTTATTTAGTTTCAGAGCTATCCACTTAAACACCTTCATAGAGAAAACTATCTCTAAGAAAGAAGTTTGTTGAGATTCCTCAGGTTCTATTCCATGGCTCCCGTAAGTTTGATTTGTAGCTACAGGAGTTTTGAAAAGCAATTTTGCAGATTGAATTTATGGCTCCCACAAAAATAATCCCGTAAACTTACTGACACATCCATGAGGTTTGCCCATAGCTTTCTAACTCTAAAGTGTTCTTTCATCCTGTTTTCAGGAGACTCCAAATCTGAATCTTAGTAGCCTTCATAGCAAGGCTATATGAACATACTACACCAGCCGGAAAATCCTGAAATAATAGCTATAAAAAACCCTTTTCAGGGCTGGGAAGGAGTTACATAATTATAAAAAGTAATTCAGGGGGTTTATGGACACCTCCTTTTATGACCTGCTACCCCCTTGGAGCAGAGTATCTCCAGAGATTTTTCCTTAATACCCACAATCCCCTACCCCCCGGGTATACCCTGAAACAGGTCCTTTAACTTCATGGGCATATCTATTGATCCCTCTGGGGCCTGCAGCCATAAACCTGGGGGTCCCTATGGACCCCCATGACATCTAACTTAAACCTTGTTATCATAGGCTTTTCTATGGACCATCATGGTAATCTAAACTATAACCATGAGGTTCTTTTGGATGTCCATGATACGTAAAATAAACCTCATTTTCAAAGGGATCCTTAAAGAAAAAAGGAAAAAGAAAATAAAAAGTACTTACCATCCATCTTGACAACCCTTTAGTGATGATCCCTGGTTACTGGACACTTTCATGCTAATGGCCGAATCTGCCCTCTTATTGGTTAATTGAAATGGGCCTCCGCCTAAACAAACCTAACAGAGCTCCTCCTCCAAGGTGTTCCCGGGCAGACTAATGTGTTTTTGATGGCATCTTTGCCTTAGGCCAATTTCTACAGGCTGAAGATGATGACAAGGGGTTCAATGAAGCAAGATATATATATATATATATATATATATATATATATATATATATCTATAAAAAACACAAACTGCTCCTCCTCCATTCTCCCACGCTGACTATTTTTGCTCCTTGCCTTATATAATATATTTGCAGATTCTGATTGGCATTAATATATGTCAATCATATTTCAGCCGATTTCAGCCAATCAAAATCGTGTATTTGAATTACTCTGATGGCAACTAACATCGACTCCTTTGCCATGAGGTCTCCATGGACACCCATGATACAAATTAACTAAAACCAATTGTAATATTAGCCCACAGTAATTATCGTTCATAGTTTTATGGAAAGACTTGACAGCTGCCCTTGTAGGGAAGTCTTATCCTTGGAAAGTGCATGTCATCATGTTGTTAAAGGCAGCCAAGAATATTTTACCTGATGTTTTTATGGTGTAACTTTAGCTAATATATATATATATATATATATATATATATATATATATATATATCACGTATATAGTTGTCAGCATGCGAGTTGTTGCTAACGCTTGCGTGCTCGCGAAGCGAGGCCGGCAGTTGCTGGCAAGGAGCGCCAAAGGTGCTGGTGGAGAGGAGCGCTGTAGGCGCTCACTCCTACGACCCCCTACGACTTTCCAACCGCAAATGCGGACCCTCGAACCGAGGGGCTGAATTTGCGGAGTTGGAGGCTTCCACGTCAGCTCACAATTGCTTTAAAACGACCACACAATCGGGACTTGGAAAAAAAACATAAACACGCAATGACTAACTACGGACTTACACAAAAAAATGCGAGCCACGGACTTCGGAAAAAAAAAATTGCACCCTTACGACAACCCCCCCGTAATACCATTAACGACTCGCAAAAATGCGACCTTAACAGACAAACAGCGCACAGCGGAAAATACTAAAAACACAAAAAATAAACACAAAAATACAAAAATAAACATTACCCACAGCAAGGGGGACACCCACGACGTCTGTAAGTCAGTTTACACCTCGATTTCACTAACATTTCAACACTTTACACACTCGAAAATCCCCTAAGCAACAGAAAAAATGGGCGACAAAAAAAACGAAAACGAGGCTAAGGACGTAAAATTACAAAACGTACTCTCAAAACTGAACCAACACTCAAGAACAGTTCATGCGGCATGTAACACACATTATGCGGGACATACCACACAGAAAATCACAACCATTTCACATGCAACAAATAACTAGTATCCGCAAAATGGCGGCTGCAACGCAAATTGACGGCTGGAAAGCAAATAGCGCATACTGCACACTTTCCAGAAATTTCTACTTTTCTCCTTAGGTGATGAACAGTGTGACTGGACATTTCACTGGTGGCTTTACTTCTGAAGCAAATTCCTTAGCACTTTACAAGTTTACAATCTGCAGATTACAACAAATAGGTAAGCTATAATACATTTAATTAATTAATAAATCCATAAACAAAAAAAAACAAAAAAAACTTTGCTTTCAAATATTGCCAACAAGAACCATATTCATGTATAGTAAGATTTCAAACACACATATATATATGTGTATGTGCCATAAAACAATCTCAATTAAAAAAAAAAAAAAAAAACATAGATTTTATTCATATCTATTTTTTTTTTAAATGGCCTTTTACAAATAAAACATAGACACATATATATTTATGCTGCATTTCAATATTTTACTTTTCTTCACATTTCCAACAGACTTTGCTTTAACAGCGTCACTGAATGATTTGCAGCGCTGCACGGTTTCACACAGACTGTGAAATCGGCACAATTTTAAAAGACAAAGAAAGAACAACAGGTAATATACAAAAATACAATTGATTCACAAAAAGATGCTGTTGTTAAAAAAAACTAAAAAAATACATTTCTCTTTCTCTTTTTCAACAGACACTGCCTGAAGACTGTCGCAGGAAGATTGGCAGAAGGGGACCCTCTGTCATTGATACACAACTAATAATTCAACCAAGGTATAGTATAACAAGTAAAAACAAAAAAAACACCTATCCTGTTTCTTGTGTGCCAATGTCAAAATGAAAAACAAAAATAAATCATAAGCCCCTACTACCAATGATGGTGCACACAAAACACCATACTTCAAGAAATATTGTTAACACATACAAAATGGAACAATGCATCCTGTTATGTCTGCACCACCCTCTAAATCTAACCCATATCCTAAATCTCTAATCCCAAAAGTGGCGTACAGAAAACAGGATAGTATAACAAATATTGGTAACACATACACATTTTAAGAATAAATCCTGTTTTGTGTGCCCTAACCTATAAGCCTAAACCCAGAACCTAAACCTCTAATGACAACAGTGGTGTACAGAAAACAGGATACTACAACAAATATTGTTAACACATACAAAATTTAAGAATAAATCCTGTTTTGTGTGCCCTTACCTATAAGTCTAAACCCAGAAACTAAAACTCTAATGACAACAGTGGTGTACACAAAACAGGATAGTACAAAATAATTTGCAGCGCTGCACGGTTTCACGCGCACTGTGAAATCTGCACAATTTTACACACAACAAAGAAACAACAATGGCTAATACACAAAAATACATTTGATTCACAAAAATAAGATGCTGTTGTTAAAAAAAACAAAAAAACATTAAACTAATTAAACATTTATCTTTCTCTTTTTCAACAGACAGTGCCTGAAGACTGTCACAGGAAGATTGGCAGCAGGGGACCAGCTATCATTGATACACAACTAATAATTCAACCAAGGTATAGTATAACAAGTAAAAAAAAAAAAAACACCTATCCTGTTTCTTGTGTGCCAATGTCAAAATGAAAAACAACAATAAATCATAAGCCCCTACTACCAATGATGGTGCACACAAAACACGATACATCAGCAAATATTGTTAACACATATAAAATAGAACTATGAATCCTGTTTTGTCTGCAGCAACCTCTAAGCCTAACCCATAACGTAAATCTCTAATCCCAAAAGTGGCGTACAGAAAACAGGATAGTATAACAAATATTGGTAACACATACAAAAATTAGGAATAAATCCTGTTTTGGGTGCCCTAACCTATAAGCCTAACCCATAACCTAAATCTATAATCCCAAAAGTGGCGTACAGAAAACAAAATAGTACAACAAATATTGGTAACACATACACAATTTAAGAATAAATCCTGTTTTTGGGTGCCATAACCTATAATCCTAAACCGACAACCTAAACCTCTAATGACAACAGTGGTATACAGAAAACAAAATAGTACACCAATTACTGCCAATACATACAAAATGGAACAATAAATCCTGTTTTCTGTGCTCTAATCTATAAGCCTAAACCCACAACCTAAACCTCTAATAACAACAGTGCTGCACACAAAACAGGATAGTACAACAACAAAAAATATGCACTTAAAAAAAAAATTACAATAAGGACCAAAAATAATAAGATTATATATTTTTTACAGATTAATATGGAAGATACTGGCAAGAAACAGGAAAAAATAAGACGGCAAACTAGAGAAAGTAAAAAACCTGGGTAAAGCATCAGACGCCGGAGCAGAAGGAAATTCGAGGACAAAAAGAACGCGAAAGACTTGCAAGCAAAAGCTGACAAACTAAAATCTACCCCTAAGAAGGCAACTAAAAAAACAAAAGCATTTAGAAAGTGTTGCTAAACAATCAGATAGCATTTCAAATGGTGATTTAGAGAGTCATATTGATATATGTTCTCACAATTGTCCTTTACTTAAATCTTTAGCCGTAGAGGTTCATCATTGTGGTGATATGAATATTGTCTGTCAGTTTTGTGGGGCTTATCATTTCAAACAGGAAAGACCCAGAGATGGCGAGTTTGTTAGTTGCTGTCAAAAAGGCAAGGTAAAACTTCCAGAAAGACAACAATTCCCAACATATTTACAAAGCATAATGACTGAGCCTACTTTCCCCATCTACCAAAATTTCAAAACAAACATAAGATCCTATAATGGTGCCATATCCTTTGCATCTATGGGTGCAACATTAGCTACTAATGTATCAGGACATGGCCCTTACTGCTTTAAAGTACAAGGACAAATTTACCATTGTACTCATTTACATCCAGAGCAAGGAGAGCAAAGAAAATTTGCTCAACTATATGTCCTAGATACAATGGAAGCTGTTGAGCAATGTATGCAGCTTCAAGAAAATAAAAAATGTTAACCCATTGTTTTTATAGAGATGGATAAAATTATGGTTAATAACCCGTACACTCAAGCTTATAAAAAATTGGCAGAAGTAGAAAAGGAACATCAAATTCATGCAGAAATACATCAATTGCCAATCCCAAAGGTCAATATGGTGCTTAAAAGAGAACGCCATCCTGATAAATGCTGTTATACATTGCCAACATCAAATGAGGTTGCAATGGTCTTTCAAAATGATCTTAAGTACCAATTTGGATCCAATGACATATCCCATATTTTTTCCACAAGGGGAGGTAGGATGACAACTCAAAATAACCCTTGAGAGTTACCCTAATTCAAAAGTATGTGTGAGAAATAATATTTCAATGCTTGAATTTAAAGTGGCTCTAATTGCCATTCGAGATGGATTCAATCCCATTTTATGTGGAGGAAAACTGACACAACAATGGATCATTGATTTGAATTTGCAAGTTGAGGCAAATAATTTAAACGTCATCAAATATCAACAAGATAAACTACGTGTAGAACAGTATTGTGAATTGATGGATTATGTCGCTGAGGTTGCTACAACCAGAGAGCTGCCAGCTGGCAAAGCCGTCATTTTACCATCTTCTTTCCAGGGATCTCCTTGCAAAATGCGAGAAAGATACAATGATGCCATGGCTACTGTAACTAAATTTGGAAAACCAGATTTATTTATTACATTTACATGTAATCCACAATGGCCAGAGATTACACACAATTTGCTAATTGGACAAACTGCTTCCGATAGACCAGATTTAGTGGCAAGAGTCTTTAAAATCAAATTAAATTAAATTAAATTAATACGTGACATAACCATAACTCAGTTATTTGGCAAATGACTGGCTTATGTTTATACCATCAAATTTAAAAAAAGAGGCCTTCCACATGCACATATTCTTATAATCCTTCAAGAGAAAGATAAATTAGATACTGGTGACAAAGTGGATTCAGTAATTATTGCTGAACTACCAGATCCAGAAATACATGGTAGACTATATGAGATTGTAACTCATCGTATGATTTATGGACCGTGTGGAGATATTAATCCACAGTCACCATGTATGGAAAATAAGAAATGTACTAAAGAATTTCCAAAAGATTATAGAGAATAAAACGTATGCTTATTGTGATAGCTATCCATTATATAGAAGAAGAGAAGGACAAACTGCCATTATTCATGGCAAAAAGGTAGACAACAGATATGTGGTACCATACAATCCACATTTACTTATGAAGTATAATGCACACATTAATGTGGAAGCTTGCACTTCTTTAAAATCAATTAAATATGTCTACAAATATATTTACAAAGGATATGATGCAGCTACTGTAGTAGTCAAAAGTGCTGAAAATAACGAACACAGTGAGTTAGTACATGATAAACTTGCATCTCATGTAGATGCTCGCTATGTAAGTGCGTCAGAAGCAATGTGGCGTCTTCTAAAATTTGAAATGCCTGATCGCTCAAATGCAGTATATAGATTAGTTGTACATTTGCCACAAAGACATTTAGTGTATTTCCATATTGGAAATGAAACAAATGCTTTGGCACAAAGTGAACATCGCCAAACTACACTAACTGCATGGTTTCAATTAAATTCTACTGACTTAGAGGAATTGTTATATATTGACATTCCATACCATTATGTTTTTGTTAATGGATTATGGCGAAAACGTAAATATTGTGGAAATAAAATAATCCCAAGAATTTACACTGTAAGTCCTGGAGACCTTGAATTTACTACTTCTAAATGTTCTTGGTGCACAAAGTTGTGAACAGTTAAGAACTGTTAATGACATAGTTTATGAATCATTTCATTTAGCTGCGCAACACAGAAACTTCCTAGCTGATGATACAGAATGGGAAAGTTGTGTAGAAGAAGCAGCACTATGTCAAATGCCACAGCATATGAGGGAACAATTTGCATTAATTTGTATATTCTCAAATGCTCCAAATGCATTAGCTTTGTGGGGCAAATTTAATACAAATTTGGCTGAAGACTTTTTGCAACATTACAATGAGCCTATTGCACAATTAAAAGCATTAATTTAAATCCAAGAGGTCTTTTAAACTCATGGATTAAGTTGTGCCAGTTTTAATCTGCCAGATCCAGGTCTCATAGATGACATAAACTTTGAAGACTATGACACTCAACTACAAAGAGAAAGAACAGAAGAAAGACTTGCAACTTTAAATACATTACATATGCAAGCATGTAATGCAAACAAAAATTCCCTAGATGATGACATGTTCAAAGAGCGTTATTTCTATCTGGATGGACCTGACGGATCAGGAAAAACGTATCTATATAATTTATTGATGAGGTTTGTTCGAGCACAAGGTCAAATAGTGCTGGCATTTGCAACCACTGGAATTGACATACTTTTGAAGGTGGAAGAACTGTGCATAGTGGATTTAAACTGCCAGTTCCTATTTTGGAAACATCAGTGTCGGATATGCAAATGACATCATTACAAGCAAAATAAATAAAAAAAAATAAATTAATTATAATAGATGAAGCTACAATGATGTCATGCCATGCCCTACAATGTATTGACCGTTTGCTTCGTGAAGTCATGAATAATAATTTGCCATTTGGAGGAAAGGTAATGTTGTTAGGTGGAGATTTTAGACAAACATTACCTGTCATTGTACATGGAAATTGAACCGACATTGTCGAAACGTGTATAAAGGCGAGTACTCTATGGAAACTATTTACCCATCTTCAATTACAACAAAATATGAGATCAGGCGGAGAAAATTAATTTAATGATTGGCTCATGAAAATTGGAGAAAGAAAAACAGACCAAATACAAAATTTACCAGATGACACTGTGCACATCCCATGATTTGCAAACAGGATCTTATATCAGCTATATTCCAAAGTACAATAAATAACGATGACTATGCAGCGCTTGCCAACAAAGTATTACTAACATGCAAAAATAAGGATGCATTAATCCTCAATAATGAAATATTAAAAAAAATAAATGCACCACAAAAAAATTATCACAGTGCTGATTCTGTACTTGGTGATGACAAAGAAAGTTAGACAAACTTTTCAACTGAATTCATTAACTCATTAACTTCCTCTGGAATGCCACCACATATTGTGCAGCTAAAGAAAGGTGCAATTGTCATGTTACTGCGAAATATGAACCCAAAAAAAGGCCTATGTAATGGGACCAGATTAATTGTTCAAGAATTAAAGGACCATTTCATACATGCTGAAATTCTAACTGGTACCCATAAAGGATAGAGCGTTTTCATACCAAGAATAGATTTGGCACCAAGTGAAAGTAGCCTCCCTTTTGTACTTCAAAGGAGACAATTTCCCATCATCATGGCATTTGCCATGACCATTAATAAATCACAAGGACAAACTTTCAAATCTGTGGGTATCTTTTTAGAAGAACCAGTATTTGCACATGGCCAGCTGTATGTTGCATTCTCAAGATGCAAAAATCCAGAGGCTATTAAAATTTACATTGAAAACAATGAAAGTCAAGGTGATTTATTAGATGATGGACGCATGTTTACAAAAAAAACATTGTCTACTATGAAGTACTATAACTTTAATTCCACAAAATATAACAATACAAGACATGGCACAGACCCATCCAAAAAAATAAATTCACATCAACCACAATTTCACAAGAAAAAAAAATAAAAATAAAGTACAGTGGTTTCATTTCGAGGAACAACTTTTAAGTCACTCGAGCTCTTTTTACAGCACCCCTATTTCAATAAGAAACTCTATAAAATGGCAAAAAACATAGAGAACAGTGGTTTTGCTTCCAGGAAAAAATTAGATATCTCTGGGACTCTTTTACGAGGACCGCTATTTCACATACGAAACTCTATGTGCCATTTTCAAAAAATAATGTAATTTCAAGAAGAAATGTACAACAACAAACAAAAAAAAATATATAGAGAACAGTGGTTTAATTTCCAGAATGACATTTTATGTCACTCAGACTCTTTGTAGAGCACCACTATTTCCATAAGAAACTATATAAAACGGCAAAAACCGTAGAGAACAGTGGTTACACCCGTGGACGAACTTTAATGTCTGGCCTTCTCTTTTTAGAGAACCACTATTTCACATAGGAAACTCTATGTGCCATTTTCACAAATCACAACAATAACAACGAAATGTCAACCATCAAAAATCAACAACGACAAAATAACAGATTACAGTTTTTTGGAAGTAGCCTTTTAGCATGATTAGCCCCACAAAACACTTGGCTTGCATTTAACAACAATTACAGTTTAAATGTTACGTCATTATGTTACTGCTTATAATGTTATAATTTTTTTTTAAAAACCTGCAAAGTTGTTACATTGCATATAATTTAAAGTTCATGTTAGGAGGAGGAGGAGCTTTTATTTTACAATTTAAATGTATCATTCAATGCAAAATATTAATCCAGGGAGAAATCCGATCGCCAGTTAATGGGGTCAGGAAGGAATTATTTTTTCCCACTTTGATACAATTGGCTAACTTTCAAGGGGGGGGGGGGGGTTACTGTTTGCCTTCCTCTGAATTTAATATATGTTTACTTTACGAGTCGTTAATCTACAAGTTGCATGTTAAAAAGGAAAATATGAGGGTTTTCAGTTTCAGTTAGGTAAAATAGTTAAATTAGCAATAGTCTGTGTGAGGAAAGGGATTCATAGATATACAGTATAGAGATTAGTTTATTGCAATGGATTTTACACGTGCTGCTAGGTATTTTTGTGCCATGTAAAAAAAGTGCAATGCAAAAAGGTACTGAGTTTAAAGCTGCTTATGTATTTATCATTTGTATAAACTTTGACACTGATTGAGTAAATGCCAGAAGTAACGGGATGTATATGTATGAGGAAAAAGTAAAGTCATGTAATGACAGTCTCATCCTGGACTGAAGGAGACTAAGAAATTAACAATGGGCTAGTGCAGGGTATTAGCTTTATGAATATATTTTATTAATATGTAGTGCAAATGACAATGCACTTGAAAGGTATTATTTTGCCAGGTTTGTTATTCATCTTTATTGATGTATTGCCAACCTTTGCACATTTGCCAGTCAATATAGCTCCTGTACCGATGGACAGAGCTGCACATGCCTGATCTCTATAAAATAAATGTGCAACTCCTATCGCAATGCGTAAAGGGTAGGATAGGGATTTTATACAGAGTGCTGCATCAGGTGGACCCAATTATAATACCACCACTATGTGCGATGAACCTTGGTAGATAACAGCTCATCGTGCATCTTGTAGGTAAATTCTCCATTGTCATTCTCCTGGGAAACAGGCATTAAATGATCTAGGGCTCTTTATTGATGTTAGAGCATCGATTGGTGTATTGTTTCCTGCAATTGGAGTGCTCATCCATCTAACTAAAGCTAAGTAAAACATGTGTTTACATTTACCAGCTATGCTTATTTAGTCAATTATTATTATCACTCTATATTTATAAACATTTTCAGCAACACTATTTCGAAAGGTACAGTAAAGTATAGTAGGTACAAAAGGTAAATTATAACAGTAAAATAAATTATAAGGTATAAATGTATTAATTAATGAGTCTTATTTTATTGCAGTTCCAAATTATTATTGTTATGGAAAGAAAACAGCCCAGACTAGTATTGGAGTGCTGCTAGTTAGGATCTCTGAACTGCCACCAGGATTTTCCTTTTACACCAGCTGACTGGAGCTACTAGCAGATTGCAGTATCCTCAGGGTTCAGGAAAATACAGGCCCTTAGTAGCAGAATTATTACACTTGGTAAAAATATCTTAAGAGATTGTCTCTCCAATTAAACTTTATTGAATAAAACACATTTCTGTACAGTGAATAAAGTACTTCCATAATCCTCCCTCTACCCATACAATACAGTTAAGTAGGATGCCATATGCAGCTTCATTAGACACCAGCTGTTGGGAACGTCTTGCTGCCTGGTCCTTGATGGTCTAACTAAATGGACATGTGGACACTTCCACCCCCCAGAACTACAGAACATATAGTAAACAAAACTATAACTAAAAAGAGAAAATCATACAAGTAACTCACAACTGGGGAAGGATGGTCTAATTTTCCTCACATATGTACCTTTGCAAACAATACAGACCTGGGTCAAGATCCCTAAATGGGCCACACCCAAATATGTCTACCTCAGTGAGTTGTCGGTTTTGTCCATACCTTGGCTAATGGCAAGGTCGTCTTCCTTATGTCCTTTTGAAGAAGTACCATCACCCCCTCTACTCAGTCTGACACTAGAGCACTCACATTATCTTCCTGAGGCAAGTCAAGGTCTAAAGTATATGACACGTGGGCAGAGGCAGTGGTCCAAGAATGTTTTGACCACCCCTCAAGGGGAAGGTGTTTGCACTGTGCGCCCCCAATACAATTCAATCAGTGTCCCTCCCAAGGCCCCTTCCCATAACAGCTCCTCTCCCTAAGATCCCTTTCCATAGCTGGCCCCATTCCCTTACCTCCTGCCTGCACTAAGCTCACCTGCCTGCAGCACAGCTCCAGGACACTAGTTCTACTTTATGGAGACATACCCAGGGTGCAGGGAGTTGAGCTGATACAGCCGAGGGTGCCCAGGGGGACCATGATGGGGGAGCCTCTCCACTACACTACAGACGTATATATATAATATATATGGGGCCTTTACACTACAGAAAAATTAAATGCAAAAATAAAAATACACATCACTGGACCCCCATCCACTAACTTGTAGCCATATTAAATTGCTGCTAAGATCTAAATCTTAACACGTATTGAAAAACGTAGCAGTTTGTGCTATTAAATTACCCTCTTAACCTAATACGCAGGCGACTAGCATTTTAACACTCAGACCGGCCGAGAAATGCCTAAGAGACAGGCAACGTGTAATGTTGCAGCCCGAAAACCCATTGATCTGTCAAACACGTAGCCCTTACTATCCAATCTTGCAATTAAATTGCTAAGAAGTAACCCCTATAGGACACTATTAACCACTAGAATAACACTATAGGTGTCATGAGGGTCCTCTAGGACCCTCATGACACCAAGTCTAAACACTACCCTATTAACCCCCATCTACCCTATTAAGCCCCCTTTACGCTATTAACCCCCCCTCTACATTATTAACCCCTACACTACCTACCTAACACCCTAATAAAATCCCTATTACCCCCACTGATTACAAGAAATTAAAAATCCTAAATTACTGGGGAATAAATACATTACAGAAAATAAAAAACCCTACATTACACAAAGTAAAAAACATAATTTACTGAAAATAAAAAAAAACTAGAATTACACAAATGAAAAACATAATTTACTGGAAATAAAAAAGCCTAGAATTACACAAAATAACAAACATAATTTACTGAAAATAAATAACCTAGAATTACACAAAATAAAAAAGACATTACATCAAATTAAAAAGACTATATTACAGTTTAATAAAAACATACATTATATATGCTAAAACTCCTCTAATTACACCTAAAACAACCGTCTTTCCTAAACCTAGAATAGGGTAAATAAGACCACTGACCTTGCCCAAATGCCCGTCCAGCAACAACGGTTTTCTTTCCTTCGTCCCTAGCATAAGGGCCCTTCCTAGATGTCCACAGGTCCGGCACCCCTAGGATAAAAATAAACATTAAAATGAATGAATAAATAAACAAACAACATATAATCATAAACATTCTAAATAGTACACTTACCTTTCCTAAATGTCCATTGTGTGATGCCCCTGTCCTATCTCTCTCCCTCCCTATTTCTTTCCCTCCCTATCTCTTTCCCTCCCTATCCCTCTCTCCCAATCTCCCCCCTATATATCTCCCGATCTCTCTATCCCTCCACCCCTCTCTCTCTCTCCCTCTATTCCTCTCCCTATCTCTCTCTCCCTCCTCATCCCTATCGCTCTCCCTTCCTATCGCTCTCTCTCTTCCCTCCCGATCGTTCTCCCCTCCCTATCTCTCTCCCTCCCTATCTCGCTCCCTCCCTCCCTTTCTCTCTCTCTCCCTCCCTATTTATTTCCCTACCTCTCTCCCTCTCTAGCTCTTTCCTTCCTTATCCCTCTCTTCCTATCTCTCTCTCTCCATTCCGTCCCTATATATCCCTCTCCCTATCTCTCTCTTACTCTCCCTCCTTATCTATTTCTCCCTCCTTCTCTCTCTTTCTCTCCCCCTTCCCTCCCTATCTTTCTCCCCTCTCCCTATCTCTCTCCCTCCCCATCTCACTCCCTCCTTACCTCTTTCCCTCCCTACCACTCACCCTCCCTATCTCTCTCCCTCCCTATCTCTTTCCCCTCCATATCCCTCTCAACCTATCTCTCCCTATCTCTCTTCCTCCATCCCTCTATCTCCCTCCATCTTGCCCTTTTTTCTCTCTCCGCCTCCTATCTCTCTCTCCCTATCTCTTTCTCCCCCTTCCCTGCCTATCTTTCTCCCCCTCTCTATCTCTCTCCCTAGCTATCCCTATCTCTCCCTATCTCTCTCTCCCTACATCCCTCTATCTCCATCCATCCCTCTCCCTATCTCTCTCTCCATCCATCCCTCTATCTCCCTCCATCCCTCTCCCTATCTCTCTCTCCCTCCCTATCTCTTTCCCCCTCCCTATCTCTCTTCCTACCTATTAGGGTCAGGAGTCCCCTCTGTTCTGTCTGCTAATGTAACACACCTATGGATTGCCCTGCTCTGCAGGTCTCTCTACCAGATGTCTGGTTTCAGCTGTCATGCACAATGGAGATGAGGCGACAGGCCCCTCAAGTGAGATGTCCATTGTCTATACGTCTGCATCTATTAGGTCTTTAGTGGAGGGTTTGAAGTTTTGAGGGCTGCAGCAAATAGGTGGGGGATGAGAATGCTTGGGTGGGGTCATCAGCAGTCCCCTAAGTAAGTTTGTTGGTGACCATTCCAGGTGTGCTCACTGCCGTGGTCGAGACACAAGGGAATGCGCAGGAGTCGGCAGCCGTTATGGATAACAAGGGAACTACTGTAGCTGTAACCAATTGTTCCCCACCTCTTCATTGGTTCTTAGGTTACTGGACACGGCCCTTAGAAAGCCCCATAAGAGAACATGTTTTGCTAGAGGTACTGGAGAGGATTTGGCGAAGGGAGTTCATTGAGATATTCTCAACCTTCCCATTAGATAATGTTATAGAATTTAAGCTTGATGAGAAGAAAGAGGATTCAAAGAAAGAAGAAGATGAGCACAGAAAGCGTTATAGAAAGATACCAGAAGCATTTACCATTATTACCAATTGGCTGCAAGCCTACGTTATCTTGGCAAGCATTATAGCTGAAAAACGGCATGCCGGCTTCAGCGCGCATGCTGAAGTCGCACCAATGCATGTGCGCCAACAATTGGGCAGCACACAAACGTGCGCTGGGCTAGAAACACTCAAGCACAATAGCACGCCCCTACTAGCTTCCCTTTTCTCTTCCCTTGTATCTGCCACTGACAGCTCTATTAGAGAGACCCCTTAAACACCTATACTAAAACACCTATACTAAACCCTCTGTCCCTTGCCCGTACCCCTGCCTGTTCTCTCTCCCTTTCTCTACCCGCGTGTTCTCTCCTCTCTGTCACACATCTCGCCCTCCTCCCATCCACATTTATTACTTACCCCATCCCACGGGCAATAGGGGTGAGGAGCAGTAACACCCCGAGAGCTCACAGATGCCAAGAGCAGATTTTGGGGCGCATTATTGCCCATGGGATGGGGTAAGTAATAAATGTGGATGGGAAGAGGGAGACAGAGAGGAGAGAACAAGCAGGGAGAGAGGGAGAGAGAACAAGCAGGGGTAAAGGCAAGGGACAGAGGGTTTAGTATAGGCAGTGTAGGGGTTTTAGTATAGGGGTTAAAGGGGTCTCTCTAATAGAGACGCCAGTGACAGATACCGGGGGAGAGAAAAGGGGAATCTGGTAGGGGCGCGCTATTGTGCGTGAGCACTTCTAGCCCAGCGCACACTTGTGTGCTGCCCAATTGTCAATGCCCATATGTCAGCTCAACTTCAGCATGCGCGCTGAAGTCATGCTACCGTGAAAAACACCCCGAGTACTGCTCAGCGTTGTTCTGCTACATGGATGAGATTGACAGGATCCATGGGGGGATGACATGGTGGCATTAAGATGTGATGTTTTGGGAAAGAATGTCGGTTAGACTGGACATGCAATGGAATGCTTGAGTATGGGGAGCAAAATCAGTGGTGGGTTCCTTATTGCTTTCTGAAGTGGTTGTCCAAGAAAATTACTTAACAATTTTTATTAGAAGGTCAAAAACTGATCAGTTGGGTAGGGTAAAAACCGTTTGGGGATGGGTCCTTGTTAGTTCATAAGGATGACTCAAGTTTGTCCAGGTTTCAGTTCAACGTGTTTTATACAGCCTGTATATCGGCATTGGGCTTGGATCCTGGCTTATTTTGGACCCACTCTTTTAGAATAGGGGCCACCATGGAAGTAGGTAGGATGGGGCTTGGATGAGGATACAGTAAAAAGAATAGGTTGTTGGGAGTCCAGTAGATTTTGCTTATACATTCTCCCTTACTTGTTGGTTTAACCTTATCTTTTTTCAGGTCCCTTATTTTGCATGTGAATCTTGGGCCATTCATTTATTTACTGGGCCCGGAGAACAGTAACAGTTCAGGACAGAGGATCACAGTTGGGGATTGATCCAACTGTATTGGATATAAAATGGTTGGGTATAAGCGGCATGAGGTGACACACGTTGTTACAATTGATTGTTAGTAATGCTAGGAAGGTTGGGCCCCCTAAGGAATGTTTATTCATTTAGGGGGGAATGATGTAGGGTTGATACCCATGAAGGATCTTGTTAGGGATATGAAAACTGACCTTAGGAGGTTAACTGTGCTGTCCCCCTGGATTGCTATTATTTGGTTGGGTAGTACACTGCTTTTACATTGGAGGGGGGCCCTAGATCCGGTTAAACTTTAGAAAGTTAGAGTTAAGTTAAATAATATTATGTTGTCTTTTGTTAGGCATTTGCGGGGAGTGGCTATAAGGCATTCCAATATTATATAAAGGATGGGGTACACCTTAACGAGGTGGGTCTCAGAGTTTTCAATTTTGCCTTGCCTTTGTTTGATGGTGGGGCTAGCCATTTTCGGCTGGCCGGTGTCGGGGTAATTGCTCTCGGTAAAGTTGGGGCATATTTTGGTGGTGGTTTACATCAGGTTTTGGATATGAGGTCTCCTGGGCACGGGGATCCTGGAGACTTCAGATGGTTGGGCTTCCTTGGTTGTCATGAGCATTCTCCTCTGGGTCATTCAAATAAAAGCTGTGGCCGTTTTATCCCATACTGGAGTTTTGTCATTTATTTGGGGACAGGGTGTGGTTATTGGGTGTACGCACTAACAGCCTTATTAAATTGCGGTCCAGCCAATTGAAAAGGTCTCTATATAAGCACAGAGCATATTTTTTTACAGAAGCTTTTAGTTAGTGAAGACCTTGCTTTTGGATAGAAGTTCACTAACTAAAAACTTCTGTAAAAAAAATATGCTAGGTGCTTATATAGAGCCATGTTCAATTGGCCGAATCACAATTTAATAAGGTTGTAAGTCATAATGGTTAGGTCAAGAGTATGTATGTTCCACAGTGTATGTATGTATGTATGTATGTATGAATGTATAGTGAGAAAATATGGGAGTGTATTCTACAGCATAGTACATATGTGTATCAAGAGAAATCATATGAATGTCTGTTCGTTGCACTTTTATAAATATCTTATCCCTATCTGAACCTTTGGAGCATTATTGCTTACAGCTTTTTTAACATAATGGACAGCATATATATTGTTCTCAGCCTTTATGCCTTGCAGCCTTATAGTTATGTACTGGAGAATATCAACACAGCTCTTCCCTCCAACACTCTTTGGATTTGACACTGTATATTACTTATTGTTTGGAGAAAATTATTGTGTTTACCATGTATTATATTCATAAACTAAATTAGATTATTTCCTTGGAAAAACACAATGTCAGTGACAAGTGAGTTGTAGGTCCTTATTTGCCTTCACTTTATTTTATTGCATAAAGAGAAATTATAATTACAAATGAGGCTATAAGAACAGAGTACTGTTTTTTTTTTTTTTACATATCTCTCCACTATTCAAAAGATCAAATAATACAAGTGTAAATAGAAAGGAAAAAAGAAGAGCAATATAGTGCAATAAGTTTAATGTTTTATATAACATGTTTCATTTGGTTTAACAGTAATAAAACTTAGATCAGAGAAAGGTATTATTAAAGATTGAAAATGTCTAGTGATTATTACATTGACAGGTTCACCCTGAGATAGGTGTGAGAGGGGGGAGGAGGGTTGTTGACAGATGAGAAAAAAATAAATTACAATTAAGGAGGGATATTAGGAAGATGTAAGAGAGATTCGGAAGGGAAGACAGAAATATATGGTGGAGGAGAGGATGGTGTGGGATAGGCTTTGTGGCATGGGAAGGGACAGAAGTTTAGTTGTTAGGCAAAACATGTTAAGCATTTTCTGTTAAATTTACCTACTGTAGATATTTTTATGTTACTTCTACAATATTTTAATTTTTTAGTACACCCAAATGGTCAACAAAGACTTGTTCAATTAGTAGATTTGGTATTTCTGATCTTATAAGCTCCAGAACCAGGAGCAAGATACTGTACAATTGTATATTAGACTAAGAAAAATCATAAAGGAAAGAAGTTAGTGCCAAATGCCAACACGTAATAGCTTAAAGATAATCAGCTAACATCAGGAAAAACAGCTTGAGCACCAGAAAATAACCTAAATAAGCAAAACCTTAAGAATACACATCTAATATCAAAATCACCTAGAGGGAAAGGCAAACCGATCTATTTGTAAACTCCAAGTACAATCTGCAATTTATTGCTATTAGTGAAAAGTAAATTAAAGGCTTCACACAATTTCAACAATTAGCACATCAAATCTGTTCATTAGCATAATGTAATGAATAACTCAAGAATAATCTACTTTAGAAAATAATTTCTAAAATCATATATCGTTGTTGTTTAGTCATTCAGTTGTGTCCAAATCCTGGTGACATCTGTCTGCCCTTCTGAGCTCCATCAACCTCATATTCATTGCTTCAATTACTTCATCTATCCAACTCTGTCGTCCCCTTCTCGAGTGCCTTCAATCTTTCCCAGCATCAGAGTCTTCTCTACGGAATCCTGTCTTCTCATGATATAACCAAAATATTTGAGCATCAGCCTCATGATCAAACCTTCTAGTGAACAGTTTGTCTTGATTTCCTGAAGTACTGAATTATTGGATCTTTTTGCAGTCCAAGGGACTCTAAGTAGTTTTCTCCAACACCACAATTCAATGGTGTCAATTCTACAGGAATCAGCCTTCTTTATGGTCCAACTTTCACATCCGTTTATTTCCAAAACTATATATACCCAGCTTTTAATGATATTTAACATTACCTTAAAACAAATTGTTTTTGGAAGGGTTTTAATACCAGGGAATGCAGTTTTTTAGAGCATTTCAGAGAACACCTCTGACAAACTCTAAAAAGGTTAGTTAAAGCAGTGACTGATTTCCTCACAGACCTCCATAACTCAGTTGGTGCAGGGTCATGGCAACCTTGTTAGGCCCTCATTTAATTGTGATTTGGCCAATTCAATAGTGCTCTAAATAAGCACATAACATATTTTTTTTAAATAAGTTTTTAGTTAGTGAAAACCTTGTTTTTGGATAGATGTTTACTAACTAAAAACTTCTTTAAAAAAATATGTTATGTGCTTATTTAGACCCCTATACAATTGGCCAAATTGCAATTGAATGAGGGCTTAGAGTCTGTTGGAAGAAATCCTTATCAATGTTTCACAAGCAAATTGCAGCAAAATAAAAATGTTTTTATTGTTTGTATGACTTATCTTCAAATCTTTTTTTAACTTCATGAGAGCCAAACTGTTGTTTTAATTGTGTGCTAGACAAATATATGAATTTCACACTCCTTTAATAGTCTCTTGTCAAATCACACTTTAATTGTAATTATGACTCATATGCGTGCTGTTGCCATTTTAAAACAGGTTTGCACATAATTTCTAATTATAAAAGGGGCATAAATGGCAAAAAAACCACAATGCACATTTATTAATTACAAAATGTTTAAAACTAAATGAAAACAGACAAAACTTTAGAAAACGTCATACTAGGATAATGAGATTAGTGAATGGTAATAAAACCTATCATGTATAATAGCTGTAAAATGAATGGCTGGGAACTCTACGAGAATCAATAATTACGTCCTTGGAAGTGCAAAGTCTCATCAGCTGTAAAAATACCGCTGTAACACGGAGTTTAAATGCAATGTATTGTGTCCATTTTGGGCTCAATTGTCCACAATGTCTTTCTTCCTAGGTGATGTCTAGCCTCTATTCTGGGCACTGTTCACAAGCGCATGATTTCCTGGTGTAGAATTCCTTATCAGCAGGACGCACATACACTAGCATTTATGTATCATGCTCTCACCCGATATGACCTCAAAGTAATGAGGTATCATGAAGCGTATGTCATCTCCTGGCTGGTGTGCACATCTTGATGTCAAACCTGTATAGTTTACATAGTTACATAGCATTTGAGGTTGAATAAAGACTGTTAGTTCATCAAGTTCAACCTTTTTAGATCTCTTCTGATGCTTTTAATATGTGGATTATTTGTTAATAATTGTTAATTAATCCAGATGAAGGCAAACAGAAAAAAAACATTGCAACTTTGCCAAAAGTCTCATAAAGGGAAAAAAAGCTAAATTCCTATCACCTGTCCCCAGAGACTGGAAATCAAATTTCTCCCTGGAGCAATATTCCTTCGCTAGTTATCTAGGAGAACCTTAAATGCCCTCTTTATTCACAAATATATCTAAACCCTTTTTAAAGTTATCGATTGAATTTGCTGTCACCACCTCTTTTGGTAGAGAATTCAACAGTTTAACCACCCTAACTGTGAAGATCCCTTTTATTTCTTTAAGGTGAAATATACTTTCCTCTAACCTCAAAGCGTGTCCTCTTGTCAGCTGAAAACCTCTTGGCACAAAAAGTTTACTTGACAAAGTCTTATATTGACCCTGGATGTATTTAAATAAGGTAATCATATCCCCTCATATCACATTTTTTCTAGGGAAACTACGTTTAATTTGGTTAGTCTTTCTTCATAACTTAGCCCCTCCATTCCTCTTATTAGTTTTGTTGCCCCTCTCTGTACTTTTTCCAGCTGTAAAATGTCCTTTTTATGAAGTGGTGCCCAAAATTGTACTCCATATTCCAAATGAGGGTGTACTAGGGATTTATATAGTGACAGAATGATATTTGCTTCCCTTGCTTCTATACCCTTCTTAATACATGTTAATATTTTACTTGCCTTTGCAGCTGCTGCTTGGCATTGAGAACTGCTACCTAGGTGGTTGTCCACAAGTATTCCCAAATCCCTTTCAATATCAGATACACCTAGATTTACTCCATTAAGATTATGGCTATTTTTCCTTCCCAAATGCATAACCTTACATTTATTTTTTATTAAATCTCATCTGCCATTTAGCTGCCCATTTCTCTAATTTATGCAAATCCTTTTGAAGGGAAAGTACATCATTATTTGATTTAATTACTGTAACGGATCTCCTGGCACCCCGACCGGGTACCTCCGTTGATGGACGCGTCCTAGCTTGCGCCGAGGACTATAAGCACTGCACCGGACACCACAACCACCACAGACTCCACAACTGCCGTAGCTTAACTGGAGCCGCGACATCTTCCTTCCACCCTGTATGAATCTCCAGCATCCAGGATCGTGTGGGGAAGACCTCTCCTCCAAGGAGAGTACATCAGGAACAAGGGTTCAGTAGTTTGAAACTCAAGGGAGTATGCAAAGCATAGCAATCCCCAGTATGATATAGCAATCCCCTCCAAGAACGAGACGAGACTACATTTTGAAGGGTCAAGTAGAACTCTCTTGCTCTCTGGTTTTTATTACAGTAAGGTAAACAGAACACACCCAGGGGAAGGTATAAACAACCAATAACACAATAGTAACGCCCACAGTTTCCCTCCCCTCCTGCTTGGGAGATAATTGAGTTTATTACTGTATCTACTCAATTATCTCCCCGCTAAAACTTACACATTTTTATCCATTTTTATAACTTTATGATTTTACATAGTACATAAATAAATCTTACATTTTTATAAACAACATAAATTGTGGAACAACATATAAAAAAATGGCATGAATCAGACCAGGGGTTCAAAAGTTAGTAAAAGTATCTTTTGGGCTGGCAGCATGGCAATCTGGCTCCAACAGGTTTTACAGAGGCCTCTGTGCTGGACACAATGGGGAAAGTAATCCAATTATCCAGGGATAGAGGCAGACTCCTTTGAGCACATGGTTGCAAAAAGACATAAACCACTTTAAAATACATAAAGTCACCTTTTACCCATAACACACAGACATTTCACAGGCAATACACATCCCTCATAGTTGGCCATACAATACACATAGAGGGACAATAGGTGGGTCATACCTCCCTGAGGCTACCTGGCAACTTTGATACAATCAGACATGGATTAGATCATCCTTCTTTGTTCTTATGGCTGAGAATGAAAACACTTTAAACAATAGACTTCCTTATCTTATGAGGAGTCTCGGTAATAGGATTATCTATTATGCCCAGGTCTGCAATAGTCTGGGCTAATATTCTGCAGAGCATAAACCAACATACATACAGTATAATAGTAGGATCATATTTTAACCATAATAATAATAATAAAACAGGGTAAAACAGTGATGGGTTCCGTTACACACCTCCCCCGTGACCATAAGCCGGCATACACGGTCTGATCCCAACGGATCGGCCTGGAGATGTCCGGACAAAAGTATTTGTTGGTCAATTCTCTAGTTTGACAACCCATCAGCATTACTGCAATTCACATTTACTCACATTTCACATATCCCCAGATAGCTGGGATCTGAGCGCACAAAACTACTGAATAGCGCTCAGATCCTCTTCACACAGTTCAATTGCCATGTAGCTAAAGTCTTTCCCATAGTCTTTCATTATATGAATGGGCTCCATGGCATAGCTATCTGTGGTATCATGGTTCACACAGGGCAAGTACCGAATGACCCCCCTGTATGTAAAGGGCCAGAATGAGTGACATACACTCTGGTATGGCCGAATACTGTGTTTAAAGGGCAATATGTCCCAGGGCCATAGTCGCAGGGCAGGAGGCTGGCAAAAAGTCCTCTCCAAGACAAAGTGGCGAAGGGCACTTCGGCACAATTACCTTGCACAACTTAGTGTCATCAGCACAAATACAATACTTTTGAGTCCTATTTCTAAGTCATTAATAAATATGTTAAAAAGGAGAGGACCTAATACTGAACCTTGAGGAACCCCACGTACCACATTAGTCCAATCAGAGTATGTTCCATTTACAACAACACTTTGCTTCCTGTATTTTAGCCAGTTCCCATGTAGCACTGTATCAAAAGCCTTTGCAAAATCAAAAAAGACTACATCCACTGAGTTGCCATGATCCAAGTTCCTACTTACCTCCTCATAGAAACGACCTATCTGTCATAAATCCGTGTTGACTTCTACTTATGATCTTGTTCAAATAGACATATTCTTGTATATTATCCCTTATTAACCCTTCTAAAAGCTTCCCAACGACAGGTGCGAGGCTTACAGGTCTATAATTCCCTGGATTGCTCTTGCTCCCTTCTTGGTGAGTGAGTCTTGAAAACTTAGATATAATGGTTTGGCTATTACAAAACTCAGTTCCCTCAGTTCCCTTGGATGTATTCCATCAGGACCTGGGACTTTATTAACATTTGTTTTCATCAACCTCTTTTGGATTTCTTCCTGTGTTAACCAATTATTTAGTGATGGTAGTGTAGCCCCATTTTGTTGCAGTGTCCCAACCACTGGTACCTCCCTTGTATATAACAAAGAAAAAATAACCTATTTAGCTCATCTGCCTTTTTCTGGTCACTAATTATCAGATGGCCTGTGTCACATTGTAATGCTCCTAAAGCTTCCTTCCTCGCCTTCTTCCTATTAATATATTAAAAAAATATTTTAGGATGAGTCTTACTTTCCTTTGCAACTGACTTCTCATTTTCTATTTTAGCCAGTCTAATAGCTCTTTTGCAAGCCTTGTTGGTTTCCTTATATTCACATAAAGCTGCCTCTGTTCCCTCCTTCTTGTATAATTTAAATGCATTATTTTCCTTATCATGATCTTTAAGTCATTGTTAAGCCACATGGGATGTGATTTACTCCTATTTATTTTATTTACACATGGTACATGCTGATGTGTATGTATATTTAGTAAGGATTTGAATGTTGCCCATTTATTTTCAGTATTTTTCACTGAAAGTTCTTTATCCCAGTCTATATGTTGTATTGCTGCCTATAGCCCATTAAAGCTAGCCCTTTAAAAAAAAATCCACACTTGCTTGTAGATGTACTAGGATGTAGATGTACTACTCTGCAGTTATGTGTGTATCGACGTACTACCACATGTTTGACCATATATCTGGACAAATGATACTTGACTATAATGATATATAATCTTTTATTTTTCCAATAAGATACGTTAAAAACTACATAGAATGATCATGATATATAAGTATAAAACAAAAGTGTTTTGCTGCCAATCCTGCAGCTTCTTCAGTGATAAAAGACTCCTCACAAAGCAACTTCTGTCCCTATTGCTCTTCTGTGTGAGAAAAACCTATAATAGCTGGGTTATAAAACTTATCAAAATACAAGCTATTTTTTGTGCATGTTTTGCTTGTATATATATAGATAAGGCTTGCCTTCTGAGAGCACATTCAGGCAATATATCAGGATATTTATATTTAACAACAATTAAATACCATGACTGAGCCATTAATTTATTCACCTGCATTCAAAAATGTATTCTAAAAATATGTGACCAAGATTAAAGCCCCCTAATAAAAACATTGGTCAGGCCTGGTCTAGAGGCAGGAGACTCAAAAGGCAAGTTGAACATGTATCAATTAAGCAGACATTTCTAAGAAAAAAATGTAGATCCACCTCTCACCTGCAAAAACTGGAAATTAAATTTCTTCATAATCGTCTTTTGTAAGTTATGCTAATGGGTTTAATTCTGTAGACCCCTTTCACTTAAATTTGTCTAAACCATTGTTGTAAAGGTTTCTACTATCTCAAGTAAGGTTATTCATAAGAACACACTGTAAATATAGCCTCTTCTGGATCATTTCAGTGGTGGAGGGTCTTGTGTATCTTAATGAAGTGGTGAGCTACAATGTAGGGTTGCCCATGATGGACAGGTCATCCCGAGAGGTTAGGCAAATTGTGGTACATTGGCAATGGATCTGGTAACCCACTCCAGTGTCTTTGCTCAGAAAATATTTTGGATAAGCACACTTGTAATATACAATTTTATAAACTTAAACATGTGACTCCTTTTAGGATACAAATCAGGGGTCTAGCATTGAGTACCTTAAGGAATAAACATTATAAGTTGCATCTTTCATATTTTATGTTTCTATTATAGGTTTGTCAGGGTATCTCAGTGCAATACTGTAAATGAATGTGCTATTATAACAAACCATAATTGTAAACTTAAATAAATATTTGGGGTATAACTACCCATATTTAATACAAATAGTCATGCTCATGTGACGGTACCTAGGGGATCCAAGTCACTTAGTTCATGAACAGAAAGGAGCAGGTGACGGCACAAGCTGGTACATTAGAGCATAAGAACAGATAACTGTGTCAAGGCTGCCACACTGGCAAACATAAGCAAATACCATAGTGTAGACAGGAGTAGATGGATGTAGCAGACTGGCACTGGGTTGGCAATGCCTGTGGAAGTTCAAAACTGTCTCTATTTGAGTAAATGATGAAGTACCATAGCATCAATTGCATGCTGGTGTAATGCCATTGTGTACAAGAAACAAACTTGCTTATTTAACAAAGGAATTAAACTGCTATTGATTATCTTTACACTGCTATAAGCATACAAACTAGATTATAGGTTGTTAATATATGTACTAGGAAAAATATTTCTCACATATACCATTATGAACACATACCATAGATCCTAAATAATTCAGGTATTATGTATATTGCATGTGGGTCTAGGACGGGTGTTACCTTGTCTAATGCATCATATGCACAGAATATTGACAAGAGAGACAAAAAAGAGCAAAAAATGTCATCACAATAATCATTTCCGTATAATTTGTTACCATCAAGAAAGTTTAGAAGTGAGTCTTAAACCATAAGGTTTGCATAATAATACAATAAAGTAAGAAAAGTAAGAAAATTAGTTTAAAACAGTTCAGCAGAAAAATAAATGTCTGTTATTATGCATATCTGCCGATGTTCACTTTTCTGACTACACCTTTCATGATAGCAATTACAATCAAATGGTTGTACGTAAGCTAGGTCACAGCAGTGGTAAACAAAAATACATTTGATTGAATCGATATTTGTAATGTGGTGATAATCTTACCTTTGAAAGGTAATTGGAAATGCTTTGTTATTTTCATTAATGTATATCGATCAATTTCCTGTAAAATCAGTAGGGAACTTAATTTACTTTCAAATTCATCAGAAAGATCTATTTGCTATCAATAATTGTGTTCAAAATCTTGCACAAATTTATATCTCTGACTTACAAGCCTTCAGCATTGCTTAATTTATTTGAAGGCATATTTAAGTTTTCTGGATTATGAATACATCTAATAGAGGAGATTCAGCAGTGTATGAAAACATTAACGTTAACACCACTAAAAATCCCTGCTAAAATTAGCATAAAATGTATAATTTGTTTTGGCCAATCACAGGCAACTAATACATTGTATCAATCAGGGGTGGCCGCTTGTGCAGGAAGTCATCATGGGATGTGTAGTGCCCTGCATACGTAATCAAGGAGGAGCCCAGGCATTGATCTGTTGATCTCTGCATTATGCTTCTTCTGGCTAGAAGGTTAGTAAAGAGTTAAAATCAGTACCCAAATGCAGTGTTTCTATTGTTAGGCTGGGTGCCTATGTAAGCAGCCTTGGGGGTGTGGGAAACAAGTTTTATTTTTAAATAAAATAAATCTGTATGTATATAGAATTAATCAATGTGTTTTTCTGATATAAGCAGCATGTGTTAGATTAGAAAAAGGTAAAGACAGAGAAACTTAGACATTAATTTTTTTCTGTCCTGAAAATTAAATAACAACTGGAATATCATGTTTAGGGTTGACATTAAAAAGAGACAAGGGTAGGATTGTCTGTTTCAAGAGCTGTTTCAAGACCTGTTACATGATACAGAGTGTGGTGGTGTTGAGGGGGTCTTGGAATATACTGTTAATCCCTAAATTTCAATTTAATTTAAACAATCTTTGCAACAATACAAGGTAACATTTGCTCCAAAAAATGTCTTTAGTGTAGCTCAAATATTTTGGCTACATCATGAGATGGCAGGATTCCCTAGAAAAGACTCTGATGCTGGGAAAGATTGAGTAAGTGGACGGCAAAGGCAGAGATGGATAGATGAGTTCACTGAAGCAATGAACATGAACTTGATGGGGCTCAGAGGGTTGGTGACAGAGATTTACCTGGCGTGCTGAGGTCCATAGAGTCACAGAGAGTCAGATGGGGCTGGACGACTTTTACATGTGCCGGTTCAGAACTAAAACATCATTTTTATTCAGAAAAGTAAACCAAAGAAAAAACAGTCTGGTACTCTAGTGATGTGGCAGCCATTTGTAAAAACAAAACATAAGGTTAAATTACAGAAATTACAAAAAGACTCAGTAAGAGGAGGATAGAGAAGTATAAGCAGGTAACATACATTTTTTAGTGTACCAAGACCTATGCAGAAGAATAAATTGCACAACCAGTGAAAATAGCAACAGCTTTAAAAACGAAGTGAGGTATAATTAGACAAAAGAAAGAAGATCATAGCAATGCAGAGGAAGACACAGTCATAGTAAACTACCTAAATGATTACTTCTGTTTGTTTTTTTCAGCTGATATTGGGGAGGGTGAACACCCATTAAGGGAAGCTGTGATAAGTTAAAACATAATTAACAAAGTTCATTATACAGAAGATTATATTTTGAAAGTTAAAAATGAACAGTC
Source organism: Discoglossus pictus (assembly GCA_027410445.1). NCBI lineage: Eukaryota > Metazoa > Chordata > Amphibia > Anura > Alytidae > Discoglossus > Discoglossus pictus. The sequence goes on along the minus strand of CM050173.1, from coordinate 97,632,829 downwards.
AGTGAACCAAGACCATGAAAATTTACATGTATTAAACAAGATCAGATCAATACATAATACATACATTTCCTATAGTACAGTGGTTCTTTAAACTGCTTCAGATGAGGTTGCAATTTACAGTGAAAAGTCTAACTTTTAAATATAAAATGATTTAAATACAATTTATTATTCACTACACGTTTATTATTTAGAGGTCCAAATAAAAGAAAAACATGGGAAAGGAAGCATTTCTTCTTATAACATTGTCTTCTTCTTATACAGATAAAATTAACTGTATGTGAAAAATAAAGCAAACTATCCTATAAAACAACAATATTATCCATAATGCCCTTTTCTCATATCTTCAAACCAATAAGCATGATTACTTTTATGAGCTAATTATTTATTGTATTAAAGAAACTACCTGACCTAGATATTCAGTACAGATAATACTCATCTGTATACAAAGGGTAATTCTCAATTAGAGAATGTCCAATATCAGTGTATAAAAAACAGAACATGTTCAACAAAACACACTGTTATATGTTGAAAAGAACATTAGACAACACTATAACCTTACATCTTATCTTGTGACATGGTTCTACCCTTTTTAGACCTGGGAAACTACTTTAGTTCATTCAATATTTTAAAATCTGCAAAGCTTTTGGTCAGCCATATTGTGTACCTCTGTGCACATTGTTTTATTTACCAAATTGCTGACATGGTAATGGATATGGCATTTTTCAGACTGGAAGAGAATGGATCATTTTTCTTAAGTCTGTAAAACTAGACTTTTGTTTCAGGGTAGAAAGTTTTTTGAGTATTTTAGTGTTAAAACACTTTTTCTAATACTGAAAACATGCTCCATAATAAGTCCACCACCACAGTTTTTATTAACTGATTAGCAAAAAAACAAACAAACCGAAAAAACGAGTGCTTGAAGAAAACGCCTATTCTGTGACCAGGAGGAAGAGGAGAATTTGGCTAGGAGGTTGTCTAATGCTTTCTACTAGACAGGCCTAGGTTTGCATGCATTGGCCACTGCAGGGAAAGAGGCAGATCATGACTCCTATCAGGACATATTCTTCATTATAATACTTGATATGGTAGAGACGCATATCTGATGAAGTTTGAAACACAAATGTTTAAATGTAAGTTTTTAAAGCTACACTATTTTCTTTGAATGCTGAATTTTTTCCCAATTATGGAGGATATTTTCAAGATGGAGGCATTCCATGCCAGCTGATATAAGGCAAGCACATTATGTGCCTCATTGAAATGTGATTCAGCCAATTGAATAGGGCTCTATATAAGAACAGAGTATATTTTTTTACAGATGTTTTTAGTTAGTGAAGACCTTGCTTTTGAATAGAAGTTCAAAACTTATGTAAAAAAATATGCTATGTGCTTATATAGAGCCCTATTCAATTGGTCAAATCGCATTTGAATGAGGCCCTATATCTGTCCATCTCAGGAATATAACCAAAAGTTCAGAGATACTCCAAAATTATTCAATTAAAATTCAAACTTTGAGTGCTAGTAATACAACTCTTCCAAATTTTGTCTAAATATGATAAGACGTTGAGAGCTGCAGGATTGATCCAGATAAATTATTCTAATTTGATTTTTATTATACTTGATTTTCAATATTTAATCTGAATTTACATTATAGTTTGATTTTTTAGCCTTGCTGATTGTTTTATTTATGTTTTTAATGCAGAGAAGTTTAAGTAAATCATTTGAATTTTTTTTAAAACTCACTCAACTTTTTATAAAATTAACATGCTAGACCAGATGTATTAAAGATCAAAGTGGTTGCAGTTGCCATCCTTTAGAGTGAATATATAGCCTTTTTGTATACCAAAGCTATGGTTGTTACATATTCTTTGACTGATTATTACCTTTCTTCTTTCACATGTAGACAGAGCATATTTTGGGTATGCTAGTATAGTACATTTACTTTACTGCATGTACTAACTAGTGAAGTGACAATGAGAGCATATCATGGCAGAATCGCTTGTCAAAATCTCTACTCTGCAAATGGTAATATAATACATAGCCATTTATTATAAGGTAAATTGCAGTAAAAATCAGAGAGTCTCTTTCTAGCTTCTATCACCTGTAAAATAAATAATTTCCTTTAAATAGAATATTACCATTGGGGGTATAGCGGCTCCACTATCATTATAATTCAGTACAGCAGTGTTCTTTGCCCTTCACTGACCTCATTATAATGAGAAAATCTAAGTATATTGTGGCCACAGAGGGTAGTGAACCTCGCAATAACCTCTCTCGTCACCACTTGAACCTTTAGTTCATCTCTTTTTATACAATGTCTATCTTCCTTAAACCTATGTCGCTTCAAGTTTTGTATTAAATATGTTTACTTGGAAACAAAAACAGAACATAGCGTAAAAAAGACATTAATAAAAACAAGCAAACAAACCACATTTGGTTATGGTACGTGAAACTGTAAGATTAAAGTACAGGAAAGCTGTTGTCTCTTGTTGCTCTTTCGAGAAGAAAACAAATAGCAGTTTCCCGTTAGAGGCATTAGCTTCTGCTATCGGTCACAGCAGAACCATTTTTCAAGTATAATACTATTAGCCCTTGGAGGAGTCTTATCTATTACAGACCATGAGGCCTATAACTGGAACAATGTACCCCAGAGCATTGAGCCTCAAGCACTTGTTGGTTTGCTTGTATCTAAAACTTAAAGATAGTCTAAGTTAGATTTAGGCAGTATTTAAAGTACTATTGAAATTGTAGCTTGAAGACATTAAAGGACCACAGCAGAATAAAAACAAAAATTTTTGCAAATGGTTAAGACCATACTTAAGCAGGAAAAAAAGTCATACATCTAGTTCTTAATTAGAAAAGAATAAATGTTGATGTCTCTGCAGAAACTGAAGAGGTCCATGATATATTGGTGAAAGTTGTGTGTATATGAGATAGACTGGCTTTTACATTTATGGGTAGCTATTGTTGCAGTGAGTTATGCAAGGGGGCTGCCTCTGAGACAGTGTGACTATTCATCTTAATTATATTTACAATAGCTCTCTGTTCCCTCATTCCCCGTCCCTCTCTATTGATAGCCAACAAACACTCACTTATGATCCAGCCTTGAGGAAGTGATGTAACAAACACAAAATGGATTCCCATACCCATGGCTTAAACATCTGCCTATACTGCTAGTATGCAACATACTTTCCAAAAAAGTGTTTTTTTTCTTCTGCAACTGCAGCTATCCTTTGATGAGGCAACTTTTACTTTAATATCTTGTAGATAATTTAGTAGCATTTTGTATTAGTTATCTATGTGTGGGGCAAAATATATCTTCTCTGTAATGATCATGGAACAGTAAGTAAAGACATACAGAAATACAAAAGTAAACATTTAAAACACTCACACATTCCTTATTACTCTTATCAATTGTCTCTTGTTAATTTAATGCTTTCTGGATGATACTCTAGCTATGTAATCCGACCTTACCAGTGAGAGTGAGTGAGAGCAAGTGAGAGCCAGCCTTTGCTCTGTGATAATTTCAAAAGTTATTATTACTCATATGGACTCATTAAATGTATACAATGGTTTAATAGCATACCAAACAAGCATTTAACATCATACATTGAAATGCCAGTTTAAGAAGAAAGTTAAATAAGAGATTTTACACAGACAATTGACAAAAGTTATTTTATGAATTTATTATTTTAAAAATCTTATAATGTTACTTTTTTTAAGTATGTATCAATCATTATTTTTATTTATTGTAAATTGTCTTACCTTGCCTCTGATGTGTTAGGAAGCACATACACTTTCTGTGTTTATTGACAACATTTTATGTAATGCTACAGTGGGGCCAGTTTCTCAGCTTGTGTTGTGGATTCCTTGAGTAGGTAGTTCACCACAACAATCATTTAATTTATGGTGGGCAAAATAGTGATAGAAGCTCTCCACCGCACAGTAGTACAGTAAATAAATAGTACATTTGTGTTCACATTTGAATGTCTACAATAAGTTAAAAAACTTGTTTCATGCCGAGAATTTCTAGAAATACAGTTATTACACTACATTCTGGGAACCTTGGCAGGGACATGCAAATGTGTCCACAAACGTTTCTCTCTTGCAATCCATGACCATTTAAAATATGACTTCCATTAAGAATATGCCTTCTCTATCACACAGTTTTGAGCAAAACTAAGGTTGGATTATATTATTATTATATTGTTGGTAACGCAATGTTAAAACTGTGGGCTCACGCAGCAGTAGCAGTTTGAAAAAATTGCATGAAAAAATTCATCCCTACGACCCGCACCACTTACGCATCATCTCTACGACTCGCAGCACTACAGATGAAGAGAAAGCTCAATTAGGCAATTTACAGTGCAAGCCCCATAGCACTTTGAAAAAATTGTGTTAAAAAAATACGTCCCGCAACACTTCGCAAAAATCCGGACCCCCCAAAAATACACTCGAAACACAAAAATAAACACAAATATGCCACAAATTAACTTAAAAACGTATATACAGCACAGGGGCAGAGTCAGGATGCCTGTGAGTGAGGTTGCAAGTTAGTTTGAGCCATATTTTGCCTTTTTTCACAAACGCAAATCGCCCAAGAAAACAAAACGAGGCCCAAGCGTGTAAAAATCAACAACGCACTTGGAACACTTACCCGAATATTCTCAAGTTCTCCTCAGGTGATTGTGTGACTGTACATTTCTCTGGTGGCGTTACTTCTGAAGCAACTTGCCTATCACTTTAGAAGTTGAAAACCTGCAAATTACAGCAAATAGGTAAGCTATAATTAATTAATAATTAATTAAAAAATGTATAATAAAAAAAATTTGCAAATAATAACATTATCATGTACACAAGTATTTATAATATATTATTCATGTATAATAAGATGTAAAAGATACATAAATGATTAAAATTAATACATTAAAAATTAATTAAAAAAATGAATATTGCAATACTGACATTGTTCAGGTAGACAAGATTTAAAACTAAGATAAATGTTTCTGTGGGGTAAAATGTTGTAAATCTAGAAACAAAAAAGAAGGAGGCACTTCTATAAAAAAAAACTTTTATTAACACAGATTTTACAAAATAATTTATGCTCGTAGCAAAATACATTTTCATTATTAAAAACAGTGGATTTCAACATTTGCATATTTCTGTCATTTCCAACAGACTCTGCCTGATCAGTGTCACTGACTAATTTGCAGCACTGCACGGTTTAACACAGACTGTAAACTCCGCAGAAATTTACAGAAAAGAAATTACACCAAACAGGTAACACAAATACATTTGCTTAACAAAAATAGTATGGTCAAAAACCAAAAAAAGTTGAAAAGTTACTTGGCTTATCATTTTCACCAGACACTGCCTGAAGAGTGACGCAGGAAGATTGGCAGCAGGGGACCCTCTGTCATTTATACATAACAAATTCAAGACAACAAGCAAAGTATAACAAGTTCCAAAAAAGAAAAATAATCTATCCTATTTGGGGGGTACTAAATTAAAGTATCTCTCCTGTTTGGTATGCGCCAAGGTGAAAACGCAATGCAACCTAAGTAAACGCCTAAGCCTAACGATGAAATGCCAAGATTGCCGCACACAAAACAGGATAGGACAAAAAAAATACCTACCCTAATCCCTTAATGACAACAGTGATGTACACAAAACACAATTTCACAACAAATGTTGTTAACACATACAAAATGGATTGATCTATGCTGTTTTGTGTGTGCCACTCTCTAAGCTTCACCCCTTATCCTAAGCCCCTAATTGCAACAGTGGCACACTCCAAACAGGATAGGACAAGAAATGTTTTTAACACATACAAAATGGAAGGATCTATCATGTTTTGCATGCTCTTACTAAAAAAATAAAAAATCTCTCTCTCTCATTTTCAACAGACACTGTCTGAAGAGTCAGAGCATCTCTACAGAAATGTATACTCAACAGATTGAAGACAAGAGGTACAGTATTACAAGTTTAAAAACACATATAAAATAGAAGGACCCATCCTATTTTGTGTGAACCTCTGAGAAAATGCAATGCAACTTAACTAACACTCTAAGCCTAAAACCATAACCCTAACTCCATAATGGCACACTCGTGCACACAAAACAACATAGGACAAAAAATGCTATTAACACATACAACATAGAAGGACGTCTCATGTTTTCTGTGCACCTTTCAGAAAACGCACTGCAACCAAACTAACACTAAACAGGATAGCTGAAGAAATAAGCAAAATAAAGAAAGTTGCTTTGAAAAAACAAAAAACAAAACTTTTTTAATGTACTGTTTATATTTACAGATTACTATGGCGGATAACGAAAACAAAGAGGAACAGAAAAGACGTCAAACAAGAGAACGTGTACAAAGATGGGATTATTGACAGACGCAGAAGGAAAAGAAAATTTGATGCAAAAAAGAACGCAAGAGAATCACAAGCATAAGACAAGCGCCTGACAAAGTAACATCCAAGCCCAAAAAGGCAACCAAAAAACAAAAACATCTCGAAAATGTATCAGAACAATCTGATAACAATTATAATGTTGATTTACAGAGTCAGATGGATAGATATTCTCACAAATGTCATTTAGTTAAACCATTACCAGTAGAGGTTCATAATTGTGGTATGATGAATATTGTCTATCAGTTTTGTGGGATTTATCATTTCAAACAGGAAAGACCCAGAGATGGCGAGTTTGTTAGTTGCTGTCAAAAAGTAATGGTAAGACTTCCACAACGACAACAATTCACAACATATTTAGAATGTATTATGACAGAGCCTTCTTTCCCTAACTACCAAAATTTCAAATTAAACATAAGATCCTATAATAGTGCCATATCATTTGCATCTATGGGTGCAACTTTAGCTGGTAATGTGCCAGGACATGGCCCTTACTGCTTCAAAGTACAAGGACAACTTTATAATTGTTCTTCACATTTACATCCAGAAGAAGGGGAGCAAAGAAAATGTGCTCAACTATATGTCCTAGATACAATGGAAGCTGTTGGACAACGTATGCAGCTTAAAGAAAATAAAAAATGCGTACCCATTGTTTTCATAGAGCTTGATAAAATGATGCCCTAAAACCTGTACACTCAAGCTTATAAAAAATTGTCAGAAGTAGAACTGGAACAACAAAATTATGCAGAAGTACATCAATTACCAAAAGTCACTATGGTTCTTAAAAGAGATCCCCATACTGATAAACGCTGTCATAACTTATCAACATCCAGTGAGATTGCAATAACCTTTCAAAATGACGAGGGAGAACCACCATTTCAGAGGGATATTAGAATATATCCCAGAAATGATGAGCAACCTTTCATATCTTAAGTACTAATTTGGATCCAATGACATATACCATTTTTTTTTCCACATGGGGAAGCAGGTTGGCAACCCAAATTAACACTTGACCATTACCCAAATTCTAAAGTACATGTCAGAAATAATATTTCCATGCTTAAATTTAAAGTGGCTCTAATTGCAATTCAAGATGGATTCAATCCCATTTTATGTGGAGGAAAACTGACACAACAATGGTTCATTGATTCATATTAGCAAGTTGAGGAAACTAATTTAAATTTCATAAAATATCAACAAGATAAACTACGAGTAGAAAAGTATTGTGGAATGATGGATTATGTCGCTGAGGTGGCTACAACCAGAGAGCTGCCAGCTGGCAAAGCCATCATTTTACCTTCTTCTTTCCAAGGATCTCCTGGCAATATGCGAGAAAGATACAATGATGCAATGGCTATCGTAACTAAATTTGGAAAACCAGATTTATTTACTACATTTACATGTAATCCACAATGGCCAGAGATTGTACAGAATCTGCTAATTGGACAAACTGCTTCCGATAGACCAGATTTAGTGGCACAAGTCATTTAAATTCAAATGAACTGAATTAATACATGACATAACCATAACTCTGTTATTTGGCACATGTCTGGCTTATGTTAATACAATATAATTTCAAAAAAGAGGCCTTCCACATGCACATATTCTTACAATCCTTCTAGAGAAAGATAAACTGGATACTGGTGACAAAGTGGATTCACTGATTATTGCTGAACTGCCAGATCCAGAAATACATGGTAGACTATATGAGATTGTAACTCATCCACAGTCACCATGTATGGAAAATAATAAATGCACTAAAGAATTTCCAAAAGATTATAGAGACAAAATTTATGCTAATTGTGATGGCTATCCATTATATAGAAGAAGAGAAGGTCAAAATGCCATTATTCGTGGAAAAAAGGTAGATAACAGCTATGTGATAACATACAATCCACATTTGCTCATGAAGTATAATGCACACATTAATGTGGAAGCTTGCACGTCTATAAAATTCATTAAATATGTCTACAAATATATTTACAAAGGCTATGATGCAGCTACTGTAGTGGTCAAAAGTGCAGGAAATCCATAACAAAGTGAGTTATTACATGATGAACTTGCATCTCATGTAGATGCTCGATATGTAAGTGCGCCAGAAGCAATGTGGCGTCTTCTCAGATTTGATATGCATGATCGCTCACAGTATCGCTCACAGTATATTGATTAGCTGTACATTTGCCTCAAAGACACTTAGTTTACTTTAATGCTGGAGATGAAAGAAATGCTTTGGCACAAAGTGAGCATCGACAAACCACCCTTACTGCATGGTTTGAATTAAATTGTAACGACTTGGAGGCAAGGGAATTGATATATATTGACATTCCATACCATTATTTTTTCGTTAATGAATTATGGTGAAAACAAAAAGCCTTGGAAATAAAATAATACCAAGAATTTACATTGTAAGTCCAAGAGACCTTGAATGTTTCTGCTCACATTTACTCCTTTTAAATGTTCCTGGTTTCACAAAGTTTTGAACACTTAATAATTGTTAATGACATAGTTTATGAAACATTTCATTTAACTGCTCAACACAGAAACTTCCTGGCTGATGATACAGAATGGGAAAGATGTCTAGAAGAAGCAGCACTATGTCAAATGCCACGGCAGATGAGGGAACAATTTGCATTAATTTGCATCTTCTCAAATGCTCCAAATGCATTAGCTTTGTAGGACCAATTTAAAACAGATATGTCTGAAGACTTTTTGCAACGTTACAATGAGTCTATTGCAGAATTAAAAGCATTACTTGAAATTCAAGAGGTCTTTCTTTCTCATGAATTAAGTTGTACAAGTTTTAATCTGCCAGATCCAGGACTCATAGATGACATAAACTTTGAAGACTATGACACTCAGCTTCAAAAACAAAGAACAGAAGAAAGACTTGCAACTTTAAATACATTACAATTGCAAGCATTTAATGCCATAACAAATGCCCTAGATGATGACATGCTCAAAGAGCATTATTTCTATCTATATGGACCTGGCGGATCAGGAAAGATGTATCTGTATAATTTATTGATGAGTTACATTCGAGCACAAGGTGAACTAGCACTGCCATTTGCAACAACTGGAATTGCCGCACTTTTGTTAGTGGAAGAACTGTGCATAGAGTATTTAAACTGCCAGCTCCCATTCTGGAAACATCAGTGACCGATATTCGAATGAGATCATTACAAGCAAAAAACATTTAAAAAAGAAAAGCTGAAGCTACAATTATGTCATGCCATGCCCTACAATGTACTGACCGTTTGTTAAGTGAAGTCATGGATAATGATTTGCTATTTGGTGGAAAGGTAATGGAGATTTTAGAAAAACATTACCTGTCGTTGTACATGTAAATCAAACAGACATTATCGAAAAAAATGTATAAAGTCAAGTAAACTATGTAAACTATTTACCCATCTTGAATTACAACAAAATATGAGATTAGAAGGAGAAAATGAATTCAATGATTGGCTCATTAAAATTGGAGAAGGAAAAACAGAGCGAATACAAAATTTACTCAATGATGCCATCGAAATTCCATCTCATATGATTTGGAAACACAATCTCATATGATTTGGAAACACAATCTCATATCGGCTATATTCCAAAATACAATATGTAGCAAGGATTATGCAAGGCTTGCAAACAAAGTAATATTAACATGCAAAAATAAGGATGCATTGTTTCTCAATAATGAAATATTAAAATAATAAATGCACCACAAAAAAAATATCACAGTGCTGATTCTGTACTTGGTGATGACAAAGAAAGTCTGACAAACTTTTCAACTGAATTTATTAATTCATTAACTCCCTCTGGAATGCCACCGTATATTTTGCAGCTAAAGAAAGGTGCAATTGTCATGTTACTGCAAAATATGAACCCAAAAAAAAAGACTATGTAATGGGACCAGATTAATTGTTTAAGAATTAAAGGACCATTTCATAGATGCTGAAATTCTAACTGGTACCCATAAAGGAGAGAGAGTTTTCATACCAAGAATAGATTTTGCACCAAGTGAAAGTAGTCTCCCTTTTGTACTTAAAAGGATACAATTTCCTATCATCATGACATTTGCTAATATTAATAATTTATTAATAAATCACAAGGCCAAGCTTTTAAATCTGTGGGTCTCATTTTATAAGAACCAGTATTTGCACATGGCCAACTGTATGTGCATTTTCAAGATGCAAGAATCCAGAGGCTATTAAAGTTTACACTGAAAAAAAAACAGTCAGGGTGATTTATTAGATGATGGCAGCATTTTTACAAAAAACATTGTCTACTTTGAGATACTATAACTTAAATTAAAAAAAGAATAACAATACAAGATATGTCCAACCCCTCCCCCCACCCAGAAAAATACTTTGATATCAAGGACAAATTCACAAGAAAAAAACAACAAATATGTAGAACAGTGGTTTTATTTTGAGGACTCAGACTCTTTTTAGAGGACCACTATTTCACTAAGAAACTCAATAAAATTGCAAAAAACATAGAGAACAGTGGTTATACCCCGCAGATCAACTTTTATGTCTGGCGGTCTCTTTTTAGAGGACCACTATTTCACATAGGAAACTCTATGTGCCATTTTCAAGAAATACAACAATAACAACAAAAAGTGAACAAAAAAATTAAAACAAAGAGAAAGTAACATATTGAAATGTCTTGGAAGTGGCCTTTTAGCATGATTTGCCGGACAAAACACTTCGGTTGCATTTTATAACAATTCAGTTTTAAATGTTACTACATGAAGTTACAGTTTGTAATGTTACAATTTTTTTTAAAAAGCGTGCAAAGTTGTTTCATTGTATATATTTAAGGTCTCATGTTAAGAGGAGGAGGAGGAGGAGGAGCTTGTGTTGTACAATTTAAATGTATAATTAAATGGAGACTATTAATCCAGGGAGTAATTTGATCGCCAGTTAATGGGGTCAGGAATTAATTATTTTTTCCCCTCCTTTGATACAATTGGCTAAGTTTCAATGTTTTTTTTGCCATCCTCTGGATTCAATACCTATATGGTTTAGCAGTTGTTGATTTACAAGTTGCATGTTACAAAGCATTATTTAATGTTTACAATATTCATTCATACAACGTTGACCTATTCTTACATTAAAATGTTAATATTGTTAAAAAAAGATGGTTTACTAGTTGGTCACCTACAAGTTTCATCTTAAAAAAGTAAACACATTTAATATATAATTGTTGTACTTCTTTACAGATAATAAAAAGGATAAAAGTGCACTCATATTAAGTGCAAAACAGAATTCAAAGTATACACACTTAATTGCCGTCATTTTTTGACGGGCAAGTCGCTAGTATTATATATAATACCATGCCGATGAGAGGCAGTAACCTAGAAAAAGCTGTACGTTGGTGGGATTCCTAGCTTGTATATAATCCAGTCTTAGCATGGCTCAAAGCTATATGATACAACAGGCATGTGCTTTTAGAAACCATGTTTTAAATGGTTATGGATTGCAAGAGCAAAGCCTTTGTGGGCACATTTAAAAAGGGAATTCAGGGTTATCATGGATAATTAGAGAGGCAGTATTGATCCAGGGAGAAGTCCGGTCGCTGGTGTCTGGGAACAGGAGGGATTTTTTTTTTTTTTTGAAAGGTTGAACTTGATGGACTGAAGGTCTTTTTTCAACCTTAAACCTTAAATAAATAATTAGTTAGAGAGGGAAAATGTGTTTTATTTTTCCCACCAAATTGTTGTAGACAATAATTATGAGTTAGTCCAGTGGCTACCTTACTCAGTGTACATCCTGTCATATGTACATACACTACTGGAACAGATGATCCAGGGTCCATACCTCTGTGAGAGGTGTGAGCATGATGTCTCTCTGGAAGCTCAAATTGGAGAACTGGAGAGGAGAATTGCAGCACTCACTGAGCACAGTTTAGCTGGGCCTAGCATAGACGGTGGAGATGAGGCTAGTGAGAATGTCCAGGTAGGTAGCTGGGCTACAGTTACAAGGGGGTGCAGGGGAAACAGAAGAAGGAGGCAGGCCCGTTCTGAGTTGACAAACACCAACATATTTGCCAGATTGAGTGAAACTGCTGGGGATATCCATTCAGGAATGGCATTCAGAAATGGCAATGCCAGATAGAGCTGTTCCCTCTAACAGCCAGGAGAACAGTTCTGGAGGAGTGGGAGGGCACAATAGGCAGAGCAACAGACAGGTTTTGGTGGTAGGGGACTCTATTATTAGGAAGGTAGACAGGGTGATTTGTCACCCAGATCCCAGCAATCAAACAGTCTGCTGTCTCCCGGGTGCTCGGTTTCGGCATGTTGTGGATTGGTAGATAAATAATAGGGAGAGGCTGGAATTTAACAGGCGGTCTTGGTACATATTGGTACCAAACACAAAGTTAGTGGAATATGGAGTGTCCTAAAGAATGATTTTAGAGAACTAGGGAATAAGCTTAGAGCATGATCCTCAAAGGTAATATTTTCTGAGATACTACCAGTGCCATGTGCTAGCCCAGGGAGACAGGAGGAGCTTAGGGAGGTTAATGCATGGCTAAAAATGTGGTGCAGTAAGGAGGGGTTTGGGTTTTTAGAGCACTGGGCTGACTTCTCACTTGGGTTCAATCTCTATAGCAGGGATGGATTGCACCTTAATGATGAGAGAGGTTTTATTGCTAGGGGAAACGATGGTAGAAAGGCTAGGGGTGTTTTTAAACTAGTAGGTGGTGGGGGGGACAAGATGAATGTAATGGGGGTAGAACATGAAGATAGGATAAGTGATGAATTAACTATTCATGGGGGAGGAGATGGGGAGAGGTTTAGTATAGTCAACAGGGAGGTATTACTAAATAACTTAAGTACAGAGGCAGGCACTTTAAAACTACAAACTCATAACATAAGGTGTATGCTTGCTAATGCCAGAAGCTTGCCAGGAAATATGGGATAGTTAGAATTATTGGTAATTAATGAAAAATGGGATTTAATGGGCATTACTGAAACATGATGGGATAAATCATGACTGGACTGTTAATCTGGATGGTTATAACCTATTTTGGAAAGACAGGGAAAATGGTAAAAGAGGAGGAGGAATTTGTCTGTATGTTAAGCCTGAATTTAAGCCTAAAGTCAGAGAAGATATTTATGGCGGACCTAGTAATAATGTTGAAAACTTGTGGGTAGAGTAAAATAGTGGAGCAACAAATTCCAAAGGAAAATTAGTAAGAGTATGCTATAAACCACCAAATATAGTTGAAAGCAAGGAAATGCAATTATTGTTACAGATTGGAAATGCAGCTAAGCATGGGCAAGTTCTAATAATGGGAGATTTTAACTACTCTGACAATAATATTGGTATGGTATCAAATGTTGAAATAGGGCAACCTTTGCAACACAGTGATTACAACACAGTCTCATTTGAGATTGAAGTAAAAAAACATATTTGTAAGGGGCCAACAAAACCTCTACATTTTAAAAGAGCAGATTTTAACGGTGCAACAGTAGTATAGACTGTGACAGAGAACTGACAGTTAAAAATATTGAACATAAATGGACAACATTTAAGTCCTTACTAAATATACATACTTATCACCATATACCATGTGAGAATAAATGTAAATAGAGTAAATCACATCCAATGTGGCTTAGCAATGATTTAAAGATCAATATATGGAGTAAAAATCAGGCATTTATATACAAAAACAAGAGGCGTCAGAGACTGCTTTACGTGAATACAAGAAAATCAACAAGAATTGCAAAAGGGCTATTAGACTGGCTAAAATAGAAAATAAAAAATTAGTTGCAAAGGAGAGTAAGACTAACCCTAAAATATTTTTTTAATATATTAATGTGAAGAAGGCCAGAAAGGAAGCTATAGGAACATTGCAATGTGACACAGGCTGCCTGATAATTAGTGACCAGGAAAAGGCAGATGAGCTAAATAGGTTCCAGGTCCTGATGGAATACATCCAAGTGTACTGAGGGAACTGGGTTCTGTAATAGTTAAAGCGTTATATTTCATGTTTTAAGATTCACTCAACACAGGGTTTCTACCAAATGACTGATGAAAAGCAGATGTGATACCTATATTTAGGAAGGGAGCAAGAACAAATCCGGGGAATTACAGACCAGTGAGTCTCACTTTGGTAGTGGGAAAGCTTTTAGAAGGATTAATAAGGGATAATATACAGGAATATGTCTATTCAAACAGGATTATAAGTAGGAGCCAACATGGATTTATGAGGGATAGGTCATGTCAAACAAATCTAATTAGTTTCTATGAGGAGGTTAGTAGGAACCTGGATCAAGGCAACTCAGAGGATGTAGTATTTTTGGATTTTGCATAGGCTTTTGATACAGTGCCACATGGAAAACTATTGTGCAAACTAAGGGATATAGGAATTGCAGTAAATATCTGCTCATGCATCCAGAGCTGGCTAAAAGACAGGAAGCAAAGGGTTGTAGTAAATGAAACATACTCCAATTGGACTAATGTGGTAAGTGCGATTCCTCAGGGTTCAGTATTAGGTCCTCTCCTTTTTAACTTTAGCTGGAAAGGGTACAAAGAAGGGCTACAAAACTAATAAGGGGAATGACGGGACTAAGTTATGAAGAAAGACTAACCAAATTGAACTTATTTTCTTAATGAGACCAGCAGTCTCATATATAACCTGCAAGAATGAGGGACCTTATAGACAATTATTACAAAAGACTGCACACTGTCATTGATGCTAATGGAGGCAATACACAGTATTAAGAACTAAGGTTATGCAAACTTTTGAACAGAAATTGCATATAAGATATTTATTAGAACATCTGTAAATTGAGTAATAAGGGGAATAAAAAAGCAGGTTCTAAAAAGGAGGTGGTTAGTGGAGTATTTAGAGACAACAATATTGATATAAGATGTGAAGTGTTATTAAATGCTTTGTACATAATAGTATAGATTGACATTGTTATTGTAGAGGATATGTGGAATTAGATGAAATGTTCAGTAGATGAAGAGTGCTGAGTAAGATCAGTCGTTGTGCAGACTGTGCAGATGTGTCCTACATTCTGTCAAAAGATTTGTTATATTAGTTTAGCGCACAGTTTATTAGGAAAATTAACTCTTCAGATTATATTTTAGTTTAATCCAGCCCATACTATGTTTTATATTAAGTAGTGAAAGTCTTTATTGAACACCCACAAGTTACTAGTACAAAATTATACATTATTGACTACTTTGTTTTATATTGTTTGACTTTTGTGTAATACCTGATTAATAGTGGACAATTACTCAGAAGCTTGTCACTTATTATGGAAGTTTTAAATCATAGCTCAACTGACTTGGCGTTTGATATTGTAACCCTTGTAAGTTTCCATTTGTGAAAAATTCACCTTGAACTGTTACGTTTCTCAAGGGACCATCTGTTGACATTATCAGCAAGTTTTCTTTTCAAATAGTGTTTTGCACTCTTCCTGCCAATACAATAGAGATTAATTTGTTTGTCTAGTAACTAATCATAAAATGAATAAAATAATAATTTTCATTGCATTTGAATTAGAGCTGTTTCTCTCCATCTCTTATTCGGTATCTTGGTGTGGTCGGAGTTCAGCCCACGAGGCTAAAGAATTTACTAGACCAGTCACTTTTACTGCAATGACAACTGCACGAAAGGAAGCAGATAAAGACTCATATGAGGGAAGCCTATTGGGCACAAAAAAATGGCTTTGAAAGAGGCAGATCTGCCCAGACCTGTAGTGCTAAAGTTCACATGCAAAATGTTAAAGCTACAATGAAATATGTTTCTTTAAATGCTGAGCTTAATGTTATTCATTCATTTAATTAGTTATTATATGAACAACTTAAACCCTACTTCATGACCACTGCAGTGGTTGCTTAATCTTCACACCAAAGCAAAGATTATTCGACTTTTCCTCACTTCAATATTTAACCTATATATATTTTTGATTTAAATTTATACTTAACTTTACATGTACATACGTTACTATTCAGATATTTTGGAAATAGCTAACTGGAAAAAATAGCTAGTTTAAACCTCATAATATCCTTACAGAAATACAGAAATAATTGTCATTCAGTATTTATATAAATATATTTTTGTGGGTTGAATGTTAATTTAGTACATTGAATATAAAAAAAGCTTATATGGCAAAAAAAGACATAACTGTCACAACATAAGGATAAAAAAAAAAAAAAAAAAAGATACCGTATATACTCGAGTATAAGCCGACCCGAGTATAAGCCGAGGCACCTATTTTACCACAAAATAGTGGGTAAAATGAGTGACTTGAGTATAAGCTGAGGGTGGGAAATGTGCTGCCCCCTGTGTCCCTCTTGTGCCCTCTGTGTCTTCTCCCCTCTCCCTTCCCTCTGTCTCTTCCAACCTCTCCCTTCCCTGTGTCTCTCCCCCCCTCCATTATCACCCTCCTCAACCTCCCTCCTCATCCTCAACCTCCCTCCTCATCCTCCCTCCTCATCCTCAACCTCCCTCCTCATCCTCAGCCTCCCTCCTCATCATCAGCCTCCCTCCTCATCCTCAACCACCTCCTCAACCTCCCTCCTCATCCTCAACCTCCCTCCTCATCCTCAACCCCCTCCTCATCCTCAACCCCCTCCTCAACCTCCCTCCTCATCCTCAACCTCCCTCCTCATACTCAACCTCCCTCCTCATCCTCAACCCCCTCCTCAAACTCCCTCCTCATCCTCAACCTCCCTCCTCATCCTCAACCTCCCTCATCCTCAACCCCCTCGTCAACCTCATCCTCCCTCCTCAACCCCCCAGCCTCATCCTCTCTCCTCAACCCCCCTCCTCAACCCCCCATCCTCATCCTCTCTCCTCAACCTCACTCCTCATCCTCAACCTCCTTCCTCATCCTCATCCTCCCTTCTTAACCCCCCCATCTTCATCCTCTCTCCTCAACCCCCATCCTCAATCCCCCTCCTCATCCTCAACCTCCCCCCTCATCCTCCCTCCTCATCCTCAACCTCCCTCCTCATCCTCAGCCTCCCTCCTCATCCTCAGCCTCCCTCCTCATCCTCAACCCCCTCCTCAACCTCCCTCCTCATCCTCAACCCCCTCCTCAACCTCCTCCTCAACCTCCCTCCTCATCCTCAACCTCCCTCCTCATCCTCAACCTCCCTCCTCATCCTCAACCTCCCTCCTTATCCTCAACCCCCTCCTCAACCTCCCTCCTCATCCTCAACCTCCCTCCTCATCCTCAACCTCTCTTATCCTCAACCCCCTCCTCAACCCCATCCTCCCTCCTCAACCCCCCTCCTCAACCCCCCCATCCTCATCCTCTCTCCTCAACCCCCCTCCTCAACCCCCCATCCTCATCCTCTCTCCTCAACCTCCCTCCTCAACCTCCTTCCTCATCCTCATCCTCCCTTCTTAACCCCCCATCGTCATCCTCTCTCCTCAACCCCCATACTCAATCCCCCTCCTCATCCTCAACCTCCCTCCTCATCCTCCCTCCTCATCCTCCCTCCTCATCCTCAACCTCCCTCCCCCTCCTCAACCTCCCTCCTCATCCTCAACCTCCCTCCTCATCCTCAACCCCCTCCTCAACCTCCCTCCTCATCCTCAACCTCCCTCCTCATCCTCAACCCCCTCCTCAACCTCCCTCTTCATCCTCAACCTCCCTCCTCATCCTCAACCCCCTCCTCAACCTCATCCTCCATCCTCAACCCCCCCCCTCAACCCCCCCATCCTCATCCTCTCTCCTCAACCCCCCTCCTCAACCCCCCATCCTCATCCTCTCTCCTCAACCTCCCTCCTTAACCTCCTTCCTCATCCTCATCCTCCCTTCTTAACCCCCCATCTTCATCCTCTCTCCTCAACCCCCATCCTCAATCCCACTCCTCAACCTCAACCCCCCTCCTCAACCCATCCTCCTCATCCCTTTCCCCCACTTCCTCCTCCCCCTCCTGTTCCCCCCTCATCCTCCTCCTGTTCTCCCTCACTCTCCTGTTCCACCCTCACCCTCCTCCTTTTCTACTCACCCTCCTCCTTTCCCCTTCACCCTCCTCCTGTTCCCCCTCATCCTCCTCCTCCCCCCTCATCCTCCTGTCCCCCCCTCATCCTCCTGTTCCCCCCTCATCCTCCTGTTCCCCATCATCCTCCTGTTCCCCATCATCCTCCTGTTCCCCTCTCATCCTCCTCCTGTTCCCCCTCACTCTCCTGTTGCCCCCCATCCTCCTCCTTTTCCTCTCTCCCTCCTCCTTTCCCCTTCACCCTCCTCCTGTTCCCCCTCATCCTCCTCCTTTCCCCCCTCATCCTCCTGTTCCCCCCTCATCCCCCTGTTCCCCCCTCATCCCCCTGTTCCCCCTTCATCCTCCTGTTCCCCATTAACCTCCTGTTCCCCCTCATCTTCCTGTTCCCCCCTTCCTGTCTTCCTCCTTCCCATCCTCCTTCATTCTCCTCCTTCACATCCCCCCATCCTCCTTCATCCTCCTCCTTCCCATCCCCCCCAACTCCTTCACATCCTCCTCCTTCCCCCTATGCAATTACATCCCTTTCTCCCCTCTTGATTCTTACCAGCTTCAGCTCCTGCTGCCATTCACCGGTATATGCTAACGACGTGACGCTGTGACGTCACGTCATTAGCATATGCCGGGTCCGAAAGCAGGAAGGAGCGGAGGCCAAGGAGAAACTACAGATGGAGGTAAGTGAGGGGAAAGGGAGAGGGGGAGGTATTGAGAGGGGTAAAGGGGGGTTTAGGAGGGGGAGGGAAATAGACACAGGGGTTTAGAGAGGCACGTGGGTTAGAGAGACACGGGGAGGGTTAGAGAGACATGGGGTGGGGGTTTAGTGAGACACAGGGGGTTTAGAGAGACATGGGGGGAGGTAGAGAGACACGTGGGAGAGTGACTCGAGTATAAGCCGAGGGGGCCCTTTTTAGCCTTAAAAAAAGGGCTGAAAAACTCGGCTTATACAGTAATTTAAAAAAATGCTTGTAGTAAGAGTGTATTAAATATAGCAGAACGATCAACTAAATATAGGAAGTTGATAAAAGTAGTTTATTTTAAATACATTTACCCTACACCTTGACATGTTGCTGTGCTGTACTTTTTATTGTTTGTGTATATTGCAGAAGTTACTAATGTGTGTCCATCAGGACTGAGCGGTCATCCTGCATGGGGCTCAGCCAATGTCATTGGGTCTCATACCATCCTCTCAGCAGATACACTCTCAGAATGTCATTTTCTATTTACCTTGTTTCCTTTTGACTCTAAACCTAGAACCCCACACACCGCCTTATCTTCTGTCTCTGAACTGATATAACATGTCATCCCACCTACCTTGTTTACTCCCACCCACCTATGATTTGTGTTAATGTATAGTGCAGGTTTCTGCACTATCACCTCTATTTTTCACAGCTGATACACGAACAACCTTAATCACTAATAAATCCTCTACTGTCTTTTATATTTCTTGCCAAGCCCTTGTTTATTCCTTTTATTTTACTTCTCCTTTTGTTTCATTAATCAATATAGTTGCAAGTTTGGAGTTTTCAATCTTGTATGGTGCTTTGAAAAAAGCAACATGTATGCAAGATTTTAAACTCAGAGACAGGGCCCTTTACTTTTTTCCATTTATTTAATATTGTTTTTTTTTCTTTCTACTTAACCCCTGTATTATGCTATGGAATATGTTGGCGCATTACAAAATATGGTAATAATAATAATAATAAATTGTCACCCATGTTTAATCACATCGAGCAGCCATACCACAGATTGCTTAAAATATAACTTCTTTCTTTCATAGCCCTCATGGACATTATAATGTGTCCTTTAGCAGGAATTACGTAAAACTTTATCTTGCTATTTATGCGTCTGTGGACCTCATTCAAATGTGATTTGGCCAATTGAATAGGGATCTATATAATAGCACAGAGCATATTTGTTTACAGAAGTTTTTAGTTAGTGAACTTCTATCTAAAAGCAAGGTCTTCACTAACTAAAAACTTTTGTAAAAAAATATGCTCTGTGCTTATATAGAAACCTATTCAATTGGCCAAATCACATTTAAATGAGGCCCTGTGTGTCATATTCTGCCTGGCTGAATTCTAATTTCTTCAATAAATACGTTTTTTTCACCATTTTGCGTCTCTAAGCAGTTTCTCATAGTGTCGGGATTTTTTCATTTTACTGTATTTTAAAGGAAAGCATTGATGTCATTTCACTTACCAGTACCTTGGTTTACTTGATTGCTTCAAGTCCGCTGATGATTCAGCTACACATCTCATGAGAATTTGTGAAACTATGATACGATGCAGTTATTGTATTTGCAGTTGGGTAATCTGGATGCTTGAAAGGTTAGCAATTTCACCTGTCACTTTAACTGGAGCTACCTGGTCAGTGAACTGCTCAGCTGTATGTTACTCACCATTTAACCCTGTGAGTCTTAAACTGCTACAGAACAATTTCACTGTTTTCATTTTTAAATATTTTTTGTGCCATGGTAAAACTATAATTTATAATCATACTAGCGACTTGCCCGTCAAAAAATGGCGGTCAATAAAAATTAAATGTTGTGAAATTTGTTTGCAACACAAAATGAGTCACCTACATTTGTCCCTATTTTTTCTAAAAATAAAAACACATTATTTTTTTTAACTTTTTATTTTTTTAACTTTCAACATATATTTCCCTAACATTAAACTTTGTAACATGCAACTTGTATATGAAACATTCGTTCAACATTTTGTTAACAATACTAACACTTTTCAATACATATTTATCACTGAGTAACTGCGGACTATATTAACTTTGAGTAAGTAAATTGTTTTAACAATAACATGCTTTTTATCATTTGTAACATATTTGTTAAACTCTTGTTAAACTAAATTAGCATTGAGTCCAGAGGAAGGCAAACAATAAACCCCCCCTATTGAAACTTGTCCAATTGTATCAAAGAGGGAAAAAATGAATTCCTTCCTGACCCCATCAACTGGAGATCGGATTTCTCCCTGAATCAATACTTTGTCTTTATATACTATTACCACATATATATTTAACAATTAAAATTTTTTTTTCAATAAATACATATTTAACATCTGAAATTGTAACATCAAACAATAACATTTAACTCTTGTAAATCCTGCAAAATTCATTGTTTGGTGGGGCCAATCATGTAAATATTAAACTTTGAACCCATTCAAATCTGTTTAAGGATATTTAACTGTTGTTTTTGTTGTTATTTTTGTTTTTTTTCAGTTTGTCCATTCTGCAAGTATCACATAGATTTTCATAAGTGAAATAGTGGTCCCCTATTTAAAGAGTCCCAGAGTACTTTAATTTTGTACTGGAAGTCAAACCACTGTTCTCTATGTTTTTTTGTCCATTCTTTAGATGTTTTCCTTGAAATATTGTTTTTGTGCAATCATATTGAGTACCATAAAATGTTGGCATTAAAATGAAACCATTGTCCTCTATCTTTCCAACACCTCATAGTAGACAATGTTTTTTGTGTAAACACATCCATCGTCCAATAAATGATCTTGGGTTTCGTTTTCTTCAACATGCACTTTAATTTCTTTTGGATTCGTGCACCTTGAAAAAGCCACATAGAGTTGTCCATGTGCAAAAACTGGTTCCTTTAAAAAAATCCCAACTGACTTAAAAGTTTGTCCTTGGGATTTATTGCTGGTCATGGCAAATGCCATGATAACTGGAAATTGTATCCGTTGAAGGACAAAGGGCAAACCACTCTCACTTGGAGCTAAATAAATTCTTGGTATAAAAACTCGTTCACCTTTATGGGTACCAGTTATAATTTCTGCATGTATAAAATGATCTTTTAACTCATGCACAATTAATCTGGTCCCATTACAAAGTCCTTTTTTTGGATTCATATTTCGCAATAACATAACAATTGCGCCTTTTTTCAATTGTAAAATATGTGGGGGCATTCCAGATGGTGTTAACAAATTAATAAATTCGATACTAAAATTTGATTCACTGTCTTTATCATCTGACAGAATAGAATCTGCACTGTAATAATTCTTTTGTGGTGCATTGATGTATTTTAAAATTTCGTTATTTACATTCAAGGCATCGATATTTTTTTATGTTAATATCACTTTGTTTGCAATGTCTGAGTAATCTTCATTATTAAGAGTGTTTAGAAATATGGCTGATATGAGCTTGCATTCATTGCAAACCATTTCTGATGGAATTTCAATGGTATCATTTGGTAAATGCTGTATTTCTGGATGTTTTCCATCACCGATTTTAATAAGCCAGTCATTGAATTAATTTTGGCTTTCAGATCTCATATTTAATTCTGATTTGAGATGTGTACATATTTGCCACAGTTTACTGGTCTTGATACATGTTTCAATGATCTCCGTTCTATTTCCGTGTGGCACAACAGGTAATGTTTGCCTAAAATCTCCTCCTAAAAGCATCACCTTTCCACCAAATGGCAACTTATTATCCATTACTTCTTTTAAAAATCTGTCAATACATTGCAATGCATGACATGACATCATTGTTGCCTCGTCTATGATAATTAGTTTAGTTAGTTTAATTTTTTTTGCTTGTAAGGAATTCAATCGAATATCTGACACTGATGTTTCCAAAATGGTAACTGGCAGCTTAAATCCACTATGCACAGTTCTCCCACCATCTAACAAAAGTGCAGCAATTCCAGTTGTTGCAAATGGCATAGCTATCTGACCCTGTGATCGAATATAACTTATCAAACAATTGTACAGATAAGTTTTTCCTGATCCACCTGGTCCGTCTAGATAGAAATACCGGTCTTTGACCATTTCATCATCTGTAGCATTTGTGATGGCATGAAATGCTTCTAACTGTAAAATATTTAAAGTTTCCAGTTTTTCTTGGTTTTTTTGTTTTTAAAGCTCAGTGTCATAATCATCAAAATTGATGTCATCTATAAGTCCTGGATCAGGTAAATTAAAACTTGCACAATTTAATCCATGAGCCAACAATATTTCTTGGATTTCCATCAATGTTTTTAATAGAGCTATTGGTTCTCTGTAACGTTTCAAGAAATCTTCTGACATGTTTAATTTAAATGTTTCCCACAAAGTGAAAGCATCAGGTACATTGCAAAATATACAAATTAATGCAAATTGTTGTCTCATTTGCTTAGGCATTTGACATAGTGCTGCTTCTTCCAGACACCTCTCCCATTCTGTATCATCAGCTATGAAATTTTGATGTCTTGCAGCTAATAGGAATGTATCATAAACTATGTCATTCACTGTACGTAAATGCTCAAAACTCTGTGCACCGGGAACATGTAGCAAAAGTAATCTTAAGCTGAAACGTTTAATGTCCCTTGGACTGACGGTATAAATGCGTGGTATGATTTTATGTGCATCTCTTCTTCGTTGTCGCCATAGACCATATACAAATACATAGTGATATGGTATCTTTATGTATAAAAATTGTCTGGCCTTCGTATCCTGACAGTTTAATTTAAACCACACAGTAAGTGTGGTATCTCTGTCTTCACTTTGATATAATGCAGTTCTTTCATTTCCTTGAGTAAAGCAAACCAACTGACTTTGAGGCAAATGTACAGCTAAACGATAGATAGCATGTGACCGATCATGCATCTCAAATTTCAAAAGGCGCCACATTGCTTCAGGAGCACTCACATACCAAGCATCTAAATAATTTGATAGTTCATCATGTAAAATTGGATTTTCGTTTTCATTTCCAGCACCTTGTACAACAGTAGCTGCATCATATCCTTTGTATATATATTTATACACATAGTTAATTGATTTAATCAAAGTGCAAGCTTCCACAATGATGTGTGCATTGTACTTGATGAGCAAATCTATTATCAACCTTTTGGCCACGGATAATAGCTGTTTGTCCTTGTGTTCTTTTATACAAAGGATATCCATCACAATTTGCATAAGTTTGCATTTGAAATTGTTTTGGAAATTCTTTAGTACATTTTTTATTTTCCATACATGGTGAATTAGGATTCATCTCTCCACATGGGCCATGAACCATTCTATGTGTAACAATCTCCCAAAGTTTTGTATATTTTTCTTGGTCTTGCAATTGTGTAGAAATTACTGAATCCACTCTCTCTGCAGTGTTCAACTTATCTTTTTCCTGCAGTATTAAAAGTATGTGAGCATGTGGCAATCCTCTTTTTTGAAATTCAATGGTGTAAACAAAAGCCACACATTGTCCAAATAAGTGTGCTTTAGTGATATCATGTATTAATGAATTGAGTTTGATTTTGAATACTCTTGCCACTAAATCTGGTCGGTCAGAAGTAGTTTGTCCCAGATTCAAATTTTCCTTGATCTCTGGCCATTGTGGATTACATGTGAATGTAATAAATAAATCTGGTTTTCCAAATTTTGTAACAATAGCCATGGCATCATTATACTTTTCTCGCATATTGCGAGGAGATCCTTGGAAAGAGGATGGCAAAATAATTGCTCTTCCAGCTGGAATGTCTCTGTTGGAAGCTAAATCTGCCACATAATCCATTAATCCCCAATACTGTTCTACTCGTAATTTATTTTGTTGATATTTAATGAAATTTAGATTATTGGCTTCAACTTGTAAATATGAATCAATAATCCATTGTTGAGTGAGTTTACCTCCATGTAAAATTGGATTAAAACAATCACGGATAGCAGTTTGTGCCACTTTATATTCCAGCATGGAAATATTAGCTCTAATACGAAGTTTAGTATTGGGATAACTTTCCAATTGTAATTTTGGTTCCCATCCTGGTTCCCCATTTGGAAAGAAAATGGGATATGTCATTGGATCTAAATTACAGCTTAATATATTGATGTTGATAAATGGTCGTTCTTCATTGCGTGGATATATTCTAATATCCCGCTGAAAAGGTGGTTCGCCATCTTCATTTTTAAACACCATGGCAACCTCATTTACAGTAGGTAAATTATATCTTCTGATCAGAGTTGCGATCTCTTTTTAACACCATATTTACTCTTGGTGTAGGCAATTGATGTCTTTTAGCATGTTCCTGTTATTCTTTTTCAAGCTGTGCTAATTGTTTGTATGCTTGACTATATGGGTTTTTTTGCATAATTTTATCCAGCTCTTCAAAGACTATGCGCAAACACTGTCTATTTTCTGGAAGTGTCATTCTTTATTCCACAGCTTCCATCGTATCTAAGACATATAACTGTGCAAATTTCCTTTGCTCTCCTTCTTGTGGGTGTAAATGTGAAGTTCGGTGGTATATTTGACCTTGAACTCTGAAACAGTAAGGACCATGTCCTGGTATATTTTCTGCTAATGTTGCACCCATTGAAGCAAATGAAATTGCACTGTTATAAGACCTTATGTTTTGTCTAAAATTATTATAATTAGGAAATGTTGGATCGCTCATAATGCATTCTAAATAATATGGAAATGGGTGTCTTAGTGGAAGTTTCACCTTTCCTTTCTGACAGCAACTAATGAAATTTCCATCAGTAGGTCTTTCCTTTATAAAATGATAGGCCCCACAAAACTGACAAACCACATTAAGTAACCCACAATAATGAGTATCTACTTCTACTGCAGTAGTAACCACATTGTCATGCATTTCTTTAACATAGATATAAGACCCACTTTCTATATGTACATTTTTTTCTTGTGTGTCTGCATTTAAGTCATTCTGCAAAATAGAATCATTGGACAATGGTTCACAGAGATGTTTTTGTTTACTTTTACATTTCTTGGAAGCCCCAACACACTCACTTGCGGCTTTCTTACTCATCTTTCTTTTATTTAAAAGTCTCTGTCGATCTTCTTCTCGCAAGCGTTGTGAAGTTTCCGGTTTCTGAGCATCTCTCCACTTTTGCTTCCTTTCCCTTGCCAATCTTCTTTTGCGTTCAATTTTGTCTTCTCCATTCTTCGCCATTTTAATCTGTAATTGTAAATAGAGATGTAATTATTGTTTGTTCTTTGTTTTGTATACATTTTTTTTCCTTTTTGTACTGTTCCATTAAAGTAGATGAATAAACTAATCAAACATTTTAAAATGTAGCACCTTAGACTGAAAGAAATGAAACAATTTTTCAAAGTATTTTATTGACATATATTAAATCGGAAATAGCTGCACATATCTATATTTATATTATTAATACTTCAATTCCATTCCTTCTTGATTGAATTCACAGCATACCATCAATTTTTTTTTTTTGCAAGTGTTGTAAGCTTCTTATTTTTTTTAAATATTATTATTAATTAGTATTGTCTTTTCATCTTTTTTCAAGTTATGACTAAATAGCATACATTAATGATTTAATAAGTACTCTCCATTTTCACCAAATATATAATATATAGCCTTTTTCTATGCATCACTACAAAATTAAATTTTATACCTGTGAGGATGATGTTGATGTTGTTCAAAGGCTGCAAACGTCACGCTGTCTGTTTATTCCCTTGCAGATCCAAATAAACTGTAAAATCAAATTGAGAATATTTTTTAAACTTTTGCTTCATCAATATCATTAAATGAACATCAACAGACATATATTTGTCTACATTAAAAACCTAAAATCATATTTTTTAATATCTTGCTGTAGTAATATAATTCAAATTCTGTACCTGTCAAAATTATCCTTATGATGTTCAATGTGTGCGAACATCACTATCTCTGTTCATTCAGCTACAGTTCACTGCAATTATACAAAATAGTACAATTAATGTATAATATGTTGCTTCATCTGTATCAATCAATGAGGCTTAACATACATATTTTTGCATAGATTAAAAACATGAAATAAATATATCAATCAATCAGCATGAACACACATATGTAAGCATAGATTAAAAACATACACTCAATATTACAGTTAGTTTTTAAATAAGACTCAATTAATCTGTATTAATCTTAAATTAATGTCTGACTAAATATAACGTCAAGACATAAGCATGAGTCTTTTCCCTTTTTTTTTGTTTGAGTGGTATTTTAAAATGAGTATGTTACAACTGAATTCTTAAAATAATGTACATTACTAATGAAATAAGAATCAATTAATGTTCATTAATATTAAAGTAATGTGTGACTAAATCTAACATCAACATATAAGCATGAGTATATAGCCTTTATTTATTTTTTTTGGTTTATTTTATACAAAATATATAAGAACTGAATTATTTAAATAATGTACATACATTAATAATTAATTAATCAACGTGTTCCTTTTTTTATGCACATTCTTAAACGTTAACCTTTTTTGATATTAATGATTAGTAATGCTATATTATGAATGTTATTTACAATTCTTTCCCACAGGTAATCACGATATATAACAAAATAATTATTAAATTAATGTACATTAATAATTAATAAATCAATGTGTTGCTTTTTTATTCACATTCTTAAACGTTAACTAATTTTGATATTAATGATTAATTAATTAATTAATTTATTAATGTACATTATGAATGTTATTAACAATTGTTTCACACAGGTAATCACGATATATACCAAAATAATTCTTAAATTAATGTACATTAATAATTAATGAATCAATGTGTTGCTTTTTTATTCACATTTTTAAACGTTAACTAATTTTGATATTAATGATTAATTAATTAATTAATGTACATTATGAATGTTATTAACAATTGTTTCACACAGGTAAGCACAACATTATTTTTCTATTAATTAAATTTCTTATTTTTGATTTATTAAGTAAGTACCAATTTATTAATTAATAATTATAAATAATATTTACCTTTATTAATGTAATAATGCTGAAGCAGTATCCTGAAGAGCTAACAATCTCTTGTGATTTCCCGGCATCAGAAAACGTCCAGTCAGACTGTCATCACCTGAGGAGAAAGTGTCAGTTATGTGTCAAGTGTGCCCTATATATAGGCTTTGTGCGCGAGACAAATGCATTGTTTTAGGCGGTAAAACCGCTGTTGCGCGAGCTAAATGCGTTGTTTTAGGCGGGAAATTTGAGGTGGCGCGAGACAAAGGCGGGAAATCTGTGTTAATGCGTAAATCTGTAATTGCGTTTCGTAAAATGTACTTGCTACTGTCTTTTTACTTATTGTGCGGTTAATGCGCATCCTTTGTCTCGTTGTTTTTTGAGCACATACGTCTGTGGCTGTGTTTTACGCAGTTCGTAGTAGTATATCCTCGTTTTCATTTTTTTCGGAGCCCATTTTTTTCTCGCTTAGCCGATTTTCGATCTTTGTAACTCGTCTAAATCGATGTAAATTGGAGTTCCAACTCACTCCCAGACGTCCTGCCTGGTTCCCCATGCTGTAAGTGACCTTTTTTTTATTTTTTAGTGTGTATTTAGTGTTTTTTTTATTGTTTTCGGCTCGCCTGCCTGCTGCGCTCATCGCAAAGTCGAACGATCAGTAAAGTGGTACGGTTTAACGTCACGCCTCGCTGCGCGAAGCTCGCCGGTCGATGAGCGCCTGTGGCACTCATCGCTAAGTCGTACGCACTACGCAACACAGCGTGACGACGAATCGTAGTTGGACAATTATAATATGTGATATCTGTAATGGAGGAACTATCCAGCACTTTAGAGGATAACATGTAAAAATATTTGGTCCCAATTGAATTATAAACGCGCTAGACTATCGATTTCTTCTCTTAATTATTATGAAAAAAAATACACATTTTATTAATTCATAATGGTTTTCTTTATTCATATTAAAACAATCAGTTTTATTTTGTTAATAATCATATACTACTGTAATTTAAAGAACAAAATTATAAGGTATTTAATATATTAAGACTGTATTTTATAGGTACAGTGCATTGCAAAAGTATTCACCCCCTGCCCCTTTTTCGTGTTTTGTTGCCTCACAACCTGGAATTAACATGGATTGTTTGAGGATTTGCTTCAGTTTATTCACAGAACATGCCCACAACTTTGAAGATGTGTTTTTTTATTGTAAAGCAAACAACAAATAGGATAAAATAAGAGAAAAAGTCAATGTGCATAACTATTCACTAAAGTCAATACTTTGTAGAGCCACCTTTTGCGCAATCACAGCTCCAAGCCGCTTTGGATAAGTCTCTATGAGCTTGCCACATCTTAGCACTGTGATTTTTGCCCATCCCTCCTTGCAAAACTGCTCCAGCTCCTTCAAGTTGGATGGTTTGTGATTGTGAACAGCAATCTTTAAGTCTGACCACAGATTTTCTATTGGATTGAGGTCTGCGCTGTGACTAGGCCATTCCAACACATTTACATCTTTCCCTTTAAACCACTCAAGTGTTGCTTTAGCAGTATGTTTGGAGTCATTGTCCTGCTGGAAGGTAAACCTCCGTCACAGCTTTAAATCACGCACAGAGTGGTACAGGTTTTGCTCAAGAATATCCCTGTATTTAGCACCATCCATCTTTCCCTCAATTCTGACCAGTTTCACAGACCTGGATGCTGAAAAACATCCCCACAGCATGATGCTGCCACCACCATGTTTCACTGTGGAGATGGTGTTCTTTGGGTGATGTGATATTTTGGGTTTGCGCCAGACATAGCTTTTTCTTTGATGGCCGAAAAGATACATTTTAGTCTCATCAAACCAGAGCACCTTCCTCCATACATTTTGGGAGTCTCCACAATGCCTTTTCACAAACTCAAAACATGCCATTTAGTTTTTTGCTGAAAGTAATGGCTTTCTTCTGGCCATAAAGCCCAACTCTATGAAGCGTACGACTTATTGTTGTCCTATGTACAGAAACTCCAGTCTCTGCTGTGGAACTCTGCAGCTCCTCCAGAGTTACCTTAGGTCTCTGTGCTACCTCTCTGATTAATGCCCTCCTTGTCCGCTCCATGAGTTTTGGTGGGCTTCCGTCTCTTGGCAAGTTTGCTGTTGTGCCATGTTCTTTCCATTTGGTTATGATAGATTTGATGGTGCTCCTGGGGATCATCAAAGATTTGGATATTTTTTTATAACCTAACCCTGACTTGTACTTCTCAACAACATTGTCCCTTACTTGTTTGAAGAGTTCCATGGTCTTCATGGCAGTGTTTGGTTAGTGGTGCCTCTTGCTTAGGTGTTGCAGCCTCTGGGGCCTTTCAAAAAAGGTGTGCATATGTAATGACAGATCATGTGACATTTAGATTGCACACAGGTCAACATCATTTCACTAATTATATGACTTCTGAAGGTAACAAAGCGGGTGAATACATACGCACATGCAAATTTTCTTTTTTCTAAAAAATAGTTTTATGTATATATTTTTCCTAATTTCCCTTCGCCAACTTAGACTGTTGTGTTCTGATCCATCACATGAAATTCAGATTAACAAAACATTGAACTCTAGACTGTAATGTAACAAAATAGGTAAAAAGTCAAGGGGGTGAATACTTTTGAAAGGCACTGTATATGTTATTATATAATTTTGGAATATTGTGCCACATTTTGTTCCTGTTATTGCAATGGTATACTATTATAATTTAGTGCTTGATACTATATTTATTATACGTTTAATCATTTTTCTTTTTTGTTTCATTTATTAATATATATTCTTTTTTTGTATTTTTTCTTTTCATTCATGGCCTGCTTATTTTAATATATCTTGTTATATAGTCCATGTAGAAATCAAATAACTCTAAATGAAATACAAAAATATTAGCTCCAACTGGGCAAAGCTGGTGTTTTTTTTGATATATGGTAAGCATTTAGAATTGATCTACACATTATGCTGACAGAGAAACAAACAATAAACATATTTTTTCTAATGTCAGTTTAACTTTAAAGGGACTATTTATATGTTTTCTGTTTTTTATCATTTATTTTATATTCTGTAATGTAATGTTCATGAAAAATTTACACGTTACTTGTTTCTAAGAAACACTTAGAGTAACCTTACCTTTCTTCCTGTTTTCTCTTATGTACAGTAGATTGCCATATTTCATGGAAGTGACCTAAAGTCGCATCCACATGTAGGGGCTTTACACTACTAGTGTCTCTACTAGATGCTCAGACACACACCATGTCACAGAGCAGCATGCTGCAGTGCTGCAGTGGTAGTGTGAACACCCCCCCCCCCCCCCCCGGCTCTAGTTCACAACATGGCAGCTATCATCAACAAGAAGAACTAAGAACCTACTACTCTTGTTGCTTCTTAGAACACAGTGCAGTGTAAATTTTATATGACAATTACACTGAGGAGGATAACCAACTAAGTCACCTAATTAAAACACTTATATAGACAAAATATGTCTATAAAGAACCTTTTTTAAGATGCTGAATATTTTGTTTATAATGTGAAATATTATGTTTTATTTATTTAGTCATTCAGTAGATTTCAACTTTCTGTAACCCTAGTGACTGGTGGTGTTTTCAAGGCAAAAATGACAGTTGCCAGTTAATTGTCCAATGGACAACAATTTGTCTGACCTCTCTGCTATGACCTGTCCATCTTGGGTGACCCTACATAGTATAGCTCACAGCTTGACTGAGATACTCAAGCCCCTTCACCACAGCAAGGTGGCGATGCAGAACGGGAAATCTTATGTTAGGAAATGATAAAATGAATGTGTAGCTGCAGTGAAATATGTTAAAGACAATTTTGTAAATAATAGTAAAATATATTTTTTTAATATTGTACATAGCCATTCTGACTTAACCACTAGGAAATAGGTTATCAACATCCATTAGCTTTATGTAATGCAATATAATGACAGAAAGATAAACCAATTTCCGTCTATACATAGCATAGAAAATTATTTGATTATTGTTCCAAGTGGTGTGTACATGTTCAGTTGTTTTTAGGTCAAGAAAGAAACTTGACCTATGCATACGTGACTTGGTCTTCTTAAACGTCTAAATATAAACCCCCCACTGAACCAAATAATGACACCAATATTATGTTTTGGGTATTACCAGGTCACATAATAACAAGAGTGAGCTGTACACCTCACCATTGGAAGGAGCTCATCCCACCCATAGGCCCAATGGATGTGTCCAAAGGCCTTCTGGAACCTATCACCACTGTATACCTTCAGAAATAGTGAGCTCCAAACTAAGTGGATGCATCACCCCCCACCACCCGCAAGCCAACCGGGCTTAAGCACTGCCAAAACTTACCATGGCCTGGATAATACCTTCCTTCAAGGAATAGTTAAATAATGAAAGGGCCACCTCATTAAGGTGCACCCCATCACCCAGGAAAAGTATCTCTTAGCATCTGGGATTTCCAGATCCCTATGCCTAATCGAAAACCACGCAACTCCTGATGAACGATTTTATTCAGCCTTGGCCTTGCCTTGTCCAATTTGTTATGGTCATACGCCCCTTTCCATCTCAAACTAGGTGTTATCTGTGACCATATAATAAATAACCCCGGGAACAAGTCTCTTAATCTAAGCAAATCCCTCTTCATCTTCCTAATCAGTTCCTTCATTGGCATGAAACCCAAATCATTCCCTCCTACATGAATTAATAATAAACCTGACGGGGAAAATATTCTGGCACAACCAACCACCGTCAACAGAACTTGTTCCCACTTCATCCCCCGGATTCCAAACCACTTAATTAATACTGCATCCTGCGGAAAACTCATTTGACATCCATGCTCTTTTATCCCTGCCGAACTTCTGGGACTATGCAGTGGATATACACACCCCTGTTAAAATGTCAGGTTTCTGTGCTGTAAAAAAATGAGACAAAGATAAATAATTTAAGAAATGTTTCCACCTTTAATGTGACCTATAAACTGTACAACTCAATTGAAAAACAAACTGAAATCTTTTAGGTGGAGGGAAGAAAAAAAAAAGAAAAATAATGTGGTTGCATAAGTCTGCACATCCTCTTATAAATGGGGGTGTAGCTGTGTTCAGAATTAAGCAATCACATTCCAAATCATGTTAAATAGGAGTCAGCATACACCTGCAATCATTTAAAGTGCCTCTGATTAACCCCAAATAAAGTTCAGCTGCTCTAGTTGGTCTTTCCTGAAATTTTCTTAGTCGCATCCCACAGCAAAAGCCATGGTCCAAAGAGAGCATCCAAAGCATCAGAGGGATCTCATTGTTAAAATGTATCAGTGAGGAGAAGGGTACAAAAGAGTTTCCAAGGCATTAGATATAGAATGGAACACAGTGAAAACAGTCATCATCAAGTGGAGAAAATAGGGCACAACAGTGACATTACCAAGAACTGGAGCTCCCTCCAAAATTGATGAAAAGAAGAGAAGAAAACTGGTCTGGGAGGCTACCAAGAGGCCTACAGCAACATTAAAGGAGCTGCAGGAATATCTGGCAAGTACTGGCTGTGTGGTACATGTGACAACAATCTCCCGTATTCTTCATATGTCTGGGCTATGGGGTAGAGTGGCAAGACGAAAGCCTTTTCTTACGAAGAAAAACATCCAAGCCAGGCTACATTTTGCAAAAACACATCTGAAGTCTCCCAAAAGCATGTGGGAAAAGGTGTTATGGTCTGATGAAACCAAGGTTGAACTTTTTGGACATAATTCCAAAAGATATGTTTGGTGCAAAAACAACACTGCACATAACCAAAAGAACACCATACCCACAGTGAAGCATGGTGGTGGCAGCATCATGCTTTGGGGCTGTTTTTCTTCAGGTGGAACTGGGGCCTTAGTTAAGATAGAGGGAATTATGAACAGTTCCAAATACCAGTCAATATTGGCACAAAACCTTCAGGCTTCTGCTAGAAAGCTGAACATGAAGAGGAACTTCATCTTTCAGCATGACAACGACCCAAAGCATATATCCAAATCAACAAAGGAATGGCTTCACCAAAAGAAGATTAAATGTTTGGAATGGCCCAGCCAGAGCCCAGACCTGAATCTGATTGAAAATCTGTGGGGTGATCTGAAGAGGGCTGTGCACAGGAGATGCCCTCGCAATCTGACAGATTTGGAGTGTTTTTGCAAAGAAGAGTGGGGATATCTTGCCAAGTCAAAATGTGCCATGCTGATAGACTCATACCCAAAAAGACTGAGTGCTGTAATAATATCAAAAGGTGCTTCAACAAAGTATTAGTTTAAGGGTTTGCATACTTATGCAATCATATATTTTTATTTTTATATTTTTTCTTCCCTCTACCTAAAAGATTTCAGTTTGTTTTTCAATTGAGTTGTACAGTTTATAGGTCACAATAAAGGTGGAAAAAGTTCTGAAATGATTTATCTTTGTCTCATTTTTTTACAGGACAGAAACCTGACATTTTAACAGGGGTGTGTAGACTTTTTATATCCACTGTATATAAAGGAATGACCCACCATATATAACTGCAATGGCAACCCTGAAATGAGACATTAACATATAACAAGAACCAACCACATTTAATCCTTTAGAATGTAAGTTTGCAAGTTCTCAATCTTGCTAGGTGCTTTAGGGAAAGCACTGTGTATGTCTGATTGAAAGCTCAATAACAGGGCCCTCCATCCTTTGCACTGTTTGAAATTGTTCTTGACTTGTACTTAACCCCTGTATAGTGCTATGGAATATGTTGGTGTGTTATAAATAAAGAATAATAATAATAATGCATATACATAACACTTCTGAAAATCATTTGGGCAGTAACCCAGATACCCCGTGACTGCTTCCAATGAATACTTAGAATTCCAGATTCCACAGATAAAGTGGGAATGGTGTTGGCTCTAGATCTGCTGATGGAGCCGCTTCCCTGAAATTCTTCCAATTAAATCTCGATAAAGCATACGCAATAATAATTTTTACCCCCAGTATGTAGGAAGCCCTGACCAGTATATTAAATTGCAAACATTTCAATACCAATAGTATCAGTAGTCTAACCACCGGAGGCGAAGAAGCAGTTGTTGAGTTAATTGCCTGAACCACACTTATATTATCACAATGAAATATAAATGTGGTGATTTTTTAGCCTATCCCCCCCCATAACAATATAGCTACTACAATAAGAAAAATCTCCAGGAAAGACAAAATATTTTTGAGATTACTGCTTTTCCACAACTGGGGCCATGCATCCACACACCAGTGACCTCTACAGTAAACATTGAAACCCCTGAATCCTGCCGCATCAGTAAACAGTTCTACACTGGCTCCCTCAAAATAGGAGTACAACCATTAAAATGCTGCAGAAACAAATACCATAAACGTAGTGTAGATCAGCCTTATGTTCTATCGTTACCCTTATGTGATGATACGACTGCCTTACACCAGCTATGGCTAATGATAACCTCCTAGAAAAAAATCCTGCCCATTGGGTTGATACGGCAAGGAAAATTAAGTTTAGCCAACAAAGACTGCATTATCCTCAAAGAAACTTTTTTTGAAACACATAACAAATAAAATACTATTCATAAAATCGACCACTTTGTCCCGGGGTAGCCTACATTCAAATATCTCTGTATCAATGTAAATCCCTAAAAAACTCAGAGAATGGCATGGGCCTTCTGACTTCTCATCGTCTAGTGGGATCCCAAAATCAACAGCCAGAACCAGAAAAATGTGAAGTAAATGTAAGCAATCCTGAGAGTCTGCCAAACCCACAAACACGAAGTCATCTAAGTAAAGCACCGCCAACTGTAAGGCTTTTTTTTGACAAGCTACCCATTGAAAAAAAGTACTAAACTTTTCAAAATAAGAGCATGAAATGGAACACCCCATAGGTAAATATAAATTTACAAAATACTTGTTCAAAATGTGACAGCCCAGTAAATGATGGGAATAGGGGATGAACCGGTAACCGGTAATCTGAAAGCCGATGGTATATAAACTTTTGCACAACAGGGACTCTTTGCCAGCCTTTCTAACCAACGTAACTGCCTGCTTGAAAGATGCATAAGTTACCACTGCAAGGTCCTTGTCAATTGTATCATTGACCGATAGGCCGAAAGATGGTGAATTTACCTATAGCAGCCCGACTCTTTCTTGGGGACTAGGCCTAGTGTGGACATTCTTAAAATATTGATCAGGACTGCGTCAAACGGGCCCGCAATCCTACCCTTCTTCACTGCACATAAAAGCTTACTCAACACCAATAAAGGTTTCTCCCTAGCTGATTTTACATTCATAGGCCGCCCCAAAGGCACCATAAACATAGACGGAATAAAAAAAAACACAGAAAACTCCCTAACTATTAACCTAGCATCTCATCTTCACCAGGAAGCCTAGCGTACAATCTTACCCCACCATTTTTTTATAAGCACTGGGCTCTTCCCCCTTAGCAGCTGGCTCTCCTGATTTTTGATTCATTGCCCTCTTAAAGCATCAAAAAGGTAGGCTCCCATTCCCACAATCCTAATATTCAAGCCTAAATTTACTCAACCCCCCCCCTCCCCCAGTTACATGACCCTTCATTAAATGCAAAACAAAATACATTTTTACTGGAACTCATCACTGGTTTGGACCCCGTTACTGACGCTGGGGTTAGCATTGTAACTATCTTTAACCATCTTCCCATATCCCTATCATCCAACTGCATACTATGTCTCACTGCCATTTTCTGCCTGAACTTCTCATCATATGCCTACCAAGCTAAACCTCCCTTTGTTCAGTGAATCCCTTCAATCGCATCTAAATAGCAGAACAAGGATGAGCAATATTCGGGTTCTTTCCCCCCACTATACTGGCAAAGATCACATACGCCTGCAAGCAATTACTGAAAGTATTTGAAATTTTCCTATATCTATGCCTGCCCTCTTCTTCCTCCTTTCTTTTCCGCATGCTTTATTTCTATGAAATTATCCAAATGGAGTAAAGAGAAAATCTATGAACTCTTTTGTAACATGCACCCCAATTGGGCCAATAGAACATAAAGCTGACTTTTGCATGAATGTGTCCGCTACCTTAAATACCAAATCCACCTCTGGTTCTGGCAAACTAAACTTATTCCTGCCCTACACAAGCTGCCCTGGGACCCACACCAAAACTACTCTCA
Source organism: Discoglossus pictus (assembly GCA_027410445.1). Lineage (NCBI taxonomy): Eukaryota > Metazoa > Chordata > Amphibia > Anura > Alytidae > Discoglossus > Discoglossus pictus. The sequence continues at coordinate 97,595,602 of CM050173.1, read as the reverse complement.
AATCTTGACAGCAAACCCTTTAAACTGGTTACTAAACTCAGAAAAGTGTGATGTGTAACATTCTCAAACTGTGCTTTTCTTGCTTACTCACCACTTTGCCTCCTGTCCGTAGACATCGGGGGAGCTGTCACACCTAATACTATTGATGACATGACCATGTCCTTTTCTTGATCAACTGTAGGGAGTTGCCAGCTCCTGTTGCAGGACTTCTCCTTCTGCATTCTGCAATCCACAGCATGTACCCTCCTGTCTTCCCAGGAAGGCAGTTAATGTTACTTATGGCCCTTTGGATCTCTGCTGTTTCTGTAAGAACAAGAATCCCTTTCCTTGTCCCCTCTGTCCCACCTGTGCTCACAGCACATTCTGGACCAGATTGGCGACTGTCTCCTTGACCAAGACGATGCTGGAGATAAATAAAAAATCCCATCTCTGCACAGACTGCCTTGCCTCCTCCTGTCAGCCTGCACATGCCTCATATTGACCAATTTTAGGTCGTGATCCAATCCTGATAATACCACTCCTTCTCTGTCACTATGCTGCTCTTCCAGCCCTGCATCACAGTCACTGTGGGCTCAATGTTTCTGACAACTCCCATGCTCCTCCTCCTTCCAAGCTCTATGGCCTCTGCTTCCTCCTCTTCCAGGCTGCATCTGTTGTAGTCTTCTGCCTCTTTTTTTGCCATTGCTCTCTGGCTTCCCCTACTTGCTAGTTCTACCTTGACCACTGTTCTTGCCAGCTAACTTATTACAGGGTGCCCCAGCCTGTTCCTTATGGGCTGCCCCTGTCTTAATTATGCTCCTCCTTGCCCGTTTTTGCATAGCCCCCTGCCACCTTGTCTGTGTTGCCCCTCTGAGTCCCCCCTACTGCATTGTACCTACATTTTCAGACCTCACAGACGTCTCCCATGCTATCTCTTTCATCTGCAATGCTTCAGACCTCAGCGCCACTACCCTGTACCAGCATCTCCTCCTTCCTCTTTGGATTCAGACCTCCAGGTGTTAGACGCGATGGCCACGTCCTTACCAGCTCCACTCCATTTTCCTCAAGTCGCATGGTCCCGCCGGCTCTTCTTCCACGCAAGAATCTCCTCTGCTGCAACCTCTGCACTGCTGTGTTCCTCCACCACGTCTGCAACCTCTGATGCTATCCCCGCTGGCCTTTGTTGGACTCCCACACCTTCTTCATCCAGACTCTGAACCTCCGTATGGCCTCCAGCATGTAAGTAGTGAATGTTCCGGCAGGGAAGGGAAGGGAATAACCTCTTAGCTCACACTTTGTCCCCTTCTTCCTTGATGGCCTCCATGCTTCAGGACTAGAAGTCCCTCTTCTGGGTGTAGAACCTCCCCCTCCTGGGAGTAGCACCTGATGGGTTAAACCTCTTTTGGGGTCTTGATCTTTGTACCGGTCAACCTTCACAGGGAGCTTGACCACTTCCTTGATCCTTTCCTTGCTCTTCGCTGCCCACCTGTGCCTCTGTGTGAATTGCTGAATGACAAAATGGCAGGAATCCACCCCTACTTAACACCTCCTAACTCCTCTTATAACTGAACCACCTCATTACTCTCCTGCACTAGGCCTGGTCAAATGGCCCTTCTCCCATGCTGTCTTCAGAGGGCTGCCAAGACTGTATATATTGCTTAATTAGTTACATTTGTGCCTAATAGAAGTAGTCCACACTAGGCTAATTTCTGTCAGACAGAATTCTGTACCCATAATGTTTATCTATAATATCTATACAATGCACAGAACCTGCTGACAGTTTTTCCTGCATTAGTACTGATTATTCACACAGAGAGCTATGCTGGACTAACTATTTTTATTCTCTTAGTAAATTCACGAAATCTTTGCAAAGAGCCCACCTATGTAAGTACTTTTCTGCCTCATTCTTCCATACACAATTAGAGAGATGGGTTCAGACATTTTAAAGAATAATTTTTTTTTTTTCTTTAGGAGGATAGTCCATTACCACTACTGGTAATGGACAATCTTGTTTATTCAGTATTATATCTTCCAGGAATAAAATAGTTCTACTGCAGTGTAATGTGGCAATCTGAACAGTGAATCCAGGTTGAATTGAACAAATATGTAATTCTGTGTATCAAGGAATACACATTCTGTCAAATTTATAGAAGATAGATAGGACAACTGTAGTTTGGGGAAACCTGCATAGGTTTGTGATGTATCTTCCATACTTCCTACAGTCTAACGGGGCGTGTCTAGCTAATTTTTAATATCTATTCTGGACTGGATGGATGTAGAGTGTAGGGTGATTCGTTGACTCATTGGTTGATTCAAAGAAGTTTTCAGCATTCTACATTTTCCCTCTCCTCAAATATAGATTCCATTTTACACAATGAGAACCAATAGCAGTATAGACAATATTACTGAAGACTATAGGAGAACACTGGAGGAGAGGCAGAGAGGAGAGTGAGGAGAGGAGAACATCCATGGTAGAGAGGACCAAAGGTAGAGGTATGGAGAGAGGAAGAGGAGGAGGCAGGTCAGGGAGGAAAGCCAAAGGTGTAGCAGAGCAGGGAGGGGAGAGAGGCATGTGCCCCTAGAAGTTGGCACACAAAGAATAGGTGCAGGGGCCTGATCCAGGGGGGGAGGTAGTGGTGAGGAGATACTGGCCTCTGGGAGAGAACAGGGAGTCTTAGCGAACCCCAGGCACAGTTGGGAGGGCAAGAGGCTGTGGCAAAGCACAGGGGCCCAATTATAACCGAGAAGAGATGATAGTCCTCCTCAGGGAAATCCTATAGAAACTATAGCATTATACATTGGGGAGGGAAGTGAGGCCTAGCCAGAAGACTCATGCTTGGAGTGAGGTTGCTTCAGCTGTTGCTGCATTGGGGTATGCCGACAAGGATGTGAGGTCTGTCAAGCACAGATATGATGACAGCAGGATGAAGGTGAAGAGCAAGATGGCAAAGGAGGCTAGAGCAGCCTGTGCAACCGGTGGTGGACCAGCACCCGTTATCACATACATAGCATGGGAGAGGACCCTGAGAGAGTGGATCGAGCCAGCAACAGTAGTGGCCTTCCAGGACAAGTGGACATAAGTGTGCCGAGCACCATGCATTTTGAGTATCATATACACCATCACACTCTCATATGCACACACATAAACACCACACACATAGATAATTGACATACAATGCAGCACTGTAAGATCTCTGATCATGGCTAATGATATATGGGGCTGCAATAACTTTAAATCCAGGAGAACATATCATAAGAAGAATTGTTATCAACAACATGTCTGTCTAATACCTGCAGTTAAAACTGACTTTACAGTTTTATTAACAGGCATCAAATAGATCTAGATTGATTAAACACTGCAGCATATGTGGATACACACCCTGTAGGACTGCATGTGTGTGTTATGTACTAGCCTAACCTAGACCATGTCTTATCTGCATGTTAACAACCATTGCTGAGAATTAATAACAGAGTGGTCAGTCTCACACACTGGACAGCAGATTCAGCTGAGCAAGTATCTTAATGAACTGCATACGGCAGACCACAGAAGGGTTACATATACAATGCCTTGCAAAAGTATTCACCCCCTTGACGTTTTACCTATTTTGTTACATTACAGCCTTAAGTTCAATGTTTTGTTAATCTGATATTTATGTGATGGATCCGAACACAATAGTTGGTGAAGTGAAATGAGAAAAATATATACATAAAACTATTTTTTAGTAATAGAAATTGGCATGGGTGTATGTATTCACCCCCTTTGTTGTGAAGCCCATAAAATGCTCTGGTGCAACCAATTACCTTCAGAATTCACATAATTAGTGAATTGACGTCCACATGTGTGCAATCTAAGTGTCACATGATCTGTCATTACATATGCACACCATTTTTTATTGGCCCCAGAGGCTGCAACACCTAAGCAAGAGGCACCACTAACCTAGCACTGCCATGAAGACCAAGGAACTCTCCAAACAAGTAACGGAAAATGTTGTTAAGAAGTACAAGTCAGGGTTAGGTTATAAAATAAATATCCAAATCTTTGATGATCCCCAGGAGCACCATCAAATCTATCATAACCAGCAGCCGGGACTGGGAAACTGGTCAGATTTGAGGGAAAGATGGATGGTGCTAAATACAGGGATATTCTTGAGCAAAACCTGTACCACTCTGTACTTGATTTCAGGCTAGGACAGAGGTTCACCTTCCAGCAGGACAATGACCCCAAACACACTGCTAAAGCAACACTTGAGTGGTTTAAGGGGAAACATGTAAATGCGTTGGAATGGCCTAGTCAAAGCCCAGACCTCAATCCAATAGAAAATCTGTGGTCAGACTTAAAGATTGCTGTTCACAAGCGCAAACCATCCAACCTGAAGGAGCTGGAGCAGTTTTGCAAGGAGGAATGGGCAAAAATCCCAATGGTAAGTTATGGCAAGCTCATAGAAACTTATCCAAAGCAACTTGGAGCTTTGATTGCTGCAAAAAGTGGCTCTACAAAGTATTGACTTTGGGGGGAGGAAAAGTTATGCACATTGACTTTTTCTGTTATTTTGTCCTATTTGTTTGCTTCCCAATAAAAAAAATAAATAATAAAAAATATTCAAAGTTGTGGGCATGTTCTGTAAATTAAATGATGCAAATCCTCAAACAATCCATGTTAATTCCAGGTTGTGAGGCAACAAAACATGAAAAATGCCAAGGGAGGTGAATACTTTTGCAAGGCACTGTATTGATATGAGCCATGTTCTAAAATGCTCATGATACAGGTCAATGTTTATCTGCATAAGACAATCACCACAACCAAGTACAAGTGACCATGATGTCAAGGATATGGAAACACACAGCAAACAATTGTTTAGAAAATCCAACTCAAACACTACTGTCTTTCATTTTGGTAGCCAGGAGGACTAACCCACCCACAGAGACACTGGCAGTTGTGGTGCTGGCTCCAGCGGAGGAGGAAGAAGATATACCCTTGAAGTGGTGGTTTAGGAAGGATAAAACATTCAGAGGGCCTGGGATCATCACAGGAAGCTGGCCCTTCAGCAGCAACATGTCCTCCAATATCACCAGTTTGTGAATTACCTTTCGGGCCTTCGTACACATTGTGGGCAAGTTTAAAGTCTGTTCAGCCATTTCCACCTCATCCTCACATGTTTTGGAGCCGCCACCTCCACAGATGTCCTGGTACTGGAGACAACCATCAGCAGGCCCAGCACTGTCACCTGCTCCAAACCCACGGATGCCTTGGCAGGACACCACCACTCCCCCACTCCCAACATTGACTCCTCCAACTTGGCCACCACCGGCGCCTCCGACACCATCGCCATGGCCAACAGCGACCCCATTACCACCGACACCTCTGTCATCACTTTTGACACCTCTATCATCACCATCCCCACTGGCACCTCTGTCATCACCACAGCTCATCGGCCCGGCATGTCCAGTGATAGACCTCACACCCCCGTCAGCCACTTTGAGGGATATCCTGCTCCTCATTCAGAGGGAAAATGCAAACCATCACTCCCTGACTGACTTGGCACTACAGCTCAAAAGCCAGAATAAAATCACAAACTGGTGAAATGAGGAGGCACAAACAAAGGATGGAGAGGTATGAGCAAAAAGCAAATAGGGACAGAAAAGCCCAGAGAGCACTAAATGAGCAGAAAATAGAATTGGTGAAATGCCAGCTCATATCTCTCCAGACTTTGGTTGCACAGCCTCCACCACCTATCGCAACCAGAGCTGGTTGCCTCCACATCTCACACCTTACCGCCAATGCCAGCTGCTATACAGTCCCGCAAGGTGGGCACACCCCTCACTCCAACACCTTCTCCACGTGGTAGAGGGAGGAGGCACGAGGGCACTGAAGGTTGGGGCCCAGTGCTGAGAAAGAGGAGGTAGTCAAGAATATCCACGAAGCCGTCATCAACACTCCTCACTGAATATTAATTGGTATAAATGTTGACATACTATTGCCTGGCTACAGAGTGTGTACATGTATGGTTATGTTTAACATTTCACCAATTGATGTTCAATGTGGATTGCCATTGAGATGAGGTGTTGTAGTCAATCTTAATAGTGTTATGATTGATATCTTTTCTTGTCTCTTTAGGTCTTAATAGTGAAATTTCACAACCATGAAGGCACATTCATCATTGTCGAGCTGTGTAATCATATCATGTAAGTAAATTCTCAACCCAGTGACTATTAGGTATTAGATCAGTGACATTCCCCCAGTAGATCTAAAATGCCATATATAATCACTAATGAATATGACTGATTTTATGTTCAATTACAATGAATACAGTCCTGGCTGTAGCGTTGCACAGTCCCATTAGGATCTGCTAATCCAAACCAGTAGTTATAAATGCATTATTGTTGCATGTCTCATATTAATATTCTGATAGCAGAGTCATGTGTGTGATTTAATTGACAAATATTATGTGTTTACAAATAAGGTGCTCATTCTAATCTGTTTAGCCATGGTACCACCTGTTTACCAATTAAAGGTGATCTCAGTGTTGCACAACAATTCCATATGGAGATAACGATACTACTCTTTGCTAACTGATTGTGGTCACAGTGAAACATTCCTTGTGAATTTACACATCCTCAATAGTTTTCCGGGATGGTGATTGTCCAGAACAGATTTGCTATGGTTAGCACTGCTTGTAGATGAAGTTCATATAATTGGTTTATTATTTCGGTAACAGCATGAAAAAAATACAGCTATTGCTTGTTTATCAGCCTCCTCTTAATGTTTTCCAGATTCGGTCTGTCTATTTGGGTTTATTCCTTGTAATATATGTAAACACAATGTGTGGAATAGAATTGGATTACATAATCCATGATTTGTTGCATATGTTTAATTGAGCAGATGAAGACCATATGGAAGCGCTATGCGCATTAAGGGTGACTTCTATTAAATGGAGTGATAAATGATGATTATTTTTATCATCAGATTCTGGTTACAGTGGTGTAGTGACCACATGTGACACTAGTAGATGCTATGCATCATCATCATTATTATGCAGTACTACATTTCCCCCTTTAGGTACCCCCTTTTTCCCAAAAAGCTTCTTGCCCTTCTGGGATCCACCCAAACCACACCCATGATATTAATGCACAGTCATGCTCTGTGTATAAAATAAAGTTTTGTTATACCATTACAACAGTTTCTGTGTGTTTTTATTGGTTGGGGTTTTGGGACATCAACATACATCACATTTTTGTCACGTTCATATATATGTAAGCCCTAGTTACTGTCCAATACATTTGTGGTGATCTGCTTTCTTCAATCGGGCTTGATAAGGTTGTTATGGCCAAAACTAGAGCACCAAGTCCTTTTATTTCCCTTCACCAAAACAGCAGATGTCTCTTTGGACCCTTACTCAGATGCAGCATCACATATACAGGGAGTGCAGAATTATTAGGCAAGTTGTATTTTTGAGGATTAATTTTATTTTTGAAAAACAACCATTTTCTCAATGAACCCAAAAAACTCATTAATATCAAAGCTGAATATTTTTGGAAGTAGTTTTTAGTTTGTTTTTAGTTTTAGCTATTTTAGGGGGATATCTGTGTGTGCAGGTGACTATTACTGTGCATAATTATTAGGCAACTTAACAAAAAACAAATATATACCCATTTCAATTATTTATTTTTACCAGTGAAACCAATATAACATCTCAACATTCACAAATATACATTTCTGACATTCAAAAACAAAACAAAAACAAATCAGTGACCAATATAGCCACCTTTCTTTGCAAGGACACTCAAAAGCCTGCCAGCCAATTCATGGATTCTGTCAGTGTTTTGATCTGTTCACCATCAACATTGCGTGCAGCAGCAACCACAGCCTCCCAGACACTGTTCAGAGAGGTGTACTGTTTTCCCTCCTTGTAAATCTCACATTTGATGATGGACCACAGGTTCTCAATGGGGTTCAGATCAGGTGAGAAAGGATGCCATGTCATTAGATTTTCTTCTTTTATACCCTTTCTTGCCAGCCACGCTGTGGAGTACTTGGACGCGTGTGATGGAGCATTGTCTGCATGAAAATCATGTTTTTCTTGAAGGATGCAGACTTCTTCCTGTACCACTGCTTGAAGAAGGTGTCTTCCAGGAACTGGCAGTAGGACTGGGAGTTGAGCATGACTCCATCCTCAACCCTAAAAGGCCCCACAAGCTCATCTTTGATGATACCAGCCCAATCCAGTACTCCACCTCCACCTTGCTGGCGTCTGAGTCGGACTGGAGCTCTCTGCCCTTTACCAATCCAGCCACGGGCCCATCCATCTGGCCCATCAAGACTCACTCTCATTTCATCAGTCCATAAAACCTTAGAAAAAGTCTTGAGATATTTCTTGGCCCAGTCTTGACGTTTCAGCTTGTGTGTCTTGTTCAGTGGTGGTCGTCTTTCAGCCTTTCTTACCTTGGCCATGTCTCTGAGTATTGCACACCTTGTGCTTTTGGGCACTTCAGTGATGTTGCAGCTCTGAAATATGGGCAAACTGGTGGCAAGTGGCATCGTGGCAGCTGCACGCTTGACTTTTCTCAGTTTATGGGCAGTTATTTTGCGCCTTGGTTTTTCCACACGCTTCTTGCGACCCTGTAGACTATTTTGAATGAAACGCTTGATTGTTCGATGATCACGCTTCAGAAGCTTTGCAATTTTAAGAGTGCTGCATCCCTCTGCAAGATATCTCACTATTTTTGACTTTTCTGAGCCTGTCAAGTCCTTCTTTTGACCCATTTTGCCAAAGGAAAGGAAGTTGCCTAATAATTATGCACACCTGATATAGGGTGTTGATGTCATTAGACCACACCCCTTCTCATTACAGAGATGCACATCACCTAATATGCTTAATTGGTAATAGCCTTTCAAGCCTATACAGCTTGGAGTAAGACAACATGCATAAAGAGGATGATGTGGTCAAAATACTAATTTGCCTAATAATTCTGCACTCCCTGTAATAGTTGTCAAACTGCTAGACGTCGTCACACTTTGAGTGGTGCATACGAGTTAGGCGATGAGCGCTGCAGGTGCTCATCGCTTGCAAGCATCGTGAAGCGAGGTGAGCCGTTAATGCGTAGCACTTAGGCAACGCTCATGGCTGGCGATCTGTTAAGGCAATTAAATATGCGGGACTTAGCTACACAACACTTAGTAAATGCACAATTGCATTAGCCTTCACGCCTTGACAAACGCGGAACTTAGAAAAAAAATACAAGACTCGTGTCTTTGAAAAAAAGATACGAGATAGCAAAAATATGAGGTTAACGGCTGAACCTCGAACATCCAAAAAACACAAAGAAAATATAAATAAATACAACCAAAATATCACCACAGCATGGGGGAACAGGCATGACAACTCAGAGTGAGGTGCAACGTTAATTTAAGCAGATTTCAATGACTTTCACCACACAAAAATCGCCTAAGCGAGAAAAAAAAGGCTGCCGGGAAAAAAAACGAGGCTACACGACCTCGGACCACGCAAAACACTGCCAAACGCGTAGCGCTTTACCATGGCGCTTTACTAGACGCGGGACTTAGAAAAATAAATTATGACAGAGCAAAAATACGAGGTTAACGGCCGAACCGCAAACAACACAAAAACAATATAAACACACAAAAAATACAAAAAAATACAACAAAAACATAACCCACAGCACGGGGGGAACAGCCAGGACGTCTGGGAGTGAGGTACAACGCGATTTAAATGCGATTTAGACGATTTTCACCATACGAAATTTGCCTAAGCAAGAAAAAATATGTCCGCCGACAAAAAATAAAAAGAGGGCTACAAGACCCCGGACCATGCAAAACACTGCCAAGCGAGTAATACTTTCACACAGCAACGAACAAAATACAAAATACACTATTACAAAATACGGAAAATACATACGAGACCCGTAACACATTAATAACATTACCAATCTACAATGGCAATTTACACAACTACACCAACGGATTTCCCTCGCGCCCACAAACCATTTAGAATGCTCAGTTGGCACATTCATTACACTTTATCATCAGAGCACCAACCCTCACTGTACATTGCATGGTGCCAGAAAATATAAACAGATTGTTAGCTCTTCAGGCTAATGATTGCTGAATATATTAATTATAAATAGGTAAAGTATATTAATTTATTCAAGAAATAATTAATTCATTATTGATTAAGTAAATATAATGAGTGCCAAAGATGCTTAGAGGAGCAAAAATAGACGAGACAAGAGGCTCGCCATGAGCGCCGAAGGCCCTCACAGTACAAAAACGTTTACATTGTGTGTCAAGCAGCACTCCCATGGCTTCAAATTTTATTGCCCCGTCATTTTTGATGGGCAAGTCACTAGTTTAAAAATATGAATGCAGGCTAAGCATTATAAAAATCAGGAACTGCTTTTATTGCTGTTGAAATTCATAACAGGTCTAATAGATGTACATTTAAACTTGAACTGATAACATTCTGCAATACTCTGTGAGCGTTGTGGGTTTGTATAAATTGCTAATACAGTCATTGACAATGTTTCATGTGCAAGGCATCATAACATCTTTACATCCACTTCAGTAGTTGTTCAGGATCAGGGCAGCTATACTCTCTGGCACTCTGACACATATATATCTTCCAGATACCTTATCACATTTATATATTAATCTAGTCAGACAGTGAGAATTGTTACCTCACTTTCTCTTGTCAGAAGCATCACAGACTGCATTCAATACTCACTTTACCTCAGAGACGGATTACATAAATGACAGATCACATAACTGAATCTCAACTGTCAGTTATAGATTGCATCACAACGTTCTAAATTAGTTAACTGTTCACAAACCAAACATGCAACATACAGATTCTAACATCGTAAGTCTAACACACAGAGAAGCAACATAACATATAGTAATTAACATACATAGGGTAATTAACTTAATTATATATTAAATAACTTTAAAACATACTGTAAAACTATTGAGCCCAGTCCCACAACCCCATATTCCCAGGAGGTAGTCCTGATAGAAGTATTTATGCAGCCAGCGTAATGGACAGCCTCAAAATCCTAATCATCCTGGGTGGATCATAGGTCCCAAGGACTGGTGGTCAGAGGGGTTAAGACAAGATTGGTATGTGAACATTCCAGCCCATTACAGTGACACAGGCGTGGTTTCAAAGTCATCACATGTATTAGTCATCACTACTTTAGCTTTCATTCTCAGCATGGGGATATCATGCTTGCAGAACATTCTTGGTGAGGTTTGTGAGTTAATACACATAAGAAGTTTAAATTGGGATACTGTTGAGTATCAAGATTCCCTTGAAGGGATGATTACAAAATAAATTCAGCCTCCATGTGTGTTAAGGGCCATTCCTGATGTGTTGGACAACTTTAGTGTGGTGTATGTTCCCCTGGAACTTAATATATATGTCGTGTGGCGGTGTAATTTTGCCACTGGTTATTTTTTCAATATATATCTGATGAGTCACAAATATACATGAATATATTATTATTTTAGTGTCTACATTTGAGCCTCTGTGAGTGTAAGGTATTATTTTTCAGGCAGTTTCATGTTTTTGTGTTGCAATTTGGACATGTAGTGTGTCTTTAATTGCATTATGCATCTTGCAGCAACACTTTTGCTTTATGCATCTTGCAGCAACACTTTTCATATTGGCATATGCATGACCATTCCAAAATATTAAAAAAATTAACACTAATCGATTGCAGGTAGCTAGAAGAGGCCAATGAAATATCAGTTTTCAGGCTACATTTCAGTCTCCAGTAATTACAATTTGCTCAATTGAATATGGGCACAGTGTGTATCACTTACATGTCCAATCAATCCATCCACTAGTCTTTTTCCTCTTGGATTCTGTTCAATGATCTTCCTCAGGAATAATCCTGAATAATCCTGCTAACTTTCCATAAATTGTGTGCCTTTACCAAAGTACTTAAACATTGAGGGCACTATTCTGTTGCTCAAATTGTAAATTTATACACACTAAAATCTCTGATTATTGCTACATATTTGCCAAATATTACTTATTGGCACTAATGAATTCTTAAATCAATAGAATTCATATAAACATTTAGAAAAAGAATACACCCAAAGCCAAATTTATGAGTTCAAGGCATTTGCAAGTAGCTAATAGAATAAAGCTATGTGGAAGGAGACACCCTAAAGACCCTCTTTAAAGGGGTTTATCTAATTCAGTTTTTGATTCGCAAAGGCCTGAATTCAGAGGTTGAATAAGTAATTGAATTTCCTGATTTTAAAAATATCATTATGGCTCTGTGGTATTTTAATTTACAATATTGTTTGTATTGATGGTTATATGTGGGCTTAATTTATTAGATTGGTGTACAGACATTTTAGCTGATACTATCATTTTTTAAACATATTGAAATTATATGGATAGTTACATAGAAGGCGAATCCCTACCAATGTCACTCCTGAGGAAACTCATTAAGTGAAGCATGCAGAGCAATGTAACCACATTGTTACATAAGTGACGTTATATGTATTTTTTTTTACTTTCGAAATGGCCATTCTCAATTTTAGTTATTTAAAGACCTACATAGAAAAAATAATATTCACAATTGCTGCTGTAAGCTTCAAAGTACTTCATTTAATGGGTATCTTGGAGATTTTTAGCATTTAGCATACTAGTCGTAATCATATTTACTAAGCACATGTCAGTCTTGGAACTGGTTATACCGCCATATTGCCATAATATTGGCGGTATAATGGCTATTACTGCAGGTAAATAATATGAACTAATTAAGTTATCAAAAATTGTATTATAATAGAAGCAGAAACATATACCACAACAAATCATGGAAATAAGAGTGCATACAATTAGGCAATATACATTTGAGTGTGATTGGTATTATAACAGATGGTGAACATATAGATAAACTTTTTTAATATATTTGCTACTTGCAACAGTGATTTAATAAAGTGAATGAAGCATGTGAAAAGGCTTCACTTCTCTCCTCATAATAATAAGAAAACATTAGTCAATATTGTTATGGATGGAGCATCCTTATAAAGCTGGCTTCATTATTATAACTGTAGAAATTATATGTTAACAAAAACACCCGGTTTTGTTCTGTTATATTTCTGTTGTATATTTATTTTAACCACTTTTTAAGCTAAAGAACAGATGATACACTTGTTGGAGGGCAGTTAGTCCATATCTATTTTCCAACACTTTGCCTGAAAATAGCAAATGTGTTTGGAATTCATGAGATTCAACATGATTTAGAAAGCCTATCTAAAATGATTGTTTATTGATTTAATTAAACTTTCCCTCTGTCACAACAAGACAAACAGTGTTCATGTAAATAAATATATAATTCGATTATACGTGTGTCTACCTTCATTGTAAGTGTAGAAGCAAGAAATCAAAATAAAATTGGATGCATTGAAATCTACATTTATTTATATTAAAATTCCTGGTGCATGTTCAGCATTACACAAAAAATCCCTTAAGTGCCAGTTCTGGTGAATTAATAGACAAGACTATAAACATTTTTTTTTTCTTTAAATGATTACAGGCTGGGTTTGATTATTAAAATATACTGGAATATGTGTTATTACAATTTGCATTTGATATGAAGAAATGGAATTGGGTTTGGCAGGAAATTCAAGGAATCAACATTGTGGAGACTGATGGAGAATTTTAGAGAATGGGCTAGGTATGGATGGAGAGAAAAGGGAGAGGAAGGGATGGGTAGGATATGGATTTAAAATGATTTAAATTACAGGGAGAAGCCGGGGTGGGGGGTGGGGGGGGCGGGGAGAGTGGGAAAAAGGAGAGATAACGAGAGAGGGAATTGATAGTGAAATAAAGAGATGCCTGAAGTGTGTGAGAAAAGATGGAATGAAAGGCAGAGTGCAGAGAGATCAAGAAGATACACAGAAGGAGAGAGATGGAGAGTAAAAGAGAAAGGAATGTGTATATGATATTAGCCACTCAGGCCAATTCAGGCAATTCAATAGAAATATAAAACAGTTTCAGTCTATATCATTACACTGAATGCAAATTTATTTTCTATACTAATATAATTAAATTCCCAGTCTCATAATATGGTGCATGTGGCTCTTTGATGACATCCTCAATTCTGGTCTTTTTTTTTGTTTATGAATAGAGACCATATTTAAAGTAACTGGTGTGGTGATCTTGATGGTAAGGACACAAAAGCCTCTTACATCATTTAGTTTGTGCCACTCCCAATTACACCAAATGTCCTAGTTATTGTAATAAGTACCTTCACGCAACTTATTTTCTATATTTACCACCCACTATACAGAAATGGAAATTATAGATCTAACAGTGAATACAAGATTCAACCAATGATTTATATTATAATAAAAATAAATAATATTAAACACATGCTTAAATAGAAGTAACAAACTGTACAAATGGAAAAGCAAGTAACAAGTTGTAGATAGAGAGAACATTAGGGAAAGAGTTCAGTTAATATAGCAACCTCCCCATGTATATTGACCCTTGCCCCTGTATCACCCCTCATTCACCTTTCAGTGAATATGGGTCTCGTACAGGTATAGGTAAAAGCACTCTGTCACCCCAGATCATATTTTAAGTTATAATTAAAGAGCATGAAAAATGGCTATACGTTTTATTATTCATTTGTTACTGATATAATTAATTCCTGAGTTATCCAGCATTGTTTGTCAAGCATTAATATGTAAATGAGTGGCTACTTAACACTAGGTAGCTTCTTTGTTATTCTAATTAGTAGCACATTAGTTTGTGTAGAGCAAAAAACAACGCACCCTGATATTTCTCTTCAGTTAAATCTCCTCCTCCACACTAAACAATACTCAATATCTTAAGAATTATGTACTGCAAAGAAAATAATACTATACTCTAGAGAGTGTTTAATGCTCATTAAAATTAACACAGCAGTTCAAAATGTAAGATTTTTTTTTAGAATAGAAAATAAAACACAACCTCTAATTTGTTATTTTTTCTACATGTGATTATGCTCCTGTTGGATCCACCATTTTGGTTTCTGGTGATCAACTTCATGAGATGGGAGGAGACTTTGAAACTACACAGTGGGAATGTGGAATTTGCTAGTTTCCTTGGTCTAAGTAGCAATAATAGAAAGCTCATTAGCTAGAAAAGGGATGCTTGTAGCAAATAATATTTTTTTACATAAGATAAAATTCCAAGCCTGTATTTATTACTTTTAATTAAAAACAATTTGCACATCATCACATTTAGTTATTAACAAGAATATATTGAAAGTAGCGGTGCTTTAAGACAAAATCAACAATATGTTTAGTTAGGATATAAACTGTTCAAATTGTAATTGGTGATGTTTTAGTCCATTAACACTGACTGATAAAAGCAAGCTAAAACACTACATTTTATTCTCTCTGTAAACTCACAAAAATCTCTTTTTTTTAATGTACAATTACAGCCATATTAAATTTAAGCCTCATAAGTCCAATATGAAGAATGTAACTGCTGCATTGCTAATAAATTAGAATGGGCTGCCAGCTACGAGTTAGAGAGGCTATTTCGTAAACTAGTTCGCAGCCGTCGATAAGCCGTAGTCCCAGGTAATGGGGGGTCCTCCTTGATGGAATTTGTGTAATGGTGATCAGACGGCAATGAAAGAGATGAGAAGAAGAGGCGCAAAAACTAGTGCAAATAAATGCTAAACTAGATAAATATATAGAATGCAGGTAAAAATGTCAACTCACATGTCCTAACCTCACCGTATGAGGTATTTCAGTCACTCATCAAGAAGTCCTTGTCCTGATGGATAACATGGAGGTAGCTAGTTCCACTGGTCCGGGAATTGGATCTTCCTCTCTGTTTCATGTGAGGTGGAGTGAGGAGTCACCCTATGGGAGTGTTTTTATTCATGAACTACAATGTTCACAGAGAATCTGAGTACTTGAGTCGTATAGACCCTTATGAATACTCAAAGCTAATACGATAGTTTATGAAAATAAAAACTGTGTACTCATGTACACATCTGTTACGTGCAAGTTACAGTAAATGTCTTAACATAATGATTTAATGATTGCAGGGATTGATATAACACAAAATATAAACATGAAATAAAGTATTTTTGCGGGCTTCTGTATGTTGTGCTATTAATTCTAAGACCTGACATCACTTTCCCTTATAATAAATGTACAGTAGTGTGTTTTTATTTGCCCTACGAAGTGCTACGTATTAGAATTTACCCCCCTTGTGGGTGCTCTTGAGCACACGTAGTCCTTTGGGCTCCGTTTGCGTGTTACGTGGTTGCTCACGAGTGACCAAGTTGCAATTTATTAGCTGAATTGAACAAGTAGTGGTTACAGGCAGGACAGATCAAAGGATTTACGTGCACAAAGTTCAACGTTGCTCAAATTGTAGACAATTTTTCGTCCGTCCTGCGTGTTAACATGCAAGTCTGCTGCAAGCAACTTTACGGGGATAATTTAGGTTACGTCTAACTTCCATGTTTTATTAATGCCATGATGACGGACTCATTTACTATTGGCTATGTCTAAGAAGTAAATTACAGGCTTGCTTAAACATTGGCAGATCATATGATCATGTCCCCTGAAATCGTACTTAAAAAGGCATGGTTTACGTGCTGAGGCTGACTTAAATTGCGAGCTGGAGTCAATAGAATACATCTCAACATTTAGAGAGGAAAACACTTGCAGCCAAAATTACGTGTTAATTTGCAGGCTTCTAAAATAATAGGGTCCATTGAGTTTAAAAAAAAACTCTATACCTGCCAGACCACAGTTGTTGCCACATTTCTATTATGTACACGGCATCTTCCTCTTTGCCTTAAAATTCTCTTCCATCCTAGATTACTAGAAACTAATGGACTCATTTAATTCCCTATTTCGTAAAGTTGCACCACTAAAAAGTGGTCAGTAACTTTACTTAGCAATTCAATTGACCCTTCTGAACATGATTGCAAGTGTGCTACTCACAATGACTGCAAACAAGCCATACGCTAAAATTGCAGCGTGCTTCCACATGGATTTAAAAAAAATCAGTAATATTACAAGTTGCTTTTACACTAAATCAATACTCAACTGGAACACTCTCAGAATTACTTATGACCCGTATTATTACTGATTTTGGCAACAAAATCTGCGTGCGCCAAATAGCAGAGCAAAGGCAAAAGGCTGCTCACCCTTCCCCGTTCACACTCAATCGCCCCCTTCCCCGCTCACATCAGATTGCCCATGGACATAACCATGGGGGCCCATTTAGACCCTCATGGCACCTAAAATATTCACCCAAGCCACAGGAATCCTTTAAGGACCCCATGGCACCTAAATGTTAACACCACCACTGGGGTCCCTAACCGACCCCTGTGGCATTCATAATTAACCCTCAATGGCACGGAGGTCCTTAAAGGACCTCCTACCAGGAGTTTTGATGTGTACATAGTCACCTAACCCTTGGATTGTAAAACTAGCTAGTTAGTTATTAATTGCTTTTAAAGGACCACTTTAGTGTCATTATAAAGGATTTTCTAAAGGCTTAATAAGAAAAAAGTAATTATTAAATGATTTATAAACAATGAACTGTATAAGCTCCAGATCTCTCCACCTTCCTTATTAGCAGCCGACATTAGTGTGGCATGCTAGCAATGTACACAAATACACTTTCTAGTCACCTCCTACTATCATACTGCTAGTACTGTATTCCAGTTTGGGGAGCATTCCCCCTCTGCGGGGCTCCCTTTCTAGAGACAATACATCATTCAATAAGTTGAGAAATAAGGAGATCATCCTGAGGGTATGATTAAAATAGTAATTCATTTTTTAAAAGCACAGTAAAAGTTTATTAAACATTTTTCCTTATCAGACCCTACATAACTATATTCTAGAGGGCACTTTATAAGAACACTAAATTGTCCCTTTAACTATTATTAATGTTCAATATATTTAACCGTCCGACTTTCTTTTCAGATATATGTGATCCTGCTGTGCCAAGCTCATACCTGATAGAAGATGGCACATGACTTGCTTTAAATCATGATCTGACAGACACAACTCACTAACTGTTTGTGCCAAAGTCTAATTGTAATGATCAGCTGGTACTCATGTGCAGGATTTAGCTGAGCACATACAACAAGCCACATAAGTCCAACTGGAAATCAATGCTTATGTGCCACAACTTGTACTTTTAGTTCAACCAGCGTAATGAGTTAATTTTATAAAAATGGTGCCTCAGAAAGTTAAACCAAAGCCAGCAATCACAATTCCTAGAATCCACTTACACAACCCATTATAGTCTAGATACAAGCACTGAAGAAGATGAATGTGTGAGGAATGGTTAATTTGGGTGAGTGTCTTCCTTGCAGCGTGCTCACATACTAGAAACATTAAAGGGGTGCTGTTTGCTTCAGTTAGACTCATTGATGAGTATAGTTATTTATTCAATGTATCTGATAGCTGATCTAAGGAATATACCAATTTATACTATTAATTTAATGTAATGTAGAAGCTTTTAAAGATCTGAAGGACAAAGAAGCATGTAATGTTCAAAAATATCTATATCCTGATACATGTTGTTCTATCAAAATGTACAGAACTATCGGCTTAATTTCCCCTGTATGTGCATTATATAGCTTGAGTGGCTGTTCTACGTAAATGGACACAGTAGTAACACATTTTTTTCTTTGAAATGCTTAGAAAGTTCTTTTAATCTCTAAACAATGTAATGATATCAAAACCATCTTTATTTTTAGCTGTTTAAGATTTAGCCAATAAAAGTAGTTAATGTTTGTTAAAGAACTCCAAACCTCTACTGGACCACCCTGATATACCCTCATTAGAGATAGTAGATATTACACAGAATAAAAGACCATTGTAAATCTTTACAGCTTTCATTCTTATGAAAGAAAAACTATTGTAATAGAATGTCTTTTTAAAGCATTGCAACAAATCTGAGACTAAAATATAATTTTAAAATACAATCACACATAATAGTTGTCAATTTGCGAGTCATGGTCACGCTTTGCAAGCTCGTGAAGCAAGCTTGCAGAACTGCGTCGCTCGCAAAGCCGCAAAAAAAAAATAGACGACCCGCGGGACTTAGAAAAAAAACAATGACACGAAATGAGGAAATACGGATTTAGACAAAAAAAATTACAACCCGCAGGAAGTTATCGCCCGAAACGTGTACATCAAAAAAACAACAATTACGACCAGCAAAACTAACACAAAAAAAAATTAAGTCGCAAAAATATGAAGTTAACGGCTGAACCCTGCACATCCACAAACACGAAAAGCATAACAACAAAAAAATACCACATAAAACAAACATCACACACAGTACGGGAGGACCAACACAAACTTACAACTCATAACATTAGGATTTGAAAATGTCGCTTTACCCGCCTAAACAAACTGTTTGCCCTTGCACATGCAGCCTATTTACACTGCACACTTGCCACATTGTTGACACTTTCTCAGATGATCAACAGTCCAACTGAACATTTTCAGATGCAGGAAAATCCAAATAGATTGTTAGCTCTTCGGGATATTGATTGCTGCATATTAAATATAAATAGGTAAAGTATATTCATTTATTAATTCATATTACTTTATTAATTCACAGTACTCAATTTTTTTTGCCATTTTACACTGTTCTTATATATCGGTCTTCGCGATGAGTGCCAAAGGTGGTCGTTGAAAAGCCGGACAATTGAAGTACACAAGGGGATAGGCTCACAATGAGCGCCAAAGGTGCTCGTTGCGAGCCTGGCAATGAGTGCAGAAGGCTCACAATGAGCGCTTAAGGTCCACAGAGGAGCAAAGGCCTTACATTGTGTGGCAAACAGCATTGCCATGGCTTAAAATGTTATTGGCCCGTAATTATTGACGGGCAAGTCGCTAGTACGGTTTATTTATTAAACAGGGATGAAAGTATGGAGAAGCAGGGATACGTGAGGATAAGCAAAGTTAAGTGGAGCTTAAAAATATATATCCACTTCTGATGTTTTCTATTGAGTTGACTTATTAGGGATGGATAAAGTGTACCTATAGAAAATTAAGAATATTTAATTTTACTGTTTTTATAGTTTGCAATAAACCATTTTGCTGCAGTCATTTATAAATTAAACAATGTAAATTAAACAATGTAACTCAATAAAAAAAAGCATTTGTTTCAAAATATTAATAATTGTAAAGATAGGAAAATGTTTGAGATAAAAGGGGGCGAGAGAAATGAATGGAAAGAAAGATGAGGGATAGATAGTAGGCTAGAGAGAGAAGGAGGAACAATAGAGAACAGGGATAGAGAGGATTGAGATAAAAGGGTGAAAAAGGGGCAGGGGAATAGGGGACAGGATAACAAATTAGGGGGAAAGTAAGGAGTAGGTAGAGAAAAGGTAGAGAAAAAGGGAAAAGAAAGAAGGGGAAGAAATGACTGGGAAAAATGGGTTAGGACACAAGGGAGCGAGAAAAGATAGAGAATGGGAAGGGGGGTCCAGAGAATAGAGGTGGGGACTGGGAAAGGTCATTGGGAGGATTGAAGGGGTTACAATCCAGAAAAGCAGTGAGAGAACTATAGTGGGCTACGGGGGTCACAGAGGCCATGAGTGCAAGAACGGACTGTACATTAAGAGGGAGTGCAGGGGTGCCTCCTTTAAGCGAGGTCCTTGGTGCATCTGCACCAGATGCACGGACGGTATCTCCACCTCTGGTGTTTGTGTATAGATAGCAGTTCAGGTTACATTGTTCCCTGCTACTAATGTTTTCTATAGAGAATGGTTTTAAAGTTGGCACTTCCCCCTGAATGGCTCCATTCCACTTTCAAAACATCATTCAGGGGTGGAGAGAATTGATTTTGTGTTTTCATTCACCTTGTAGTGTGTGTTGTGTGTCTGGGGGTCATGGGTGAGGGTCAGTCTGCAGCAATAGAGAAGTTATAGGCCCAGGTGAGGGCAAGGGCCATTATCCATGGATACAGTCAGTGAGCCACAATACCATGCTAATCCTGGGTCCTCCTTGACCACCAGGGAGCAGCCTGCTGTGGCTGTATCTCCTGGGGGGCACATTGGGGGCCCCTATGCCCACAGGGCTGCAGTCAGAGAGGACGCTGTTTGCAGCATGCCAAATGAGATGTGGCAGCCTAGTCACAGCACTGCTGTTGGCGGTGGCTCAGCAAGTACCCGACAATCACAGAAAACCCTGTGGTGCTCTGGTGGGTGTTTGCTGACCCCACAGCCCCCACTGAATGAGCCTAGGGTTCTAAGGAACTGGCAGGGTAATAAGAAAGGGACCACAGGCCAGGCTTTTCACAGGTGTTCACAGGACGCATCACGCTCCATGAGGGGCACGTCAAGTTGGCTAGACGAGAATCAGATAAGGTGTCTTACACAGACAGCAACACTGCAGCTGCTAGCGAAACACATACAGCTCTTGGGATCACACAACATTTACATTACTAAGGTTGGGTTTAGCAGGGAAGGCCTTGGAGTTCTCTGGCGAATCAGGGACAGTCTCATCTGCGTGATTACGGGTTTGCAGTCAGTCACGCCAGTGGTGACTATGGAAATCCCGGGTTCCGCATCTGCCACACATATAGCCCAACCAACTGGCACGGTCATTGGTGTTGGACGATTCGGTTCAGTTCACAGTAGTGTGCAGAGAGTTTGAAGAGAGTACATGGAGATACTCTCCCTGATACAGTCCACACGTTTCACAGATTTCCAAGATGGAGAAGCCTCCGGCATATAGGTAGAAGATAGAAGAAAAGGATATAGGAAGATCCCCAGGATGTTTGACAACTGGCTTCAGGCATTTTCTATTCTGGCGTGTCCTATGGGAGAAAAGTTCCCAAACCAGTGTTCAGCGCTGTTTGTTAACTTGGAAGAGATAAGGAGCTACAGTAGAGTGCGCAGGGAAACCGAAGCAACATCATTACTGATGGAAGGTTTTCGCTATGGTTTCATCATTCCTTCGGAGGCGGACCACGACCACTCAGATCAGTGATGGAGTTTCTGGGAGTGGCAGAGACAATATTTTGGAAGGAAGTCGAATTTGGAATGATTCATTCAAGGAACCCCCCATCCCTTTTCTAAGAATTTCTCCACTGGGAATCGTGCCAAAAAAGGAAGAGGGTAAATTCAGGCTTATTTACCATCTTTCTTACCCTAAAGGATATTCCATCAATGATGGGATTGACAGGGATTGGTCGTCAGTGTCTTATGTGTCGTTTGACTCGGCAACTGAGATCATAAGGCATGCCGGAGTTGCTGAGTCAAACGACGCGTAAGACGCTGACGACAAATCCCTGTCAATCTCGGCATTGACAGAATATACTTAAGGGCAAGAAAGATGGTCTGGTACAAGTGGTCGACTTGGCAGTCGTGGCTGGTGGTGAGGATTTGGAAAAGAGGTTGCGTATCCTTCTGTGGTTTATTCTGCGTTGTAAGGATGAAGGCATGTCTGCTTCGTTGGTGGGTAGTCAGGTAGCAGCTCTAGCTTTCACGTTCAAGCTAGCAGAGTTAAAGGACCTGACCAAAATTTTTGTGTAAGGAATTTTCGTAGGCGGTTTAGCACAGGAAAGGTACAGTAAGGACAGGAGGCACCCAATTACATTCTCATTGGTATTACATATATCAGTATTGGTGCAAGGAGTTTGTTATGAAGTGTATATGAAGTATGAAGTCTTGCTGTTCCAAACAGCTTTCTCTTTGACTTTTTAAGGCCTTTAGGATTGGGGAGTTGGTTGTGGCTAACAGGCATGGGAAAATGGTCTTCAAGTGGACGACTTGTGTCTGCAGGGGCATAAAGTTGTAATATGGTTAAGAAAGTCTAAAACTGATCCAGCGGGTAGAGGAAGGGAATTTACTCTGCGAAAGGTTGGGACAGATTGTTGCCTCTTTCAATGCATCGGGCAGTTTATGCACCACCAACCAGGGCTCCCTGGGCAGTTTTTAATACACACAGGTGGGATGGCACTTTCTTGCTTCCAATTCTCTAAAGTGCTAAAAACCTGCTTACAGAAATTGGGGTTTAATCAGGCCGTGTTCAAGACCCACTCTTTCTGTATAGAGGTGGCAATGGAGGTGGCGGGTCTGGGGCTTCCTGATGAGATGCTTAAGATAATTGAAAAATGGGAGTCCAACTGTTTTAGGCTTTATGTGAGGCCATCAGATGCCGCATACTAACATGTACATGCCATTGCAGGCCACCGGAAAGGGTTATTAATCATTCGTATATCTACTGGGCTGAACGGTTTGCCACATCTCGGGATGGTCTGCAACTGGGCATACAGGTCCCTTTGCATTTTTTTGTGTTTTGTTGCCTCACAACCTGGAATTAACTTGGATTGTTTGAGGATTTGCATCATTTAATTTACTTTAAAAAAAATTTATTGTGAAGCAAACAACAAATAGGACAAAATAACAGAAAAAGTAAATGTGCATAACTATTTACCCCCCTGAAGTCAATACTTTGTAGAGCCACCTTTTCTGGCAATCATTGCTCCAAGTCGCTTTGGATAAGGCTCTTTGAGCTTGCCACATCTTACCACTGGGATTTCTCTCATTCCTCCTTGCAAAACTGCTCCAGCTCCTTCAAATTGGATGGTTTGTGCTTGTGAACAGCAATCTTTAATTCCGACCACAGATTTTCTATTGGGTTGAGATCTGGGCTTTGATTAGGCCAATCCAACACATTTACATGTTGCTTTAGCAGTGTGTTTGGAGTCATTGTCCTGCTGGAAGGTGAACCTCCATCCAAATCATGCACAGAGTAGTACAGGTTTTGCTCAAGAATATCCCTGTATTTAGCACAATCCATCTTTCCCTCAACTCTGACCAGTTTCCCAGACCCGGCTGCTGGTTATGATAGATTTGATGGTGCTCCTGGGGATCATCAAAGATTTGGATATTTTTTTATAACCTAACCCTGACTTGTACTTCTCAACAACATTGTCCCGTACTTGTTTGGAGAGTTCCTTGGTCTTCATGGCAGTGTTTGATTAGTGGTGTCTCTTGCATAAGTGTTGCAGCCTCTGGGGCTGTTCAAAAAAGGTGTGTATGTGTAATGACAGATCATGTGACACTTAGATTGCACACCAGTGGACATCATTTCACTAATTATGCGACTTCTGAAGGTAATTGATTGCACCAGAGCTTTTTATGGGCTTCATAACAAAGGGGGTGAATACATACGCACATGCCAATTTTCTGTTTTCTATTTCTAAAAAAAAGTTTTATGTATATATTTTTTTCATTTCACTTCACCAACTTAGCCTATTGTGTTCTGATACATCACATACAATTCAGATTAACAAAACATTGAACTTAAGGCTGTAATGTAACAAAATAGGTAAACAGTCAAGGGGGTGAATACTTTTGCAAGGCACTGTACCTAAGGACCACAGGAAGGTGAGTTGGTGCGGCATCAGGGAAGTGAGATGGAAACAGGCGAGTGGATTCTTTGAGTCATTCACCCATTACTTTGGCTACCCAGACATGCTATTGATTCATGTAGAGGATAATGACCTCAGATTCATTCCTTATCAAGAGGCTAAAGGAGGGACATGAAGAGAGACATCGAAGATTGGAGGAGTAGGGTGGTTTGGTCTGATATGGTTAAGAGACGGGTGTGGAGGAATGCCAGAGATCCTGCAAGCCTTGAAAAAGTGAGGCAAAAGTTAACACACTCATGTCTAGTTTCATTAGGTAGATGGGCTGGGTAGTCCTTCAACACCATGAGTTAGAAGGTAATGATGCAGTGCAATTGTTTTTATAGGATGGGGTGCATCTTATGGAAATAGGGGTTGAGTTATTGGGGGTTGAATTCAGAGACGGGGGAAAACAGGTTTTAGCACAGTATGGGGGAGCGTGGCTGTAGAGGAATCCTCCGGCGCCGCAGTGCCGGGTGGGGGAGTTGCCCGGACCAGTGGTAAAAAAGGCGGTTGTCCCTACCCCTGGGGAGGTGTGCTGGATAGGAATAGGTTGGCCCTAAATGTGTGCTTGGGGTATGGGTTTTTTGGCTGCCAAGGTCTGGGCTCTTCCTCCCCTCAATATGTTGGTGATATATTTTTTGTTTAAAAACAAGAGGGAAGGGAGAGAGAGGGCGCACAAACTCCTAGTGCAGATCAATAGAAAAGCTGTTAAAGTTTTTACTTCCAACTGTTTGTGACTCTCACCTGGAGAGACCTCAAATGTTATGAGGTATAGAGATTGCGTTCAATATAATCGCCACGTGAAATGTCAATCTTCTTCACCTCCGGTAAATATATCCCAGTCTCCTTATTGCTAGTGTACATTAATTATAGCGTATACACAATACATAAAAAATGGAGTATAACGTAATGTGGTAAAGTTTTATCTATAAATTATTAATAAGATGGGAACAATGAATAGCCTAGAGGATCTGACAATGTCAGTGCTGTGTATATGGTGTATTACACAGTAACTCCACTTAAGGCTTAATCTAATAAAAAAAATGTTTTTTAAAATAATTTATTATATACTGATGGATATCTGTAAAACAAAAGATAAAAATAAATCATTTTTCATTTCAATCTAGCACAACCGACCAGGAAGGGCCACAAACACACATGGAGGCTATGCAGAGGTACGTGGAGCAACAGCCAACTCACCTCCATCAGGGCCAATCTCGGCTACACCCAACTTGTAAAGTCCCAAGTCATTGCTGTTGGCCATGTGCCAAGATGTATACTCATTATCATGTTGTGAACCCATATCAGGTGTTCTTGTATCAATGCATTTATAATGTCACCTGTCATGTTGAGATCAACCCTTCAGAGGAATGTTAAAACTCAACAGTATCACAATTTATATGTGTATTAATTCACAAACCCCACCAAGAAAGTTCTGCAAGCATGATATCCCAATGCTGAGAATCAAACCTAAAGTAGTGATGACTAATACATGTGATCACTTTGAAACCACACCAGTGTTACTGTAATGGGCTGAAATGATCACATAACAATCTATTGGAGAGTAACTAGGGCTCATTAGTTTATCTATATGAAAGTGACAGAGATTTGATGTATTTTGATGTCACAAAATCCCAACCATTGAAAACACACAGAAACGGTGATAATGGTATAAAAAAGTTTATTTGACACACAGAGCACACTAAGAAATGTATACGACTGTGCATTAATATCATGGATGTGGTGTGGGCGGATC
The DNA here is from genome assembly GCA_027410445.1 of Discoglossus pictus. Classification (NCBI taxonomy): domain Eukaryota; kingdom Metazoa; phylum Chordata; class Amphibia; order Anura; family Alytidae; genus Discoglossus; species Discoglossus pictus. The sequence continues at coordinate 97,569,427 of CM050173.1, read as the reverse complement.
CCAAGAAGCTCTTTTTGAAAAAGGGTATACCTAAAGACGGAAACGTAATACTGGATGATAATGATGATGCATAGCATCTACTAGGGTCACATGTGGTCACTACCCCACAGTAACCAGAATCTATTGAAAAAAAGGATCATCAAAATCACTCCATCTAATCAAAGTAACCAGTAATGCGCATAGCACTTACAACTGGTCTTCTGCTGCACAATTAAACAGATGCATTAACCAATTCAATTACACACATACAGTGTCTTCCCAAAACAAAAACCTGAAAAAAGGTGATCCAAACCTAAAAAAGGCAGAGGAGGATAAGCAAATAAAAACACCTGCATGTACAGTCCAGTTCTAAATAATTTAAGTGTAATTACTGCATTATGGACCATTAGGCAGTTGTCATGATATATCACTAGGCATGACTATTAATAATGATGTGTCATTGCACAATACATGCCTAATTGTGACCACAGTCAGTGGTCCAAGGCTATTATCACCTTCTCCATCTGATATTGTTTAGCAACATTGATATCACATTCATCAGCTATACAGGTGTGAGCACAGTTGAAAGGATACCCATTATATCATATTTTAGGGGAAAATAAGCATTAATATGGAGAGGACACAAAGCTCAAAATCCATAATCACTGTTACTTACATCAGACACAAGTACCTATTCTCAGAATTATATTTCAGAGAGGATGAAATGCTTCACTAGTGCTTGTATTCATTCTGGCTTTGATCAACATGCCATTGTGACACTCTGCAGGTCCACCACCATAGCTGTATTTGTCTAAATATAAGCTAACAGCAATCTTGTCTTTTAAATCATGATATATGATTGAATTATTATAGTTTAAGCAACATGTTTAGGTGGGGATGTCATTGAAGGAATTTCTATCTCAGAGCTACTGTGAATATATTACATTTATTTCATATTTTGAACTATGCTTGCAGATGAAGAAGATGCATTCATGGACTTGAATTGTTCCTAAAATCAAAATAAAACAGAAGTTTAAAATAGAAAAAGGGCTTAAAAAATGGCATTTCTCAGTGACCATCAATTGATGAAATGTGAAACAGAATTCTACGTGTCCACAGATAATAGGATCATGGACCATGTGTTGGGAGGTAGCCATCTGCATAAAAAATATCACCATCACATAGGCTATGATCCAATACTCTGTAGCCAGGCTAGATTACATTAACATTTGGACAAATAGATTGTCATTGAGGAGTGCTGTTGAGAAGGTCCAATATATGTGAGGCCCCTATATCCTCCTCTGCCTTGGCATAATTCCCAAACCTCCCATCTCCCTAGTAGAGTGGGGGGAGGTGGCAGGGAGAGGCATCCCCACCAGGAGGCAGCGGCACCATAGACGGCAGTTGTATTGCGGGAGGTGAGGAGCAGCCATGCGAGGGAGGCCTCTCTGTTGGAGGAGGAAGGCTTGGAACCAGAGCGCCTTTGAGCATTAATGTTCACCTGGAATAACACGCTCTGATTCACCGAGTTCTGGAGCAGCCTAACCTGGTATGACTCCATCATGAGTTGGTGTCTCCTCATCTCCCTATGCACACTTGCTCCACGTGGTTAGAGGAAATACTGGCCAGTATCCTCCAATTGATCACCACCAGCTAACGCATGAGGGCCAGCATCTCACTCTGTGCAGCCTCCGGTGGAGGACCCTGGGATGGAGGTCCGAGGTGAGGAGGGGAAAGGAGTGGTGACCCGGTGGGGAGGGGCTATGGCCCGGCTGGAGGCTCTCTCCTGGTGAAGGCGGTGGTAGGCTTGGTTGTGGTCATGCCAATCCTCCTCTGCTGGGAGGAGGAGGTGGAAAACCATATGCATCGGTCCAGAGCCCAGGTGGCGATTCCAGTAGACAGAGTAAAGGGACAGTGGGATCAAATGCTCCTTCACTCATCTCTCCTTCACTCTTCTCTCCTCCACTCCTCTCTCCTTCACTCCTCTCTCCTCCACTCCCCAGGGCCACCTCACTATCCTCTCTCTCCTCCCCTTCTCCTCCCCATGTCTCCCGTCCTCTCCCCATCTCTCTCCACCCTCCATCTCAATCCTAAAAAGAATATAAGGGTAAAGCAACAAAAGTATATGTGTACATATTTTAAGGGGAAAAAAATATGTGTTATGTGTAACTTTTAATTGATGGGGTATAGGGTAGAGGGTGGGTGTGTGTTTATGTAGTGTCCTATCTATGTGTATCTATGTGTGATATGTAGTCTATGGGTATTTATATTATCTGTTATCAGTTGATATGTGTTTTCAAAGTTTAAGTGTAAAATAGGTATTTAAGAAATATAGATCAATAAAATAGTTAGAACCTGCTCTGAATCAAAGCCTACTCTCTCTCTCTCTCTCTCTCTCTCTCTCTCTCTTAATGCTCCAACCACCAACTCCAGGACCTGTATGCTACTTCTTGAGAAAATACAACACAGTCAATGCTGGGGCGGTTGGCACTTAGCTTTAATCTGTCAATCATAATCTGTTACCCCACTTTCTATTGGCTCACAGGGCTGTGGCACACACTGTAATCACAGGAATGAACTGTAACTGCTGACCCCATGTATTCCAGCCCACTAACAACTTGCAGCAGCAGGAAGGGTTTATAGTTTTAGGCTTTAACGCTGTAATTGCGGGCTTGAGTCAATTGAATACAGCCATAATTGTAATACATTTCTAACCCTCAGACATGCTGTCTGTATGAAGGTACTTACAGGCATGGAATTGAATGGAGGCCAATGTTTCTATTTGTACTACATGTACTAGCCACTTCAAGCCCGTAATTACCTTCATACAGCACGTAAGTCTGCAGGTTAGAAATTTGGTGCAGTTACAGATGTATTTAATTGACTATAGCCCACAATTACAGGCTCACAGCCTACTCACGCAAACCATGACCTCGTAGGTAAGCATTTCAGGGCATGTTCATGATTATTTTAAGCAAGCCCGCAGTTACTTTTTAGATAGAGCCTATGGTAAATGAGACTGTCACCATGATGTCATGATGTCACATGCCTGGGCTCCAAACAATCGATAAGTGCTGAAGTCAGACAAAATGGAATCTTCTATAATCAAAGATTACATTTCTCTAAAACAATTCTATGCTTATGGCCTGCAACCAGCCTACAAAGTTTATTATACAAAAATAGTGTCTCAGAAAGGTCAAACCATAGGATTGGGGTCCCAGGAACAGGTGGAAACAGAGTGAAAGATACTGGACATAAGGGGTTCACTCTACACAGAAAGATGTTGCCAGAAGTGAATATAATCATAGGAGATCAGATTGAGGGACAGGGGCCTAATGAAGATAACCAGGCCATGCACGTAAATAAGGTAGAAAGTCTCCAGTATTGTCCTACTTGAAGTACTACTGTAAGGTCAATAACCCAGGATAAGATAACTTGCCCTAATGATTTGGTTACTGCACCACAGGGGTAGATTAGAGCCCTGACATCAATTAATGAACAGGTGCCCAACTTGGGTATACAGGAAGATGAGCTCTGTACAAATATATGATTGTAAAATGGAAAAAGTATGATCTATATCTATTATACCCTTGGTGCTTAACACCACTATAATCTGAAAAAAAAAATGTAATGGGATATTTTGTATCCAGAAATAGCGCTGCTTAAAAGTAATAAAATTGGTGCACTAAATAGAATAAATCAATTGTATAGGGATGAGGATAAATCAGTATCACCACCAATATAAAACTAAAAAGTACCCTAAACAAAGAGTTAACATGTTCAAAAGCGATTAATCAATAAAGTCTAATCCTCATATATCAGAATAAACTGATGTACCTGAAAAAATCAGGATATACTGATAATCATAGGATTGTTCTATATAAAAAGCACTATTAAAGAAAAAAACTTATGTTTTAAAAAAACGAAATATAGAGTGAAACAGAGATCATAAATTAACTGGAGGTATCTATATATATGTCTCAAAGACACTTGGGACACTATAACATCAATAAATAATGAATGATACCAAAAGCTGCAGATAACATATAACAGTATAGTGTATTGGCAAAACGTTGCCACACTTAGTATACTTGCTGTTCAATTGCTACGCTTTATGTGTATCCATGTGGCTTGTCCCATCAATTGACTGTGTCTGGTTTGTCCTCCAGTGGTCTCTGTCCAGTGGTGGCGAGTCTATGAATCCATAGTCCTCCTCCTCATATCCCAGGGCCTCTGCTCCTCTTCCTGCCTCCTCTTCCTGCACTGGCTCATGATGGGTGGGGAATCACTAGCAGACCCAAATCTCCTGCTAGTTGCAAAATAGAGCAGAAAGGTATATGAGTTGATAACATTGATTGAACTATTGATTGCAGTGTGTTCCTATCTGACACCCAGATGTCTTGAACCTGGGTGGTTCACTTAGCTTCCACTCTGTGGAGCTATCATTTGCTAGATGTCTTTGGATCGTGAGCTTGGCTTTTATTGGCTCATAACACTCATTTGAATCCTGCTGCAACCTGTATATGCATATTCATTGTGCAGAAATTGCTGGTCAGTGTTCCATGCTAACCAATTAGTGACCAAATCTCAGCAATAATTATTAAGATGCTGCTGAGATGTGTTCCCTGATAGGCTAGTACACTACACTGTACATCCATCCCTACACAGTCTGTATCTGCATAGGTTGCAGTGTGCACATGCATACATGGACCATGCATACATGGACCCTGTATTTGATGTGCACAGTAATGGAAGTGATTTGTCAGCTTCATGGATTTGAAGCCAAATGAATGATCCATCTATCCCTAGCTCAAATGTGGGAGCTGGCTTCTCATTTGGTGTTAACCATGTGTGTGTGGTGTACATGGGTATAGCATATTAAGGGAGGCTGGGTGCTGTGGGGACACCAGGCCTGGAGTTTACAGTCACTTGGGGGGCACCACTTGTAGCTGCGCTCACCTCCTGCTGCATCATCCTCCTCCTTTGTCTCACTGTCGTCAAAGTGATGCTTGAAGGACCTCACATCCCTATCAGCCAAGCCAGCTGCCATGACTGCGGCTGCTACCACCTTCCAAGCCTGGGCCCAGGCCTAACATCCCTTGCCTCTTATAAGATAATGGGGTGGGCATGGATGGCACTTAGAAGGGCCACCATCTCCTCATGCCTGTAGTTGGGGGCCCTGTGCTTGGCCACAGACTCTTGTCCTCCCGATGAACGATGATCCTGTCCTCCCTGCTCTGACCCTGACACCTGACTCTCCCCCCCACTACCGCCCCTGGGTACAGGCTCCTCCCCCTCTGACTTTGAACTAGATTCCCACCCTCCCTCTACCAGACCTAGCCCTTACCCTTCCACTCCCTCTATCCCTCCCATCTACCTCCTTCCCTTTCTCCACCTCCAGGGACTCCTCTCTCTCCTCTCTGTCCTTTCTCACCTATCTCTTCTACTCCCTACTTCTCCCCACCCTCCATCATAATCCCAAAAATAATAGAATGATACATGCAATAAAGTATATGTGTATATATTTGTGATGTAAAAAATATGTATGTCCATTGTGTATTTATTATATGTTGGGGTATAGGGTGGGGGAGGGCATGTGTGATAGTTGTGGCCTATCTATACGTGTATCTATGTAGGTAATTACTCTAAGTGTACATATATTATGTGTCATCAGTTAATACGTGCTTTGAAAGACGAAGTGTGAAAAAAGTGCTTAGAAATATAAATCAATAAAAAAATAAGAAACTTTACTCAAAATCTACTGCTCTCTCTCAATGATCAAACCCCACCAATGCCTGGACCTTTGTGCTATTTTGTCCAAACTACAACACAGTCAGTGCTAGGCCGGGTAACCTGCAGCTTTATTATCTAACCCTGTTAATCATTATCAATTAGTATGTTTTCTATTGGCTCCTAGAGCTTTGGCGCACACTGTAATTACGGGATTGGCTTGTAACTGTGATTGCCATGTATTCAAGCCCACAAACAGCTGTAGCCTTCAGGTTTAGCCTTCAGGTCTGTGGGATTGAGTCAATTGAGTATAACTAGATATGTAACAAATATGTAACCTGCAGCCAAAATGTCAGGTTCCATATAATCATGGGCTTGGAATTAAATAGGGCTCATATTCTGTAGCACTATGCAGGGGTTAAGTACATGGCAAAAACAAAATTAACACATTGCAAATAATGGAGGGCCCTATTTTTGAGCTTAAAATCAAATGTACATAGTGACCAACACAAGATAGATGTGAGTTTTAAAACCAGCACTAGGCAGCTCTATTCCACTTCCAAAACATCATTCAGGGGGTGGATAGAACTGAAACTTAAGAAGTTTAAAAGCACAGTAAGTGTTTATTAAAGTTTTTTTTCTTTCTATCAAGCGCTACCTAACTATTCTTTAGAGAGACATTTATAAGATCAATATTTTTATTTATTTAATTAGTTTAGATCCAACCATAGAAATGTAAGTGCATTGCGACTACAGAGGCCTTGCAGAGATCACAGCAAGATTAGAAGATTAAAGGTCTGCAGCAATAACATGATGAGTAATACTGCAGATTCAGTCAAGATAAGGTAAAGTACTGCATTAACTATCAATGATGTAAAACCAGTGTGCTCTAGTACTACTTGTTATAGAATAAAGGATATTTTGTAAGTGCATAAACATTGCAGATATTACTGTCTAACAATATCTTAACAATATATTTTAGAATATAAAAAAATCAGCTGATTTAGCTACAAACATTAGTATTCAATTCTAAATCTTTATTATAGGTGTATAATAGCATAAACTATTGAAAATGATAATCTTTAATGTTACACCTTCTCTAAAATAACAGATTAATTTTTGTGTATGTTGAGATTCTAATTTGCCATTGATATTTTAATAAAACAATTAAGTAAAACCAATTTAACTATTCAAAAATACAGCAAATAAAGTGTACATGTCCCCGAAGGTAGTGTATACACACACTGGGAGCGCTGGAAAATCTAGGTAAATGTAAATAGGTATATACCCAACATAATGAATTGAAGACATTAGTGCCAGTAAGTAAGGCCTGAATAGCCAACTTCAAAATAAATATGTACTCCCACTTGATATACTCAATATAATAAAAGGGAGTACATAAAAAAGTCTTATCTTAAAGTCCTGTGGTAGAGAGTGTCCAGTCCTGTAGATTCTATGAGTGTCTACACATCTGTTAGGACTTCTGTGTCAAAATCTTGTACTGTATTATTGTCCAGATACTGCAGGAGGTGTGCTGCCCTCTACACAAGCATTGTTCACGTAATGCTCTCAGCAAAAATGCAAAACAAGGTAGAAAAGGGGGGGGGGGATTACCGCACCACCTCCTAGTACAAAATAACTGGTATAATCATTTGTAAAAGTCAATGCTGAGCTAAAGAAAGTAAAAAAACTCACATTTGGTGACCTCAGCACAGGAGGTATGGATGGCACATCAGGGGGACTCTCTCCTCAGATCATTACGGATATGTGGGTAATCCTTAGTCTAATCCTGAGTCTCCAATGGTCCGTTGTCAATCAGAAAGCTCCTATTTTTAGGACTGGAAAATATGGGATCCACCAAAATATCATATATGTGGGTGTGTTAGGTCTGCAACCTCCACATGTAGTGTCCCAGTTAGGAAAGTATAATATAATATTTTCCCAACTGGGACACTACATTTTGAGGGTGGAGTTGCGGCTAGTGAGAATGTCCAGGGAGGTAGATAGGTTACTTTTACAAGGGGAAGCAAGGGGAACAGGAGGAGGGGGCAGGCCAGTTCTGAGTTGGCAAACACCAACAGATTTGCTAGATTGAGTGCAACTGTTGTGCATGTCCATTCAGGAATGGCAATGACAGATAGAGCTGTTCCCTCTAACAGCCGAGAGAACAGTTCTATTGGAGGGGTGTGAGGGCAGAATAGGTTTTGATGGTAGGGGACTCTATTATTAGCAAGGTAGACAGAGTGATTTGTCCCCCAGATCCCAGCAAGCGAAAAGTTTGCTGTCTTCCGGGTGCTCAGATTAGGCATTTTGTGGATCTGGTAGATAAATTATTTGGAGGGGCTGGAAATGAACCAGCAGTCTTGGTACATATTGGTACCAATGACAACGTTAGTGGAAGATGGAGTGCCCTAGAGAATGATTTTAGAGAACTAGGGAATAAGCTTAAAGCAAGGACCTCCAAGGTAGTGAATTCTGAGATATTATTTGTGCCACATGCTAGTCCAGGGAGACAGAAGGAGCTTAGGGAGTTTTATGCATGGCTAAAAGTGGGGTGCACTAAGGAGGGGTTTTGGTTTTTAGAGCACTGGGCTAACTTCTCACTTGGGTACAATCTCTATAGCAGGGATGGATTGCACATTAATGATGAGGGAGATTTTGTGTTAGAGGATAGGATGGTAGAAAGGCTGGAGGAGTTTTTAAACTAGGATGTGGGGGGAGGGCCTAAATAAATGTAATGGGGTAGACCGTGTAGAGGGGATACGGGATGAATTAACTAGTCATTGGGGAGGGGAGGGGATGAGAGGGTTAGAATAGTCAATAGGGAGATATTACTAAGTAACTTAAGTACAGAGGCAGGCACTTCAAAACTACAAACTCAGAACACAAGGTGTATGCTTGCTAATGCCAGAAGTTTGCCTGGAAAAATGGAAGAGATAGAATTATTAGCATTTAATGAAAAATAGGATCTAATAGGCATTACTCCAACATGGTGGGATGAATCCCACGACTGGACTGTTAATCAGGATGATTATAACCTATTTAGAAAAGACAGAGGAAATAGTAAAAGGAGGATTTGTCTGTCTGTTAAGTCTGAATTTAAGCCTATAGACAGAGAAGATATTTATGGTGAAACTAGCGGTAATGTTCAATGTTTGTGGGTAGAGATAAATAGCAGAGGAGTAAATTCCAAAATAATATTGGTAGGAGTATGCTATAAATCCCCAAATATAATTGAAAGCGAGGAAATGCAATTAGTGTTCCAAATTGGAAGTTCAGCTAAGCATGGGGAAGTTCTAATAATGGGAGATTTTAATGACCCTAAAATAAACTAGATAAATAAGACCAGCAGTTCAGTTAAGGGGACCTGGTTTTTGAGTACACTCAGGGGTCATAATCTGGCACAGGTTATAGAAGAACCTGCTAGAAATCTTGGATTTAGTTATCACAAATAATATTGATATGGTATCAAATGTTGAAATAGGGCAACCTTTGGGGAACAGTTATCATAACACAGTCTCATTTGAGATTGAATAAAAAAAAAAAAAACTATAAGGGGCCAACAAAAACTCTTAATTTTAAAAGGGCAGCTTTTAACGGTCTAAGGGCAGTAATACAAGATATAGACTGGGATAAATACTGAACATAAATGGACAACATTTAAATCCTTACTAAATATACCATGTGGGAATAAAAGTAAAAGGAGTAAACCACATCCAATGTTGCTTAGCAATGATTTAAAGATCAAGAAATAGAGTAAAAAACAGGCATTTAAGTTCTACAAACAAGAGGGGACAGAGGCTACCTTACGTAAGTACAAGTAAACCAACAAGGCTTGTTGAACTACTAGACTGGCTAAAATAGAAAATTAAAAATTAGTTGCAAAAGAGAGTAAGGGCTAACCCTAAAATATTTTTAAATATATTAATGGGAAAAAGGTCAGGAAGGAAGCTATAGGAGCATTACAATGTGAAACAGGCCATAGTAATCAGGAACAGGCAGATGAGCTAAATAGGTTATTTTTGTATACCCAAGAGAGGTACCAGTGGTTGGGACACTGCAACATAATGGAGCTACACTATCTTCACCAAATAATAGGTTAAAGCAGGAAGAAATCCAAAAGAGGTTGCAAAAAATAAATGTTAATAAAGCCCCAGGTCCTAATGGAATACATCCAACAGTACTTAGAGAACTGGGTTCTGTAATAGCCAAACATTATATCTAATTTTTGAAGAATCACTCCACACTGGGTCGCTCACAGATGACTTTAAATCCAGGAGAACATATCATAAGAAGAATTGTTATCAACAACATGTCTGTCTAATACCTGCAGTTAAAACTGACTTTACAGTTTTATTAACAGGCATCAAATAGATCTAGATTGATTAAACACTGCAGCATATGTGGATACACACCCTGTAGGACTGCATGTGTGTGTTATGTACTAGCCTAACCTAGACCATGTCTTATCTGCATCTTAACAACCATTGCTGAGAATTAATAACAGAGTGGTCAGTCTCACACACTGGACAGCAGATTCAGCTGAGCAAGTATCTTAATGAACTGCAGACGGCAGACCACAGAAGGGTTACATATACAATGCCTTGCAAAAGTATTCACCCCCTTGAAGTTTTACCTATTTTGTTACATTACAGCCTTAAGTTCAATGTTTTGTTAATCTGATATTTATGTGATGGATCCAAACACAATAGTTGGTGAAGTGAAATGAGAAAAATATATACATAAAACTATTTTTTAGTAATAGAAATTGGCATGGGTGTATGTATTCACCCCCTTTGTTGTGAAGCCCATAAAATGCTCTGGTGCAACCAATTACCTTCAGAATTCACATAATTAGTGAATTGACGTCCACATGTGTGCAATCTAAGTGTCACATGATCTGTCATTACATATGCACACCATTTTTTATTGGCCCCAGAGGCTGCAACACCTAAGCAAGAGGCACCACTAACCTAGCACTGCCATGAAGACCAAGGAACTCTCCAAACAAGTAACGGAAAATGTTGTTAAGAAGTACAAGTCAGGGTTAGGTTATAAAATAAATATCCAAATCTTTGATGATCCCCAGGAGCACCATCAAATCTATCATAACCAGCAGCCGGGACTGGGAAGCTGGTCAGATTTGAGGGAAAGATGGATGGTGCTAGATACAGGGATATTCTTGAGCAAAACCTGTACCACTCTGTACTTGATTTCAGGCTAGGACAGAGGTTCACCTTCCAGCAGGACAATGACCCCAAACACACTGCTAAAGCAACACTTGAGTGGTTTAAGGGGAAACATGTAAATGCGTTGGAATGGCCTAGTCAAAGCCCAGACCTCAATCCAATAGAAAATCTGTGGTCAGGCTTAAAGATTGCTGTTCACAAGCGCAAACCATCCAACCTGAAGGAGCTGGAGCAGTTTTGCAAGGAGGAATGGGCAAAAATCCCAATGGTAAGTTATGGCAAGCTCATAGAAACTTATCCAAAGCAACTTGGAGCTTTGATTGCTGCAAAAAGTGGCTCTACAAAGTATTGACTTTGGGGGGAGGAAAAGTTATGCACATTGACTTTTTCTGTTATTTTGTCCTATTTGTTTGCTTCCCAATAAAAAAAAATAATAATAAAAAATCTTCAAAGTTGTGGGCATGTTCTGTAAATTAAATGATGCAAATCCTCAAACAATCCGTGTTAATTCCAGGTTGTGAGGCAACAAAACATGAAAAATGCCAAGGGAGGTGAATACTTTTGCAAGGCACTGTATTGATATGAGCCATGTTCTAAAATGCTCATGATACAGGTCAATGTTTATCTGCATAAGACAATCACCACAACCAAGTACAAGTGACCATGATGTCAAGGATATGGAAACACACTGCAAACAATTGTTTAGAAAATCCAACTCAAACACTACTGTCTTTCATTTTGGTAGCCAGGAGGACTAACCCACCCACAGAGACACTGGCAGTTGTGGTGCTGGCTCCAGCGGAGGAGGAAGAAGATATACCCTTGAAGTGGTGGTTTAGGAAGGATAAAACATTCAGAGGGCCTGGGATCATCACAGGAAGCTGGCCCTTCAGCAGCAACATGTCCTCCAATATCACCAGTTTGTGAATGACCTTTCGGGCCTTCATACACATTGTGGGCAAGTTTAAAGTCTGTTCAGCCATTTCCACCTCATCCTCACATGTTTTGGAGCCGCCACCTCCACAGATGTCCTGGTACTGGAGACAACCATCAGCAGGCCCAGCACTGTCACCTGCTCCAAACCCACGGATGCCTTGGCAGGACACCACCACTCCCCCACTCCCAACATTGACTCCTCCAACTTGGCCACCACCGGCGCCTCCGACACCATCGCCATGGCCAACAGCGACCCCATTACCACCGACACCTCTGTCATCACTTTTGACACCTCTATCATCACCATCCCCACTGTCACCTCTGTCATCACTACAGCTCATCGGCCCGGCATGTCCAGTGATAGACCTCACACCCCCGTCAGCCACTTTGAGGGATATCCTGCTCCTCATTCAGAGGGAAAATGCAAACCATCACTCCCTGACTGACTTGGCACTACAGCTCAAAAGCCAGAATAATATCACAAACTGGTGAAATGAGGAGGCACAAACAAAGGATGGAGAGGTATGAGCAAAAAGCAAATAGGGACAGACAAGCCCAGAGAGCACTAAATGAGCAGAAAATAGAATTGGTGAAATGCCAGCTCATATCTCTCCAGACTTTGGTTGCACAGCCTCCACCCCCTATCGCAACCAGAGCTGGTTGCCTCCTCATCTCACACCTTACCGCCAATGCCAGCTGCTATACAGTCCCGCAAGGTGGGCACACCCCTCACTCCAACACCTTCTCCACGTGGTAGAGGGAGGAGGCACGAGGGCACTGAAGGTTGGGGCCCAGTGCTGAGAAAGAGGAGGTAGTCAAGAATATCCACTAAGCCGTCATCAACACTCCTCACTGAATATTAATTGGTATAAATGTTGACATACTATTGCCTGGCTACAGAGTGTGTACATGTATGGTTATGTTTAACATTTCACCAATTGATGTTCAATGTGGATTGCCATTGAGATGAGGTGTTGTAGTCAATCTTAATAGTGTTATGATTGATATCTTTTCTTGTCTCTTTAGGTCTTAATAGTGAAATTTCACAACCATGAAGGCACATTCATCATTGTCGAGCTGTGTAATCATATCATGTAAGTAAATTCTCAACCCAGTGACTATTAGGTATTAGATCAGTGACATTCCCCCAGAAGATCTAAAATGCCATATATAATCACTAATGAATATGACCGATTTTATGTTCAATTACAATGAATACAGTCCTGGCTGTAGCGTTGCACAGTCCCATTAGGATCTGCTAATCCAAACCAGTAGTTATAAATGCATTATTGTTGCATGTCTCATATTAATATTCTGATAGCAGAGTCATGTGTGTGATTTAATTGACAAATATTATGTGTTTACAAATAAGGTGCTCATTCTAATCTGTTTAGCCATGGTACCACCTGTTTACCAATTAAAGGTGATCTCAGTGTTGCACAACAATTCCATATGGAGATAACGATACTACTCTTTGCTAACTGATTGTGGTCACAGTGAAGCATTCCTTGTGAATTTACACATCCTCAATAGTTTTCCGGGATGGTGATTGTCCAGAACAGATTTGCTATGGTTAGCACTGCTTGTAGATGAAGTTCATATAATTGGTTTATTATTTCGGTAACAGCATGAAACAAATACAGCTATTGCTTGTTTATCAGCCTCCTCTTAATGTTTTCCAGATTCGGTCTGTCTATTTGGGTTTATTCCTTGTAATATATGTAAACACAATGTGTAGAATAGAATTGGATTACATAATCCATGATTTGTTGCATATGTTTAATTGAGCAGATGAAGACCATATGGAAGCGCTATGCGCATTAAGGGTGACTTCTATTAAATGGAGTGATAAATGATGATTATTTTTATCATCAGATTCTGGTTACAGTGGTGTAGTGACCACATGTGACACTAGTAGATGCTATGCATCATCATCATTATTATGCAGTACTACATTTCCCCCTTTAGGTACCCCCTTTTTCCCAAAAAGCTTCTTGCCCTTCTGGGATCCACCCAAACCACACCCATGATATTAATGCACAGTCATGCTCTGTGTATAAAATAAAGTTTTGTTATACCATTACAACAGTTTCTGTGTGTTTTTATTGGTTGGGGTTTTGGGACATCAACATACATCACATTTTTGTCACGTTCATATATATGTAAGCCCTAGTTACTGTCCAATACATTTGTGGTGATCTGCTTTCTTCAATCGGGCTTGATAAGGTTGTTATGGCCAAAACTAGAGCACCAAGTCCTTTTATTTCCCTTCACCAAAACAGCAGATGTCTCTTTGGACCCTTACTCAGATGCAGCATCACATATACAGGGAGTGCAGAATTATTAGGCAAGTTGTATTTTTGAGGATTAATTTTATTATTGAACAACAACCATGTTCTCAATGAACCCAAAAAACTCATTAATATCAAAGCTGAATATTTTTGGAAGTAGTTTTTAGTTTGTTTTTAGTTTTAGCTATTTTAGGGGGATATCTGTGTGTGCAGGTGACTATTACTGTGCATAATTATTAGGCAACTTAACAAAAAACAAATATATACCAATTTCAATTATTTATTTTTACCAGTGAAACCAATATAACATCTCAACATTCACAAATATACATTTCTGACATTCAAAAACAAAACAAAAACAAATCAGTGACCAATATAGCCACCTTTCTTTGCAAGGACACTCAAAAGCCTGCCATCCATGGATTCTGTCAGTGTTTTGATCTGTTCACCATCAACATTGCGTGCAGCAGCAACCACAGCCTCCCAGACACTGTTCAGAGAGGTGTACTGTTTTCCCTCCTTGTAAATCTCACATTTGATGATGGACCACAGGTTCTCAATGGGGTTCAGATCAGGTGAACAAGGATGCCATGTCATTAGATTTTCTTCTTTTATACCCTTTCTTGCCAGCCACGCTGTGGAGTACTTGGACGCGTGTGATGGAGCATTGTCCTGCATGAAAATCATGTTTTTCTTGAAGGATGCAGACTTCTTCTTGTACCACTGCTTGAAGAAGGTGTCTTCCAGGAACTGGCAGTAGGACTGGGAGTTGATTTTGACTCCATCCTCAACCCGAAAAGGCCCCACAAGCTCATCTTTGATGATACCAGCCCAATCCCGTACTCCACCTCCACCTTGCTGGCGTCTGAGTCGGACTGGAGCTCTCTGCCCTTTACCAATCCAGCCACGGGCCCATCCATCTGGCCCATCAAGACTCACTCTCATTTCATCAGTCCATAAAACCTTAGAAAAAGTCTTGAGATATTTCTTGGCCCAGTCTTGACGTTTCAGCTTGTGTGTCTTGTTCAGTGGTGGTCGTCTTTCAGCCTTTCTTACCTTGGCCATGTCTCTGAGTATTGCACACCTTGTGCTTTTGGGCACTTCAGTGATGTTGCAGCTCTGAAATATGGCCAAACTGGTGGCAAGTGGCATCGTGGCAGCTGCACGCTTGACTTTTCTCAGTTCATGGGCAGTTATTTTGCGCCTTGGTTTTTCCACACGCTTCTTGCGACCCTGTAGACTATTTTGAATGAAACGCTTGATTGTTCGATGATCACGCTTCAGAAGCTTTGCAATTTTAAGAGTGCTGCATCCCTCTGCAAGATATCTCACTATTTTTGACTTTTCTGAGCCTGTCAAGTCCTTCTTTTGACCCATTTTGCCAAAGGAAAGGAAGTTGCCTAATAATTATGCACACCTGATATAGGGTGTTGATGTCATTAGACCACACCCCTTCTCATTACAGAGATGCACATCACCTAATATGCTTAATTGGTAGTAGCCTTTCAAGCCTATACAGCTTGGAGTAAGACAACATGCATAAAGAGGATGATGTGGTCAAAATACTAATTTGCCTAATAATTCTGCACTCCCTGTAATAGTTGTCAAACTGCTAGACGTCGTCACACTTTGAGTGGTGCATACGAGTTAGGCGATGAGCGCTGCAGGTGCTCATTGCTTGCAAGCATCGTGAAGCGAGGTGAGCCGTTAATGCGTAGCACTTAGGCAACGCTCATGGCTGGCGATCTGTTAAGGCAATTAAATACGCGGGACTTAGCTACACAACACTTAGTAAATGCACAATTGCATTAGCCTTCACGCCTTGACAAACGCGGAACTTAGAAAAAAAATACAAGACTCGTGTCTTTGAAAAAAAGATACGAGATAGCAAAAATATGAGGTTAACGGCTGAACCTCGAACATCCAAAAAACACAAAGAAAATATAAATAAATACAACCAAAATATCACCACAGCATGGGGGAACAGGCATGACAACTCAGAGTGAGGTGCAACGTTAATTTAAGCAGATTTCAATGACTTTCACCACACAAAAATCACCTAAGCGAGAAAAAAAAGGCTGCCGGAAAAAAAAACGAGGCTACACGACCTCGGACCACGCAAAACACTGCCAAACGCGTAGCGCTTTACCATGGCGCTTTACTAGACGCGGGACTTAGAAAAATAAATTATGACAGAGCAAAAATACGAGGTTAACGGCCGAACCGCAAACAACACAAAAACAATAAAAACACACAAAAAATACAACAAAAACATAACCCACAGCACGGGGGGAACAGCCAGGAAGTCTGTGAGTGAGGTACAACGCGATTTAAATGCGATTTAGACAATTTTCACCATACGAAATTTGCCTAAGCAAGAAAAAATATGTCCGCCGACAAAAAATAAAAAGAAGGCTACAAGACCCCGGACCATGCAAAACACTGCCAAGCGAGTAATACTTTCACACAGCAACGAACAAAATACAAAATACACTATTACAAAATACGGAAAATACATACGAGACCCATAACACATTAATAACATTACCAATCTACAATGGCAATTTACACAACTACACCAACGGATTTCCCTCGCGCCCACAAACCATTTAGAATGCTCAGTTGGCACATTCATTACACTTTATCATCAGAGCACCAACCCTCACTGTACATTGCATGGTGCCAGAAAATATAAACAGATTGTTAGCTCTTCAGGCTAATGATTGCTGAATATATTAATTATAAATAGGTAAAGTATATTAATTTATTCAAGAAATAATTTATTCATTATTGATTAAGTAAATATAATGAGTGCCGAAGATGCTTAGAGGAGCAAAAATAGACGAGACAAGAGGCTCGCCATGAGCGCCGAAGGCCCTCACAGTACAAAAACGTTTACATTGTGTGTCAAGCAGCACTCCCATGGCTTCAAATTTTATTGCCCCGTCATTTTTGATGGGCAAGTCACTTGTTTAAAAATATGAATGCAGGCTAAGCATTATAAAAATCAGGAACTGCTTTTATTGCTGTTGAAATTCATAACAGGTCTAATAGATGTACATTTAAACTTGAACTGATAACATTCTGCAATACTCTGTGAGCGTTGTGGGTTTGTATAAATTGCTAATACAGTCATTGACAATGTTTCATGTGCAAGGCATCATAACATCTTTACATCCACTTCAGTAGTTGTTCAGGATCAGGGCAGCTATACTCTCTGGCACTCTGACACATATATATCTTCCAGATACCTTATCACATTTATATATTAATCTAGTCAGACAGTGAGAATTGTTACCTCACTTTCTCTTGTCAGAAGCATCACAGACTGCATTCAATACTCACTTTACCTCAGAGACGGATTACATAAATGACAGATCACATAACTGAATCTCAACTGTCAGTTATAGATTGCATCACAACGTTCTAAATTAGTTAACTGTTCACAAACCAAACATGCAACATACAGATTCTAACATCGTAAGTCAAACACACAGAGAAGCAACATAACATATAGTAATTAACATACATAGGGTAATTAACTTAATTATATATTAAATAACTTTAAAACATACTGTAAAACTATTGAGCCCAGTCCCACAACCCCATATTCCCAGGAGGTAGTCCTGATAGAAGTCTTTATGCAGCCAGCGTAATGGACAGCCTCAAAATCCTAATCATCCTGGGTGGATCATAGGTCCCAAGGACTGGTGGTCAGAGGGGTTAAGACAAGATTGGTATGTGAACATTCCAGCCCATTACAGTGACACAGGCGTGGTTTCAAAGTCATCACATGTATTAGTCATCACTACTTTAGCTTTCATTCTCAGCATGGGGATATCATGCTTGCAGAACATTCTTGGTGAGGTTTGTGAGTTAATACACATAAGAAGTTTAAATTGGGATACTGTTGAGTATCAAGATTCCCTTGAAGGGATGATTACAAAATAAATTCAGCCTCCATGTGTGTTAAGGGCCATTCCTGATGTGTTGGACAACTTTAGTGTGGTGTATGTTCCCCTGGAACTTAATATATATGTCGTGTGGCGGTGTAATTTTGCCACTGGTTATTTTTTCAATATATATCTGATGAGTCACAAATATACATGAATATATTATTATTTTAGTGTCTACATTTGAGCCTCTGTGAGTGTAAGGGATTATTTGTCAGGCAGTTTCATGTTTTTGTGTTGCAATTTGGACATGTAGTGTGTCTTTAATTGCATTATGCATTTTGCAGCAACACTTTTGCTTTATGCATCTTGCAGCAACACTTTTCATATTGGCATATGCATGACCATTCCAAAATATTTAAAAAATTAACACTAATCGATTGCAGGTAGCTAGAAGAGGCCAATGAAATATCAGTTTTCAGGCTACATTTCAGTCTCCAGTAATTACAATTTGCTCAATTGAATATGGGCACAGTGTGTATCACTTACATGTCCAATCAATCCATCCACTAGTCTTTTTCCTCTTGGATTCTGTTCAATGATCTTCCTCAGGAATAATCCTGAATAATCCTGCTAACTTTCCATAAATTGTGTGCCTTTACCAAAGTACTTAAACATTGAGGGCCCTATTCTGTTGCTCAAATTGTAAATTTATACACACTAAAATCTCTGATTATTGCTACATATTTGCCAAATATTACTTATTGGCACTAATGAATTCTTAAATCAATAGAATGCATATAAACATTTAGAAAAAGAATACACCCAAAGCCAAATTTATGAGTTCAAGGCATTTGCAAGTAGCTAATAGAATAAAGCTATGTGGAAGGAGACACCCTAAAGACCCTCTTTAAAGGGGTTTATCTAATTCAGTTTTTGATTCGCAAAGGCCTGAATTCAGAGGTTGAATAAGTAATTTAATTTCCTGATTTTAAAAATATCATTATGGCTCTGTGGTATTTTAATTTACAATATTGTTTGTATTGATGGTTATATGTGGGCTTAATTTATTAGATTGGTGTACAGACATTTTAGCTGATACTATCATTTTTTAAACATATTGAAATTATATGGATAGTTACATAGAAGGCGAATCCCTACCAATGTCACTCCTGAGGAAACTCATTAAGTGAAGCATGCAGAGCAATGTAACCACATTGTTACATAAGTGACGTTATATGTATTTTTTTTTACTTTCGAAATGGCCATTCTCAATTTTAGTTATTTAAAGACCTACATAGAAAAAATAATATTCACAATTGCTGCTGTAAGCTTCAAAGTACTTCATTTAATGGGTATCTTGGAGATTTTTAGCATTTAGCATACTAGTTGTAATCATATTTACTAAGCACATGTCAGTCTTGGATCTGGTTATACCGCCATATTGCCATAATATTGGCGGTATAATGGCTATTACTGCTGGTAAATAATATGAACTAATTAAGTTATCAAAAATTGTATTATAATAGAAGCAGAAACATATACCACAACAAATCATGGAAATAAGAGTGCATACAATTAGGCAATATACATTTGAGTGTGATTGGTATTATAACAGATGGTGAACATATAGATACACTTTTTTAATATATTTGCTACTTGCAACAGTGATTTAATAAAGTGAATGAAGCATGTGAAAAGGCTTCACCTCTCTCCTCATAATAATAAGAAAACATTAGTCAATATTGTTATGGATGGAGCATCCTTATAAAGCTGGCTTCATTATTATAACTGTAGAAATTATATGTTAACAAAAACACCCGGTTTTGTTCTGTTATATTTCTGTTGTATATTTATTTTAACCACTTTTTAAGCTAAAGAACAGATGATACACTTGTTGGAGGGCAGTTAGTCCATATCTATTTTCCAACACTTTGCCTGAAAATAGCAAATGTGTTTGGAATTCATGAGATTCAACATGATTTAGAAAGCCTATCTAAAATGATTGTTTATTGATTTAATTAAACTTTCCCTCTGTCACAACAAGACAAACAGTGTTCATGTAAATAAATATATAATTCGATTATACGTGTGTCTACCTTCATTGTAAGTTTCGAAGCAAGAAATCAAAATAAAATTGGATGCATTGAAATCTACATTTATTTATATTAAAATTCCTGGTGCATGTTCAGCATTACACAAAAAATCCCTTAAGTGCCAGTTCTGGTGAATTAATAGACAAGACTATAAACATTTTTTTTTTCTTTAAATGATTACAGGCTGGGTTTGATTATTAAAATATACTGGAATATGTGTTATTACAATTTGCATTTGATATGAAGAAATGGAATTGGGTTTGGCAGGAAATTCAAGGAATCAACATTGTGGAGACTGATGGAGAATTTTAGAGAATGGGCTAGGTATGGATGGAGAGAAAAGGGAGAGGAAAGGATGGGTAGGATATGGATTTAAAATGATTTAAATTACAGGGAGAAGCCGGGGTGGGGGGTGGGGGGGGGCGGGGAGAGTGGGAAAAAGGAGAGATAACGAGAGAGGGAATTGATAGTGAAATAAAGAGATGCCTGAAGTGTGTGAGAAAAGATGGAATGAAAGGCAGAGTGCAGAGAGATCAAGAAGATACACAGAAGGAGAGAGATGGAGAGTAAAAGAGAAAGGAATGTGTATATGATATTAGCCACTCAGGCCAATTCAGGCAATTCAATAGAAATATAAAACAGTTTCAGTCTATATCATTACACTGAATGCAAATTTATTTTCTATACTAATATAATTAAATTCACAGTCTCATAATATGGTGCATGTGGCTCTTTGATGACATCCTCAATTCTGGTCTTTTTTTTTGTTTATGAATAGAGACCATATTTAAAGTAACTGGTGTGGTGATCTTGATGGTAAGGACACAAAAGCCTCTTACATAATTTAGTTTGTGCCACTCCCAATTACACCAAATGTCCTAGTTATTGTAATAAGTACCTTCACACAACTTATTTTCTATATTTACCACCCACTGTACAGCAATGGAAATTATAGATCTAACAATGAATACAAGATTCAACCAATGATTTATATTATAATAAAAATAAATAATATTAAACACATGCTTAAATAGAAGTAACAAACTGTACAAATGGAAAAGCAAGTAACAAGTTGTAGATAGAGAGAACATTAGGGAAAGAGTTCAGTTAATATAGCAACCTCCCCATGTATATTGACCCTTGCCCCTGTATCACCCCTCATTCACCTTTCAGTGAATATGGGTCTCGTACAGGTATAGGTAAAAGCACTCTGTCACCCCAGATCATATTTTAAGTTATAATTAAAGAGCATGAAAAATGGCTATACGTTTTATTATTCATTTGCTACTGATATAATTAATTCCTGACTTATCCAGCATTGTTTGTCAAGCATTAATATGTAAATGAGTGGCTACTTAACACTAGGTAGGTTCTTTGTTATTCTAATTAGTAGCACATTAGTTTGTGTAGAGCAAAAAACAACGCACCCTGATATTTCTCTTCAGTTAAATCTCCTCCTCCACACTAAACAATACTCAATATCTTAAGAATTATGTACTGCAAAGAAAATAATACTATACTCTAGAGAGTGTTTAATGCTCATAAAAATTAACACAGCAGTTCAAAATTTAAGATTTTTTTTTAGAATAGAAAATAAAACACAACCTCTAATTTGTTATTTTTTCTACATGTGATTATGCTCCTGTTGGATCCACCATTTTGGTTTCTGGTGATCAACTTCATGAGATGGGAGGAGACTTTGAAACTACACAGTGGGAATGTGGAATTTGCTAGTTTCCTTGGTCTAAGTAGCAATAATAGAAAGCTCATTAGCTAGAAAAGGGATGCTTGTAGCAAATAATATTTTTTTACGTAAGATAAAATTCCAAGCCTGTATTTATTACTTTTAATTAAAAACAATTTGCACATCATCACATTTAGTTATTAACAAGAATATATTGAAAGTAGCGGTGCTTTAAGACAAAATCAACAATATGTTTAGTTAGGATATAGACTGTTCAAATTGTAATTGGTGATGTTTTACTCCATTAACACTGACTGATAAAAGCAAGCTAAAACACTACATTTTATTCTCTCTGTAAACTCACAAAAATCTCTTTTTTTTAATGTACAATTACAGCCATATTAAATTTAAGCCTCATAAGTCCAATATGAAAAATGTAACTGCTGCATTGCTAATAAATTAGAATGGGCTGCCAGCTACGAGTTAGAGAGGCTATTTCGTAAACTAGTTTGCAGCAGTCGATAAGCCGTAGTCCCAGGTAATGGGGGGTCCTCCTTGATGGAATTTGTGTAATGGTGATCAGACGGCAATGAAAGAGATGAGGAGAAGAGGCGCAAAAACTAGTGCAAATAAATGCTAAACTAGATAAATATATAGAATGCAGGTAAAAATGTAAACTCACATGTCCTAACCTCACCGTATGAGGTATTTCAGTCACTCATCAGGAAGTCCTTGTCCTGATGGATAACATGGAGGTAGCTGGTTCCACTGGTCCGGGAATTGGATCTTCCTCTCTGTTTCATGTGAGGTGGAGTGAGGAGTCACCCTATGGGAGTGTTTTTATTCATGAACTACAATGTTCACAGAGAATCTGAGTACTTGAGTCGTATAGACCCTTATGAATACTCAAAGCTAATACGATAGTTTATGAAAATAAAAACTGTGTACTCATGTACACATCTGTTACGTGCAAGTTACAGTAAATGTCTTAACATAATGATTTAATGATTGCAGGGATTGATATAACACAAAATATAAACATGAAATAAAGTATTTTTGCGGGCTTCTGTATGTTGTGCTATTAATTCTAAGACCTGACATCACTTTCCCTTATAATAAATGTACAGTAGTGTGTTTTTATTTGCCCTACGAAGTGCTACGTATTAGAATTTACCCCCCTTGTGGGTGCTCTTGAGCACACGTAGTCCTTTGGGCTCCGTTTGCGTGTTACGTGGTTGCTCACGAGTGACCAAGTTGCAATTTATTAGCTGAATTGAACAAGTAGTGGTTACAGGCAGGACAGATCAAAGGATTTACGTGCACAAAGTTCAACGTTGCTCAAATTGTAGACAATTTTTCGTCCGTCCTGCGTGTTAACATGCAAGTCTGCTGCAAGCAACTTTACGGGGATAATTTAGGTTACGTCTAACTTCCATGTTTTATTAATGCCATGATGACGGACTCATTTACTATTGGCTATGTCTAAGAAGTAAATTACAGGCTTGCTTAAACATTGGCAGATCATATGATCATGTCCCCTGAAATCGTACTTAAAAAGGCATGGTTTACGTGCTGAGGCTGACTTAAATTGCGAGCTGGAGTCAATAGAATACATCTAAACATTTAGAGAGGAAAACACTTGCAGCCAAAATTACGTGTTAATTTGCAGGCTTCTAAAATAATAGGGTCCATTGAGTTTAAAAAAAACTCTATACCTGCCAGACCACAGTTGTTGCCACATTTCTATTATGTACACGGCATCTTCCTCTTTGCCTTAAAATTCTCTTCCATCCTAGATTACTAGAAACTAATGGACTCATTTAATTCCCTATTTCGTAAAGTTGCACCACTAAAAAGTGGTCAGTAACTTTACTTAGCAATTCAATTGACCCTTCTGAACATGATTGCAAGTGTGCTACTCACAATGACTGCAAACAAGCCATACGCTAAAATTTCAGCGTGCTTCCACATGGATTTAAAAAAAATCAGTAATATTACAAGTTGCTTTTACACTAAATCAATACTCAACTGGAACACTCTCAGAATTACTTATGACCCGTATTATTACTGATTTTGGCAACAAAATCTGCGTGCGCCAAATAGCAGAGCAAAGGCAAAAGGCTGCTCACCCTTCCCCGTTCACACTCAATCGCCCCCTTCCCCGCTCACATCAGATTGCCCATGGACATAACCATGGGGGCCCATTTAGACCCTCATGGCACCTAAAATATTCACCCAAGCCACAGGAATCCTTTAAGGACCCCATGGCACCTAAATGTTAACACCACCACTGGGGTCCCTAACCGACCCCTGTGGCATTCATAATTAACCCTCAATGGCACGGAGGTCCTTAAAGGACCTCCTACCAGGAGTTTTGATGTGTACATAGTCACCTAACCCTTGGATTGTAAAACTAGCTAGTTAGTTATTAATTGCTTTTAAAGGACCACTTTAGTGTCATTATAAAGGATTTTCTAAAGGCTTAATAAGAAAAAAGTAATTATTAAATGA
The DNA here is from genome assembly GCA_027410445.1 of Discoglossus pictus. Lineage (NCBI taxonomy): Eukaryota > Metazoa > Chordata > Amphibia > Anura > Alytidae > Discoglossus > Discoglossus pictus. The sequence goes on along the minus strand of CM050173.1, from coordinate 97,545,118 downwards.
TTTATAAACAATGAACTGTATAAGCTCCAGATCTCTCCACCTTCCTTATTAGCAGCCGACATTAGTGTGGCATGCTAGCAATGTACACAAATACACTTTCTAGTCACCTCCTACTATCATACTGCTAGTACTGTATTCCAGTTTGGGGAGCATTCCCCCTCTGCGGGGCTCCCTTTCTAGAGACAATACATCATTCAATAAGTTGAGAAATAAGGAGATCATCCTGAGGGTATGATTAAAATAGTAATTCATTTTTTAAAAGCACAGTAAAAGTTTATTAAACATTTTTCCTTATCAGACCCTACATAACTATATTCTAGAGGGCACTTTATAAGAACACTAAATTGTCCCTTTAACTATTATTAATGTTCAATATATTTAACCGTCCGACTTTCTTTTCAGATATATGTGATCCTGCTGTGCCAAGCTCATACCTGATAGAAGATGGCACATGACTTGCTTTAAATCATGATCTGACAGACACAACTCACTAACTGTTTGTGCCAAAGTCTAATTGTAATGATCAGCTGGTACTCATGTGCAGGATTTAGCTGAGCACATACAACAAGCCACATAAGTCCAACTGGAAATCAATGCTTATGTGCCACAACTTGTACTTTTAGTTCAACCAGCGTAATGAGTTAATTTTATAAAAATGGTGCCTCAGAAAGTTAAACCAAAGCCAGCAATCACAATTCCTAGAATCCACTTACACAACCCATTATAGTCTAGATACAAGCACTGAAGAAGATGAATGTGTGAGGAATGGTTAATTTGGGTGAGTGTCTTCCTTGCAGCGTGCTCACATACTAGAAACATTAAAGGGGTGCTGTTTGCTTCAGTTAGACTCATTGATGAGTATAGTTATTTATTCAATGTATCTGATAGCTGATCTAAGGAATATACCAATTTATACTATTAATTTAATGTAATGTAGAAGCTTTTAAAGATCTGAAGGACAAAGAAGCATGTAATGTTCAAAAATATCTATATCCTGATACATGTTGTTCTATCAAAATGTACAGAACTATCGGCTTAATTTCCCCTGTATGTGCATTATATAGCTTGAGTGGCTGTTCTACGTAAATGGACACAGTAGTAACACATTTTTTTCTTTGAAATGCTTAGAAAGTTCTTTTAATCTCTAAACAATGTAATGATATCAAAACCATCTTTATTTTTAGCTGTTTAAGATTTAGCCAATAAAAGTAGTTAATGTTTGTTAAAGAACTCCAAACCTCTACTGGACCACCCTGATATACCCTCATTAGAGATAGTAGATATTACACAGAATAAAAGACCATTGTAAATCTTTACAGCTTTCATTCTTATGAAAGAAAAACTATTGTAATAGAATGTCTTTTTAAAGCATTGCAACAAATCTGAGACTAAAATATAATTTTAAAATACAATCACACATAATAGTTGTCAATTTGCGAGTCATGGTCACGCTTTGCAAGCTCGTGAAGCAAGCTTGCAGAACTGCGTCGCTCGCAAAGCCGCAAAAAAAAAATAGACGACCCGCGGGACTTAGAAAAAAAACAATGACACGAAATGAGGAAATACGGATTTAGACAAAAAAAATTACAACCCGCAGGAAGTTATCGCCCGAAACGTGTACATCAAAAAAACAACAATTACGACCAGCAAAACTAACACAAAAAAAAATTAAGTCGCAAAAATATGAAGTTAACGGCTGAACCCTGCACATCCACAAACACGAAAAGCATAACAACAAAAAAATACCACATAAAACAAACATCACACACAGTACGGGAGGACCAACACAAACTTACAACTCATAACATTAGGATTTGAAAATGTCGCTTTACCCGCCTAAACAAACTGTTTGCCCTTGCACATGCAGCCTATTTACACTGCACACTTGCCACATTGTTGACACTTTCTCAGATGATCAACAGTCCAACTGAACATTTTCAGATGCAGGAAAATCCAAATAGATTGTTAGCTCTTCGGGATATTGATTGCTGCATATTAAATATAAATAGGTAAAGTATATTCATTTATTAATTCATATTACTTTATTAATTCACAGTACTCAATTTTTTTTGCCATTTTACACTGTTCTTATATATCGGTCTTCGCGATGAGTGCCAAAGGTGGTCGTTGAAAAGCCGGACAATTGAAGTACACAAGGGGATAGGCTCACAATGAGCGCCAAAGGTGCTCGTTGCGAGCCTGGCAATGAGTGCAGAAGGCTCACAATGAGCGCTTAAGGTCCACAGAGGAGCAAAGGCCTTACATTGTGTGGCAAACAGCATTGCCATGGCTTAAAATGTTATTGGCCCGTAATTATTGACGGGCAAGTCGCTAGTACGGTTTATTTATTAAACAGGGATGAAAGTATGGAGAAGCAGGGATACGTGAGGATAAGCAAAGTTAAGTGGAGCTTAAAAATATATATCCACTTCTGATGTTTTCTATTGAGTTGACTTATTAGGGATGGATAAAGTGTACCTATAGAAAATTAAGAATATTTAATTTTACTGTTTTTATAGTTTGCAATAAACCATTTTGCTGCAGTCATTTATAAATTAAACAATGTAAATTAAACAATGTAACTCAATAAAAAAAAGCATTTGTTTCAAAATATTAATAATTGTAAAGATAGGAAAATGTTTGAGATAAAAGGGGGCGAGAGAAATGAATGGAAAGAAAGATGAGGGATAGATAGTAGGCTAGAGAGAGAAGGAGGAACAATAGAGAACAGGGATAGAGAGGATTGAGATAAAAGGGTGAAAAAGGGGCAGGGGAATAGGGGACAGGATAACAAATTAGGGGGAAAGTAAGGAGTAGGTAGAGAAAAGGTAGAGAAAAAGGGAAAAGAAAGAAGGGGAAGAAATGACTGGGAAAAATGGGTTAGGACACAAGGGAGCGAGAAAAGATAGAGAATGGGAAGGGGGGTCCAGAGAATAGAGGTGGGGACTGGGAAAGGTCATTGGGAGGATTGAAGGGGTTACAATCCAGAAAAGCAGTGAGAGAACTATAGTGGGCTACGGGGGTCACAGAGGCCATGAGTGCAAGAACGGACTGTACATTAAGAGGGAGTGCAGGGGTGCCTCCTTTAAGCGAGGTCCTTGGTGCATCTGCACCAGATGCACGGACGGTATCTCCACCTCTGGTGTTTGTGTATAGATAGCAGTTCAGGTTACATTGTTCCCTGCTACTAATGTTTTCTATAGAGAATGGTTTTAAAGTTGGCACTTCCCCCTGAATGGCTCCATTCCACTTTCAAAACATCATTCAGGGGTGGAGAGAATTGATTTTGTGTTTTCATTCACCTTGTAGTGTGTGTTGTGTGTCTGGGGGTCATGGGTGAGGGTCAGTCTGCAGCAATAGAGAAGTTATAGGCCCAGGTGAGGGCAAGGGCCATTATCCATGGATACAGTCAGTGAGCCACAATACCATGCTAATCCTGGGTCCTCCTTGACCACCAGGGAGCAGCCTGCTGTGGCTGTATCTCCTGGGGGGCACATTGGGGGCCCCTATGCCCACAGGGCTGCAGTCAGAGAGGACGCTGTTTGCAGCATGCCAAATGAGATGTGGCAGCCTAGTCACAGCACTGCTGTTGGCGGTGGCTCAGCAAGTACCCGACAATCACAGAAAACCCTGTGGTGCTCTGGTGGGTGTTTGCTGACCCCACAGCCCCACTGAATGAGCCTAGGGTTCTAAGGAACTGGCAGGGTAATAAGAAAGGGACCACAGGCCAGGCTTTTCACAGGTGTTCACAGGACGCATCACGCTCCATGAGGGGCACGTCAAGTTGGCTAGACGAGAATCAGATAAGGTGTCTTACACAGACAGCAACACTGCAGCTGCTAGCGAAACACATACAGCTCTTGGGATCACACAACATTTACATTACTAAGGTTGGGTTTAGCAGGGAAGGCCTTGGAGTTCTCTGGCGAATCAGGGACAGTCTCATCTGCGTGATTACGGGTTTGCAGTCAGTCACGCCAGTGGTGACTATGGAAATCCCGGGTTCCGCATCTGCCACACATATAGCCCAACCAACTGGCACGGTCATTGGTGTTGGACGATTCGGTTCAGTTCACAGTAGTGTGCAGAGAGTTTGAAGAGAGTACATGGAGATACTCTCCCTGATACAGTCCACACGTTTCACAGATTTCCAAGATGGAGAAGCCTCCGGCATATAGGTAGAAGATAGAAGAAAAGGATATAGGAAGATCCCCAGGATGTTTGACAACTGGCTTCAGGCATTTTCTATTCTGGCGTGTCCTATGGGAGAAAAGTTCCCAAACCAGTGTTCAGCGCTGTTTGTTAACTTGGAAGAGATAAGGAGCTACAGTAGAGTGCGCAGGGAAACCGAAGCAACATCATTACTGATGGAAGGTTTTCGCTATGGTTTCATCATTCCTTCGGAGGCGGACCACGACCACTCAGATCAGTGATGGAGTTTCTGGGAGTGGCAGAGACAATATTTTGGAAGGAAGTCGAATTTGGAATGATTCATTCAAGGAACCCCCCATCCCTTTTCTAAGAATTTCTCCACTGGGAATCGTGCCAAAAAAGGAAGAGGGTAAATTCAGGCTTATTTACCATCTTTCTTACCCTAAAGGATATTCCATCAATGATGGGATTGACAGGGATTGGTCGTCAGTGTCTTATGTGTCGTTTGACTCGGCAACTGAGATCATAAGGCATGCCGGAGTTGCTGAGTCAAACGACGCGTAAGACGCTGACGACAAATCCCTGTCAATCTCGGCATTGACAGAATATACTTAAGGGCAAGAAAGATGGTCTGGTACAAGTGGTCGACTTGGCAGTCGTGGCTGGTGGTGAGGATTTGGAAAAGAGGTTGCGTATCCTTCTGTGGTTTATTCTGCGTTGTAAGGATGAAGGCATGTCTGCTTCGTTGGTGGGTAGTCAGGTAGCAGCTCTAGCTTTCACGTTCAAGCTAGCAGAGTTAAAGGACCTGACCAAAATTTTTGTGTAAGGAATTTTCGTAGGCGGTTTAGCACAGGAAAGGTACAGTAAGGACAGGAGGCACCCAATTACATTCTCATTGGTATTACATATATCAGTATTGGTGCAAGGAGTTTGTTATGAAGTGTATATGAAGTATGAAGTCTTGCTGTTCCAAACAGCTTTCTCTTTGACTTTTTAAGGCCTTTAGGATTGGGGAGTTGGTTGTGGCTAACAGGCATGGGAAAATGGTCTTCAAGTGGACGACTTGTGTCTGCAGGGGCATAAAGTTGTAATATGGTTAAGAAAGTCTAAAACTGATCCAGCGGGTAGAGGAAGGGAATTTACTCTGCGAAAGGTTGGGACAGATTGTTGCCTCTTTCAATGCATCGGGCAGTTTATGCACCACCAACCAGGGCTCCCTGGGCAGTTTTTAATACACACAGGTGGGATGGCACTTTCTTGCTTCCAATTCTCTAAAGTGCTAAAAACCTGCTTACAGAAATTGGGGTTTAATCAGGCCGTGTTCAAGACCCACTCTTTCTGTATAGAGGTGGCAATGGAGGTGGCGGGTCTGGGGCTTCCTGATGAGATGCTTAAGATAATTGAAAAATGGGAGTCCAACTGTTTTAGGCTTTATGTGAGGCCATCAGATGCCGCATACTAACATGTACATGCCATTGCAGGCCACCGGAAAGGGTTATTAATCATTCGTATATCTACTGGGCTGAACGGTTTGCCACATCTCGGGATGGTCTGCAACTGGGCATACAGGTCCCTTTGCATTTTTTTGTGTTTTGTTGCCTCACAACCTGGAATTAACTTGGATTGTTTGAGGATTTGCATCATTTAATTTACTTTAAAAAAAATTTATTGTGAAGCAAACAACAAATAGGACAAAATAACAGAAAAAGTAAATGTGCATAACTATTTACCCCCCTGAAGTCAATACTTTGTAGAGCCACCTTTTCTGGCAATCATTGCTCCAAGTCGCTTTGGATAAGGCTCTTTGAGCTTGCCACATCTTACCACTGGGATTTCTCTCATTCCTCCTTGCAAAACTGCTCCAGCTCCTTCAAATTGGATGGTTTGTGCTTGTGAACAGCAATCTTTAATTCCGACCACAGATTTTCTATTGGGTTGAGATCTGGGCTTTGATTAGGCCAATCCAACACATTTACATGTTGCTTTAGCAGTGTGTTTGGAGTCATTGTCCTGCTGGAAGGTGAACCTCCATCCAAATCATGCACAGAGTAGTACAGGTTTTGCTCAAGAATATCCCTGTATTTAGCACAATCCATCTTTCCCTCAACTCTGACCAGTTTCCCAGACCCGGCTGCTGGTTATGATAGATTTGATGGTGCTCCTGGGGATCATCAAAGATTTGGATATTTTTTTATAACCTAACCCTGACTTGTACTTCTCAACAACATTGTCCCGTACTTGTTTGGAGAGTTCCTTGGTCTTCATGGCAGTGTTTGATTAGTGGTGTCTCTTGCATAAGTGTTGCAGCCTCTGGGGCTGTTCAAAAAAGGTGTGTATGTGTAATGACAGATCATGTGACACTTAGATTGCACACCAGTGGACATCATTTCACTAATTATGCGACTTCTGAAGGTAATTGATTGCACCAGAGCTTTTTATGGGCTTCATAACAAAGGGGGTGAATACATACGCACATGCCAATTTTCTGTTTTCTATTTCTAAAAAAAAGTTTTATGTATATATTTTTTTCATTTCACTTCACCAACTTAGCCTATTGTGTTCTGATACATCACATACAATTCAGATTAACAAAACATTGAACTTAAGGCTGTAATGTAACAAAATAGGTAAACAGTCAAGGGGGTGAATACTTTTGCAAGGCACTGTACCTAAGGACCACAGGAAGGTGAGTTGGTGCGGCATCAGGGAAGTGAGATGGAAACAGGCGAGTGGATTCTTTGAGTCATTCACCCATTACTTTGGCTACCCAGACATGCTATTGATTCATGTAGAGGATAATGACCTCAGATTCATTCCTTATCAAGAGGCTAAAGGAGGGACATGAAGAGAGACATCGAAGATTGGAGGAGTAGGGTGGTTTGGTCTGATATGGTTAAGAGACGGGTGTGGAGGAATGCCAGAGATCCTGCAAGCCTTGAAAAAGTGAGGCAAAAGTTAACACACTCATGTCTAGTTTCATTAGGTAGATGGGCTGGGTAGTCCTTCAACACCATGAGTTAGAAGGTAATGATGCAGTGCAATTGTTTTTATAGGATGGGGTGCATCTTATGGAAATAGGGGTTGAGTTATTGGGGGTTGAATTCAGAGACGGGGGAAAACAGGTTTTAGCACAGTATGGGGGAGCGTGGCTGTAGAGGAATCCTCCGGCGCCGCAGTGCCGGGTGGGGGAGTTGCCCGGACCAGTGGTAAAAAAGGCGGTTGTCCCTACCCCTGGGGAGGTGTGCTGGATAGGAATAGGTTGGCCCTAAATGTGTGCTTGGGGTATGGGTTTTTTGGCTGCCAAGGTCTGGGCTCTTCCTCCCCTCAATATGTTGGTGATATATTTTTTGTTTAAAAACAAGAGGGAAGGGAGAGAGAGGGCGCACAAACTCCTAGTGCAGATCAATAGAAAAGCTGTTAAAGTTTTTACTTCCAACTGTTTGTGACTCTCACCTGGAGAGACCTCAAATGTTATGAGGTATAGAGATTGCGTTCAATATAATCGCCACGTGAAATGTCAATCTTCTTCACCTCCGGTAAATATATCCCAGTCTCCTTATTGCTAGTGTACATTAATTATAGCGTATACACAATACATAAAAAATGGAGTATAACGTAATGTGGTAAAGTTTTATCTATAAATTATTAATAAGATGGGAACAATGAATAGCCTAGAGGATCTGACAATGTCAGTGCTGTGTATATGGTGTATTACACAGTAACTCCACTTAAGGCTTAATCTAATAAAAAAAATGTTTTTTAAAATAATTTATTATATACTGATGGATATCTGTAAAACAAAAGATAAAAATAAATCATTTTTCATTTCAATCTAGCACAACCGACCAGGAAGGGCCACAAACACACATGGAGGCTATGCAGAGGTACGTGGAGCAACAGCCAACTCACCTCCATCAGGGCCAATCTCGGCTACACCCAACTTGTAAAGTCCCAAGTCATTGCTGTTGGCCATGTGCCAAGATGTATACTCATTATCATGTTGTGAACCCATATCAGGTGTTCTTGTATCAATGCATTTATAATGTCACCTGTCATGTTGAGATCAACCCTTCAGAGGAATGTTAAAACTCAACAGTATCACAATTTATATGTGTATTAATTCACAAACCCCACCAAGAAAGTTCTGCAAGCATGATATCCCAATGCTGAGAATCAAACCTAAAGTAGTGATGACTAATACATGTGATCACTTTGAAACCACACCAGTGTTACTGTAATGGGCTGAAATGATCACATAACAATCTATTGGAGAGTAACTAGGGCTCATTAGTTTATCTATATGAAAGTGACAGAGATTTGATGTATTTTGATGTCACAAAATCCCAACCATTGAAAACACACAGAAACGGTGATAATGGTATAAAAAAGTTTATTTGACACACAGAGCACACTAAGAAATGTATACGACTGTGCATTAATATCATGGATGTGGTGTGGGCGGATCCCAAGAAGCTCTTTTTGAAAAAGGGTATACCTAAAGACGGAAACGTAATACTGGATGATAATGATGATGCATAGCATCTACTAGGGTCACATGTGGTCACTACCCCACAGTAACCAGAATCTATTGAAAAAAAGGATCATCAAAATCACTCCATCTAATCAAAGTAACCAGTAATGCGCATAGCACTTACAACTGGTCTTCTGCTGCACAATTAAACAGATGCATTAACCAATTCAATTACACACATACAGTGTCTTCCCAAAACAAAAACCTGAAAAAAGGTGATCCAAACCTAAAAAAGGCAGAGGAGGATAAGCAAATAAAAACACCTGCATGTACAGTCCAGTTCTAAATAATTTAAGTGTAATTACTGCATTATGGACCATTAGGCAGTTGTCATGATATATCACTAGGCATGACTATTAATAATGATGTGTCATTGCACAATACATGCCTAATTGTGACCACAGTCAGTGGTCCAAGGCTATTATCACCTTCTCCATCTGATATTGTTTAGCAACATTGATATCACATTCATCAGCTATACAGGTGTGAGCACAGTTGAAAGGATACCCATTATATCATATTTTAGGGGAAAATAAGCATTAATATGGAGAGGACACAAAGCTCAAAATCCATAATCACTGTTACTTACATCAGACACAAGTACCTATTCTCAGAATTATATTTCAGAGAGGATGAAATGCTTCACTAGTGCTTGTATTCATTCTGGCTTTGATCAACATGCCATTGTGACACTCTGCAGGTCCACCACCATAGCTGTATTTGTCTAAATATAAGCTAACAGCAATCTTGTCTTTTAAATCATGATATATGATTGAATTATTATAGTTTAAGCAACATGTTTAGGTGGGGATGTCATTGAAGGAATTTCTATCTCAGAGCTACTGTGAATATATTACATTTATTTCATATTTTGAACTATGCTTGCAGATGAAGAAGATGCATTCATGGACTTGAATTGTTCCTAAAATCAAAATAAAACAGAAGTTTAAAATAGAAAAAGGGCTTAAAAAATGGCATTTCTCAGTGACCATCAATTGATGAAATGTGAAACAGAATTCTACGTGTCCACAGATAATAGGATCATGGACCATGTGTTGGGAGGTAGCCATCTGCATAAAAAATATCACCATCACATAGGCTATGATCCAATACTCTGTAGCCAGGCTAGATTACATTAACATTTGGACAAATAGATTGTCATTGAGGAGTGCTGTTGAGAAGGTCCAATATATGTGAGGCCCCTATATCCTCCTCTGCCTTGGCATAATTCCCAAACCTCCCATCTCCCTAGTAGAGTGGGGGGAGGTGGCAGGGAGAGGCATCCCCACCAGGAGGCAGCGGCACCATAGACGGCAGTTGTATTGCGGGAGGTGAGGAGCAGCCATGCGAGGGAGGCCTCTCTGTTGGAGGAGGAAGGCTTGGAACCAGAGCGCCTTTGAGCATTAATGTTCACCTGGAATAACACGCTCTGATTCACCGAGTTCTGGAGCAGCCTAACCTGGTATGACTCCATCATGAGTTGGTGTCTCCTCATCTCCCTATGCACACTTGCTCCACGTGGTTAGAGGAAATACTGGCCAGTATCCTCCAATTGATCACCACCAGCTAACGCATGAGGGCCAGCATCTCACTCTGTGCAGCCTCCGGTGGAGGACCCTGGGATGGAGGTCCGAGGTGAGGAGGGGAAAGGAGTGGTGACCCGGTGGGGAGGGGCTATGGCCCGGCTGGAGGCTCTCTCCTGGTGAAGGCGGTGGTAGGCTTGGTTGTGGTCATGCCAATCCTCCTCTGCTGGGAGGAGGAGGTGGAAAACCATATGCATCGGTCCAGAGCCCAGGTGGCGATTCCAGTAGACAGAGTAAAGGGACAGTGGGATCAAATGCTCCTTCACTCATCTCTCCTTCACTCTTCTCTCCTCCACTCCTCTCTCCTTCACTCCTCTCTCCTCCACTCCCCAGGGCCACCTCACTATCCTCTCTCTCCTCCCCTTCTCCTCCCCATGTCTCCCGTCCTCTCCCCATCTCTCTCCACCCTCCATCTCAATCCTAAAAAGAATATAAGGGTAAAGCAACAAAAGTATATGTGTACATATTTTAAGGGGAAAAAAATATGTGTTATGTGTAACTTTTAATTGATGGGGTATAGGGTAGAGGGTGGGTGTGTGTTTATGTAGTGTCCTATCTATGTGTATCTATGTGTGATATGTAGTCTATGGGTATTTATATTATCTGTTATCAGTTGATATGTGTTTTCAAAGTTTAAGTGTAAAATAGGTATTTAAGAAATATAGATCAATAAAATAGTTAGAACCTGCTCTGAATCAAAGCCTACTCTCTCTCTCTCTCTCTCTCTCTCTCTCTCTCTCTTAATGCTCCAACCACCAACTCCAGGACCTGTATGCTACTTCTTGAGAAAATACAACACAGTCAATGCTGGGGCGGTTGGCACTTAGCTTTAATCTGTCAATCATAATCTGTTACCCCACTTTCTATTGGCTCACAGGGCTGTGGCACACACTGTAATCACAGGAATGAACTGTAACTGCTGACCCCATGTATTCCAGCCCACTAACAACTTGCAGCAGCAGGAAGGGTTTATAGTTTTAGGCTTTAACGCTGTAATTGCGGGCTTGAGTCAATTGAATACAGCCATAATTGTAATACATTTCTAACCCTCAGACATGCTGTCTGTATGAAGGTACTTACAGGCATGGAATTGAATGGAGGCCAATGTTTCTATTTGTACTACATGTACTAGCCACTTCAAGCCCGTAATTACCTTCATACAGCACGTAAGTCTGCAGGTTAGAAATTTGGTGCAGTTACAGATGTATTTAATTGACTATAGCCCACAATTACAGGCTCACAGCCTACTCACGCAAACCATGACCTCGTAGGTAAGCATTTCAGGGCATGTTCATGATTATTTTAAGCAAGCCCGCAGTTACTTTTTAGATAGAGCCTATGGTAAATGAGACTGTCACCATGATGTCATGATGTCACATGCCTGGGCTCCAAACAATCGATAAGTGCTGAAGTCAGACAAAATGGAATCTTCTATAATCAAAGATTACATTTCTCTAAAACAATTCTATGCTTATGGCCTGCAACCAGCCTACAAAGTTTATTATACAAAAATAGTGTCTCAGAAAGGTCAAACCATAGGATTGGGGTCCCAGGAACAGGTGGAAACAGAGTGAAAGATACTGGACATAAGGGGTTCACTCTACACAGAAAGATGTTGCCAGAAGTGAATATAATCATAGGAGATCAGATTGAGGGACAGGGGCCTAATGAAGATAACCAGGCCATGCACGTAAATAAGGTAGAAAGTCTCCAGTATTGTCCTACTTGAAGTACTACTGTAAGGTCAATAACCCAGGATAAGATAACTTGCCCTAATGATTTGGTTACTGCACCACAGGGGTAGATTAGAGCCCTGACATCAATTAATGAACAGGTGCCCAACTTGGGTATACAGGAAGATGAGCTCTGTACAAATATATGATTGTAAAATGGAAAAAGTATGATCTATATCTATTATACCCTTGGTGCTTAACACCACTATAATCTGAAAAAAAAAATGTAATGGGATATTTTGTATCCAGAAATAGCGCTGCTTAAAAGTAATAAAATTGGTGCACTAAATAGAATAAATCAATTGTATAGGGATGAGGATAAATCAGTATCACCACCAATATAAAACTAAAAAGTACCCTAAACAAAGAGTTAACATGTTCAAAAGCGATTAATCAATAAAGTCTAATCCTCATATATCAGAATAAACTGATGTACCTGAAAAAATCAGGATATACTGATAATCATAGGATTGTTCTATATAAAAAGCACTATTAAAGAAAAAAACTTATGTTTTAAAAAAACGAAATATAGAGTGAAACAGAGATCATAAATTAACTGGAGGTATCTATATATATGTCTCAAAGACACTTGGGACACTATAACATCAATAAATAATGAATGATACCAAAAGCTGCAGATAACATATAACAGTATAGTGTATTGGCAAAACGTTGCCACACTTAGTATACTTGCTGTTCAATTGCTACGCTTTATGTGTATCCATGTGGCTTGTCCCATCAATTGACTGTGTCTGGTTTGTCCTCCAGTGGTCTCTGTCCAGTGGTGGCGAGTCTATGAATCCATAGTCCTCCTCCTCATATCCCAGGGCCTCTGCTCCTCTTCCTGCCTCCTCTTCCTGCACTGGCTCATGATGGGTGGGGAATCACTAGCAGACCCAAATCTCCTGCTAGTTGCAAAATAGAGCAGAAAGGTATATGAGTTGATAACATTGATTGAACTATTGATTGCAGTGTGTTCCTATCTGACACCCAGATGTCTTGAACCTGGGTGGTTCACTTAGCTTCCACTCTGTGGAGCTATCATTTGCTAGATGTCTTTGGATCGTGAGCTTGGCTTTTATTGGCTCATAACACTCATTTGAATCCTGCTGCAACCTGTATATGCATATTCATTGTGCAGAAATTGCTGGTCAGTGTTCCATGCTAACCAATTAGTGACCAAATCTCAGCAATAATTATTAAGATGCTGCTGAGATGTGTTCCCTGATAGGCTAGTACACTACACTGTACATCCATCCCTACACAGTCTGTATCTGCATAGGTTGCAGTGTGCACATGCATACATGGACCATGCATACATGGACCCTGTATTTGATGTGCACAGTAATGGAAGTGATTTGTCAGCTTCATGGATTTGAAGCCAAATGAATGATCCATCTATCCCTAGCTCAAATGTGGGAGCTGGCTTCTCATTTGGTGTTAACCATGTGTGTGTGGTGTACATGGGTATAGCATATTAAGGGAGGCTGGGTGCTGTGGGGACACCAGGCCTGGAGTTTACAGTCACTTGGGGGGCACCACTTGTAGCTGCGCTCACCTCCTGCTGCATCATCCTCCTCCTTTGTCTCACTGTCGTCAAAGTGATGCTTGAAGGACCTCACATCCCTATCAGCCAAGCCAGCTGCCATGACTGCGGCTGCTACCACCTTCCAAGCCTGGGCCCAGGCCTAACATCCCTTGCCTCTTATAAGATAATGGGGTGGGCATGGATGGCACTTAGAAGGGCCACCATCTCCTCATGCCTGTAGTTGGGGGCCCTGTGCTTGGCCACAGACTCTTGTCCTCCCGATGAACGATGATCCTGTCCTCCCTGCTCTGACCCTGACACCTGACTCTCCCCCCCACTACCGCCCCTGGGTACAGGCTCCTCCCCCTCTGACTTTGAACTAGATTCCCACCCTCCCTCTACCAGACCTAGCCCTTACCCTTCCACTCCCTCTATCCCTCCCATCTACCTCCTTCCCTTTCTCCACCTCCAGGGACTCCTCTCTCTCCTCTCTGTCCTTTCTCACCTATCTCTTCTACTCCCTACTTCTCCCCACCCTCCATCATAATCCCAAAAATAATAGAATGATACATGCAATAAAGTATATGTGTATATATTTGTGATGTAAAAAATATGTATGTCCATTGTGTATTTATTATATGTTGGGGTATAGGGTGGGGGAGGGCATGTGTGATAGTTGTGGCCTATCTATACGTGTATCTATGTAGGTAATTACTCTAAGTGTACATATATTATGTGTCATCAGTTAATACGTGCTTTGAAAGACGAAGTGTGAAAAAAGTGCTTAGAAATATAAATCAATAAAAAAATAAGAAACTTTACTCAAAATCTACTGCTCTCTCTCAATGATCAAACCCCACCAATGCCTGGACCTTTGTGCTATTTTGTCCAAACTACAACACAGTCAGTGCTAGGCCGGGTAACCTGCAGCTTTATTATCTAACCCTGTTAATCATTATCAATTAGTATGTTTTCTATTGGCTCCTAGAGCTTTGGCGCACACTGTAATTACGGGATTGGCTTGTAACTGTGATTGCCATGTATTCAAGCCCACAAACAGCTGTAGCCTTCAGGTTTAGCCTTCAGGTCTGTGGGATTGAGTCAATTGAGTATAACTAGATATGTAACAAATATGTAACCTGCAGCCAAAATGTCAGGTTCCATATAATCATGGGCTTGGAATTAAATAGGGCTCATATTCTGTAGCACTATGCAGGGGTTAAGTACATGGCAAAAACAAAATTAACACATTGCAAATAATGGAGGGCCCTATTTTTGAGCTTAAAATCAAATGTACATAGTGACCAACACAAGATAGATGTGAGTTTTAAAACCAGCACTAGGCAGCTCTATTCCACTTCCAAAACATCATTCAGGGGGTGGATAGAACTGAAACTTAAGAAGTTTAAAAGCACAGTAAGTGTTTATTAAAGTTTTTTTTCTTTCTATCAAGCGCTACCTAACTATTCTTTAGAGAGACATTTATAAGATCAATATTTTTATTTATTTAATTAGTTTAGATCCAACCATAGAAATGTAAGTGCATTGCGACTACAGAGGCCTTGCAGAGATCACAGCAAGATTAGAAGATTAAAGGTCTGCAGCAATAACATGATGAGTAATACTGCAGATTCAGTCAAGATAAGGTAAAGTACTGCATTAACTATCAATGATGTAAAACCAGTGTGCTCTAGTACTACTTGTTATAGAATAAAGGATATTTTGTAAGTGCATAAACATTGCAGATATTACTGTCTAACAATATCTTAACAATATATTTTAGAATATAAAAAAATCAGCTGATTTAGCTACAAACATTAGTATTCAATTCTAAATCTTTATTATAGGTGTATAATAGCATAAACTATTGAAAATGATAATCTTTAATGTTACACCTTCTCTAAAATAACAGATTAATTTTTGTGTATGTTGAGATTCTAATTTGCCATTGATATTTTAATAAAACAATTAAGTAAAACCAATTTAACTATTCAAAAATACAGCAAATAAAGTGTACATGTCCCCGAAGGTAGTGTATACACACACTGGGAGCGCTGGAAAATCTAGGTAAATGTAAATAGGTATATACCCAACATAATGAATTGAAGACATTAGTGCCAGTAAGTAAGGCCTGAATAGCCAACTTCAAAATAAATATGTACTCCCACTTGATATACTCAATATAATAAAAGGGAGTACATAAAAAAGTCTTATCTTAAAGTCCTGTGGTAGAGAGTGTCCAGTCCTGTAGATTCTATGAGTGTCTACACATCTGTTAGGACTTCTGTGTCAAAATCTTGTACTGTATTATTGTCCAGATACTGCAGGAGGTGTGCTGCCCTCTACACAAGCATTGTTCACGTAATGCTCTCAGCAAAAATGCAAAACAAGGTAGAAAAGGGGGGGGGGGATTACCGCACCACCTCCTAGTACAAAATAACTGGTATAATCATTTGTAAAAGTCAATGCTGAGCTAAAGAAAGTAAAAAAACTCACATTTGGTGACCTCAGCACAGGAGGTATGGATGGCACATCAGGGGGACTCTCTCCTCAGATCATTACGGATATGTGGGTAATCCTTAGTCTAATCCTGAGTCTCCAATGGTCCGTTGTCAATCAGAAAGCTCCTATTTTTAGGACTGGAAAATATGGGATCCACCAAAATATCATATATGTGGGTGTGTTAGGTCTGCAACCTCCACATGTAGTGTCCCAGTTAGGAAAGTATAATATAATATTTTCCCAACTGGGACACTACATTTTGAGGGTGGAGTTGCGGCTAGTGAGAATGTCCAGGGAGGTAGATAGGTTACTTTTACAAGGGGAAGCAAGGGGAACAGGAGGAGGGGGCAGGCCAGTTCTGAGTTGGCAAACACCAACAGATTTGCTAGATTGAGTGCAACTGTTGTGCATGTCCATTCAGGAATGGCAATGACAGATAGAGCTGTTCCCTCTAACAGCCGAGAGAACAGTTCTATTGGAGGGGTGTGAGGGCAGAATAGGTTTTGATGGTAGGGGACTCTATTATTAGCAAGGTAGACAGAGTGATTTGTCCCCCAGATCCCAGCAAGCGAAAAGTTTGCTGTCTTCCGGGTGCTCAGATTAGGCATTTTGTGGATCTGGTAGATAAATTATTTGGAGGGGCTGGAAATGAACCAGCAGTCTTGGTACATATTGGTACCAATGACAACGTTAGTGGAAGATGGAGTGCCCTAGAGAATGATTTTAGAGAACTAGGGAATAAGCTTAAAGCAAGGACCTCCAAGGTAGTGAATTCTGAGATATTATTTGTGCCACATGCTAGTCCAGGGAGACAGAAGGAGCTTAGGGAGTTTTATGCATGGCTAAAAGTGGGGTGCACTAAGGAGGGGTTTTGGTTTTTAGAGCACTGGGCTAACTTCTCACTTGGGTACAATCTCTATAGCAGGGATGGATTGCACATTAATGATGAGGGAGATTTTGTGTTAGAGGATAGGATGGTAGAAAGGCTGGAGGAGTTTTTAAACTAGGATGTGGGGGGAGGGCCTAAATAAATGTAATGGGGTAGACCGTGTAGAGGGGATACGGGATGAATTAACTAGTCATTGGGGAGGGGAGGGGATGAGAGGGTTAGAATAGTCAATAGGGAGATATTACTAAGTAACTTAAGTACAGAGGCAGGCACTTCAAAACTACAAACTCAGAACACAAGGTGTATGCTTGCTAATGCCAGAAGTTTGCCTGGAAAAATGGAAGAGATAGAATTATTAGCATTTAATGAAAAATAGGATCTAATAGGCATTACTCCAACATGGTGGGATGAATCCCACGACTGGACTGTTAATCAGGATGATTATAACCTATTTAGAAAAGACAGAGGAAATAGTAAAAGGAGGATTTGTCTGTCTGTTAAGTCTGAATTTAAGCCTATAGACAGAGAAGATATTTATGGTGAAACTAGCGGTAATGTTCAATGTTTGTGGGTAGAGATAAATAGCAGAGGAGTAAATTCCAAAATAATATTGGTAGGAGTATGCTATAAATCCCCAAATATAATTGAAAGCGAGGAAATGCAATTAGTGTTCCAAATTGGAAGTTCAGCTAAGCATGGGGAAGTTCTAATAATGGGAGATTTTAATGACCCTAAAATAAACTAGATAAATAAGACCAGCAGTTCAGTTAAGGGGACCTGGTTTTTGAGTACACTCAGGGGTCATAATCTGGCACAGGTTATAGAAGAACCTGCTAGAAATCTTGGATTTAGTTATCACAAATAATATTGATATGGTATCAAATGTTGAAATAGGGCAACCTTTGGGGAACAGTTATCATAACACAGTCTCATTTGAGATTGAATAAAAAAAAAAAAAACTATAAGGGGCCAACAAAAACTCTTAATTTTAAAAGGGCAGCTTTTAACGGTCTAAGGGCAGTAATACAAGATATAGACTGGGATAAATACTGAACATAAATGGACAACATTTAAATCCTTACTAAATATACCATGTGGGAATAAAAGTAAAAGGAGTAAACCACATCCAATGTTGCTTAGCAATGATTTAAAGATCAAGAAATAGAGTAAAAAACAGGCATTTAAGTTCTACAAACAAGAGGGGACAGAGGCTACCTTACGTAAGTACAAGTAAACCAACAAGGCTTGTTGAACTACTAGACTGGCTAAAATAGAAAATTAAAAATTAGTTGCAAAAGAGAGTAAGGGCTAACCCTAAAATATTTTTAAATATATTAATGGGAAAAAGGTCAGGAAGGAAGCTATAGGAGCATTACAATGTGAAACAGGCCATAGTAATCAGGAACAGGCAGATGAGCTAAATAGGTTATTTTTGTATACCCAAGAGAGGTACCAGTGGTTGGGACACTGCAACATAATGGAGCTACACTATCTTCACCAAATAATAGGTTAAAGCAGGAAGAAATCCAAAAGAGGTTGCAAAAAATAAATGTTAATAAAGCCCCAGGTCCTAATGGAATACATCCAACAGTACTTAGAGAACTGGGTTCTGTAATAGCCAAACATTATATCTAATTTTTGAAGAATCACTCCACACTGGGTCGCTCACAGATGACTGGAGAAAAGCAGATGTGATACCTATATTTAAGAAGGGAGCAAGAGCAAATCCGGGGAATTATAGATTTGAACAGGATTATAAGTAGGAGTCAACATGGATTTAGGAGGGATAGGTCATGTCAAACAAATCTAATTAGTTTGTATGTGGAGGTCAGTAGGAATCTGCATCAAGGCAACTCAGCGGATGTAGTCTTTTTGGATTTTGCGAAGGCTTTTGATTCAGTGCCAGGAAGACTATTGTGCAAACTAAGGGATACAGGAATTGCTGTAAATATCTGCTCATGGATCTAGAGCTGGCTAAAATACATGAATCAATGGATTGTGGTAAATGGAACATACTCTGATTGGACTAATGTGCTAAGTAGAGTTCCTCAGGGTTCAGTATTAGGTCCTCTCCTTTTTAACATATTTATTAATGACTTAGAGGTGAGACTGGAAAGTAGAGTCCATTTTTGGTGATGACATCAAGTTGTGTAAGGTAATTAAATCAGATAATGATGTACCTTCCTCCAAAAGGATTTACATAAATTAGAGGAATGGACATCTAAATAGAAGAAGAGATTTAATATGGATAAATGTAAAGTTATGCATATGGGAAGGAAAAGTAGCAATGCAATTTAAAATCTTAATGGAGTAAATCTAGGTGTATCAGTTATTGAAAGGGATTTGGGAGTACTTGTGGACAACCACCTGGGTAACAGTTCCCAATGCCAAGCAGCAGCTGCAAAGGCAAGTAACATTTTAGAAGTAAAAAGATTCCACCTTAAAAAAAGAAAAGGGTTCTTCACAGTAAGGGTGGATAATCTGTGGATTTCTCTAACAGCGAATTTGATAGATAACTCTAAAAAGGGACTGTATATATTTTTTTATTAAAAAGGGCATTCAGGGTTATCCTGGTTAATTAGAGAGAGAGAGAGAGAGAGAGTATTGATCCAGGGAGGAATCTGCAGTCTTAATAAATTTGAGCTGTCATCTTAGGGCTATTTGCTTGCTAAGATGCCTCGTAACATTGCTCGCAGAGGGTTTTGCATGTTAACATGCAGGACGGCCGAGAGTAGGCTACGTGGAGAGCTACGTTGAACTTTGCGCACCTAAATCCTTTCACCTTTCATGTTTTATTCAGCTATTTAAGAGCTACGTGGTCACTCGCGAGCATGCACGTAACGCAAATGGAGCCCAGAGGCCAAAGTGTGCTCGAGAGCTCCCGCAAAGGGGGTAAAGTACAATACGTAGCAATTGTACTGTAAATAAAATCACTTTACTGCACATGTATTATAAGGGAAAGTGATGTAAGGTCTTAGAATTAGTAGCACAACATTCTCAAGCCTGCAAATCGGCCCAGAAAAATACTTTATTTCATGATTATTTTTTGTGTAATATTTATTCTTACATTCAATGTGTTGTGACATATACTGTAACATGCAACAGAATATCATATTTATGGATTTATTAATATTGCATTATTTCTGGTCTGTTGGACCAATCACAAACTGGATTTGAAGCACATAGGACTTGGAATCTACCTTGCCCTTCTTCAGTGACGTAACGCTTATGATCTCTCTTTCCATTGGCCTCATCTGAACCCGTGACTACGAGATTGACGGCAAACTGGTTTACAAAATAGCGTCTCTTGCTCATAGCTTGCAGCCCTTTCTAATTTAAAAGAGACGTAACTCATTTAGTTGCCAGTTTCTGTAATTTATGCAAATCCCTTTGCAGGGAAAGTACATCATTTTCTGATTTAATTACCTTGCACAACTTAGTGTCATCAGCAAAAATGGAGACAATACTCCCAGTCCTACTTCTAAGTCATAAATAAATATTTCAAAAAAGAAGAGGACCTAATACTGAACCCTGAGTAACCAATTACCATCATAGTTCATTTACAGCAGCCCTTCTTGCCTTTCTTAAACATTTGTATCAGATCTGCTTTTCTCCAGTCATCTGGTAGCGACCCTGTGTTGAGTGAATATTGAAAAATTAGATATAATGGTTTGGCTATTACAGAACCCAGTTCCCTCAATACCCTTGGATTTATTCCATCAGGACCTGGGGCTTTATTAACATTTACTTTTTCCAATAACTTTTGGATTACTTCCTGCGTTAACCAATTATTTGGTGAAGGTAGTGTAGCCCTATTATAATTCAGTGTCCCAACCACTGGTGTTTCCCTTGTAAATACTGAAGAAAATAACTTATTTAGCTCATCTGCCTTTTCCTGGTCACTAATTATCAGACGGCAGTTTCACATTGTAATGTTCCTATAGCTTCCTTCCTGGCCTTCTTCCCATTAATATATTTAAAACATATTTTAGGGTTAGTCTTACTCTCCTTTGCAACTAACTTATTACTCTAGTAAGTACAATTTGGTCAATTGTAATAGGTCCATATAGCCCTATTAAATTCAAGCCTCGGAACTCCAACGTGGGGCTCTTAAACCCAACGTGCTTCAAATTCTTCCGAGTTGCCTTGCTATTAAATTAGAAAGGGTCTGCGAGCTAGGAGGAGAAATGCTATTTTGTAAGCCAGTCTCCTTGCACATTAGATCTGCGATAGTGCTACTATTAATTAAGCAATTATGTACCAATGGGTCTGAATTAGCCAATGGCCAGAGAAATTACGATTAGGACCCACGCTGCATTTAAAAATTCAAATCTCTGTCCTTAAAGGGCCTCAATTTAACCCATCTCTTATGTGGGATCTGTACAGACCCCCATAAACCTCTAAGTAACCACATACGTCCCATAAAGGTCTAATAAGAACTCTAACAGTACCCCCATAAGTGCCACAAGGGTTCTCCAGGACCCTCATGACACTAAGTACAAAAACTAAACTACACTACCCCACCCAATAAATCGATAGATCTAAACCAAGCCCCCTCTAAGTAATGAACCCCCCTCCTCCCTATCCAAATTACTCCCTCTACCCTAACCCTTTTAACACCTACACAACCTACCTAACACCCTATTAAACCCTCACACCACACTAATTACAAAAAATAATAAAAGGTAGAATACGCAAAATAAAAAAAACTAGATCACATAAAATAATAAAACCTACATTCCAAAAAAAACAAAAAACATCACCACTACAGAAAATAAAAAATGAACATCATCAAAAATAAAAAAGAACATTATCCAAAATAAGAAAACCTAAATTACATTAAAAAAAAACTACTTTACTGAAAATAAAAAACCCAAGTCACAGAAAAGAAAAAACCTAAGTTACAGAAAATAAAAAAGACATGCAGTATATCACATGCAATAAAACATACATTACATACATTAATACCCTTACTACATACACCCTAACTACATACATCAATACCCCTATCTACATACATTTAACCCCTAACTACATACATCAATACCCCTATCTACATACATTTAACCCCTAAATACATACAATATAAATCCCTCTATCTGACCTAAAACAACCCCCCTCACTAAACCTAAAATAGGATAAATAAACCCACTTACCTTGCCCAAAGGCGACGGTGGTTTTCTGGCCTACATCCCTAGCATAAGGGCCCATCCTTCATTGCAGAGAAAAATAAACATTACAATTAGTAACAACATTAAACACAACATATAAACAATACATTCTAGATTTTTCACTTACCTTTCCGCGATGTCCCTGTCCTTCCTAATGTCTTCTGTGGCAGAACCCTTGAAGGAGAACCCGACACGCTAAAAAAACGTAAAAAAAGTAATGGAGCTCCTCCCTGGAGGAGCTCCTTGCTTCAAATGAGGCTTGGAGCGATTCTTCCGTTATACAATGTAAATCAAATTTCAGCCAATCAGAAGGAGCCAAGGTGTGAGATAATCAGAATGGGATACACCCCTATGTCCCATTCTGATTGGCTGGTGGACCTGTCATTTATTTGTAAACCAATCAGAAGGCACTATTGCCTTCAGCCAATCAGAATGGGATACACCCCATAGGGTGTATCACATTATGATTGGCTCCAATCATCTGCATCTTCTGATTGGCTGATGTAACTGTCAATCAGATTGCAGCCAATCAGAAGACGTAGATGCATGGAGCCAATCAGAATGAAGGGTTTATTTCATTCTGATTGGCTGAAGGCAATAGTGCCTTGTGATTGGTTTACAAATGAATGACAGGTCCATCAGCCAATCAGAATGGGATATATGGGTGTATCCCATTCTGATTGGCTCACACCATGGCGCCTTCTGATTGGCTGAAATTTGATTTACAGCGTTTACCGGAAGAAGCCTTTAATGAGGCTGTTAGTGTTGTACAAAGTGTGAATTTAGTGATTGTACAATGTGGTCCATTATTAGTTTAAGCAAAAAAGTAATATCTTAGGGAATTAAACCCATAAGTGCTTGACACTACAAATTCAAATGTGAAAACAACATAGGGTTAATCAT
Organism: Discoglossus pictus; assembly: GCA_027410445.1. Lineage (NCBI taxonomy): Eukaryota > Metazoa > Chordata > Amphibia > Anura > Alytidae > Discoglossus > Discoglossus pictus. The sequence continues at coordinate 97,522,126 of CM050173.1, read as the reverse complement.
AATCATATATTAATAGCGAAATTTTATTAGTGAAAAAACAACGTTGATTAAAAGAATTTAAAAGTAATTTAAAAACACTGTGAAAGGTGATTCCTTCAATGACTCTTGTGACCACTATTACCACTCTATTATATAGTATTTTTAGAGTGTGGTTACACAGGTAAATTCCTCAGAGTATATAAAAGGGCAAATGCACAATAATTTAAGGGCTGTGAACAAAGCCCATAGATGGAAGTATATGTATACAATATTAATATAGATTACTGACAAATGAAGTGAAACACCTGCTATTAGTAGAGTTATCTTAGTGTTTCAAAATTGTAAAGGCTCAGTCTCGTATGGGAATGTCATGCAGTCTGATACAGATACCAGTCACTATATGCAGCAAAGCTGCTTTCCCTTAATGTGTCTGTATACAGAGACGACTGACATGCTGTTTGCAGAGCAATGGTTATCTCCTCTTAACTGAGTTACTGAGGGTCTGTGTCAGTTCAGGGGTAAGGCTTTAATAGCCCAAATAATATGCCCTTAAAAGTGCCTCTGAGTTCTTTTTAGTAGAGCGTTTGCGCCTCCATTAGCTCGGAGTTTCGCGCTTCCTGAATGTAGCGTGCGTGATGACGTCACGCTACCTACGCCTATTACCTAACATGTTTCTACGTTACAAAACGTCTTTGTCAAAGGATCAAGGCGTGTACTGAAAATGAGAGCTATTTAAAGGAAACGGTAGCCATGGTTACCAACGCTACCGAGTGTGCTACACTGAAATAAATCTCTTATGTATTGTAAGCCTGGGAGAAAGGAAGATAATTACATTAAAACTAGTATAAGGACACCCTTCTATGATAATACAGGATTTAAGGAAGTCTTCCATATATAGGTGTGAATCAATGGATATAATCTCTTCTAGTGATCAATGTGTCACTGGGAAGTGAACTATAGGGCATATAGTGCATATGGTGCTAAGAAATACCATAAAATGCTTAGTGCAGAGGATAATAAAATGATGGATGAAGTCCCAGATTATGAGGGACTATTTGATAAGTATCTATAGTGGGTAAATATAGGATAGAATCCTAGTGGAGGGCACCATCTATTAAGAGGGGCAATAAAGGATAAACTCAAGTAATAGTGTAAATAAGGCAAGGGTGCCCTATAAAAGGGGCAAAGAATGTGTACTATATCAGATAAAATATATATGTGAAACAAAAAAGTGAAAAAGTTAAATGAAGGGAGTATACGAAAAACCTTCATTTAACCCATTGGGTACTTGTGCTTGAAGTTTATAAATCCATTTAGATTCAGATTGTAATAGTTTTTTTTGGAAGTTGCCCCTTCTGGGTCCTGAAGTTACTGAATCTATGATGCAGAACTTAAGTACATCCGGATTGTTGTTGTGGCAATATTTAATATGTCTTGCTATGGGGGTATCATATTCATTGAGAATAGAGTATATATGTTCCCCCATTCTACGTCGAAGCTCTCTACAGGTTTTACCTACATAAACCTTATTGCAAAGGCATGTGGCTATATATATCACTCCTGTAGATTTACAGTTAAAAAAGTTGTTAATTTCATAACTGAGCCCATTAACAGGGTGTATGTAGTTTTTGCACGGTTTTACAAATTTGCAAAATTTGCATCTTCCACATTTGTACATTCCCTTAAGGGGTTTAAGCCATGTCTTGGTCTCAATTGGAGTATCATTGTACAGACTATGTACAATCATATCTTTGATATTGGTGCCTCTCCTATATGTTATGCTTGCCTTTGAAGTTAGAGCATCTTGTATGTCTTTGTCACTTGTAAGAAGATGCCAATGTTTTTCAAGAATGGTCCTAATAATGTCAGAATCATGACCATATGTCATTATGCATCTAATAAAATCCTGGTTGGATGTGTCGTTAGTTTTGGTGGTATTCTTTTTGACATGTGCATTAAGCAGGTCAGTTCTATTACAAGATAGGGCATGCTTATAGGCTGATTTAAGACTCCTATTTGGATAACCTCTTGTTTTAAACCGCTGTCTAAGTTTATCTGCTTCTATTTTAAATTCATGTTCTGTACTGCAATTTCTCCGAATCCTTAAATATTGGCCTTTAGGGATTCCTCTTTTTTGGGGTCCAAAGTGCTGGCTTTCCCATTTTAATAGTGTGTTAGAGGCTGTTTCCTTTCTAAAGGTGGAAGTGCATATTTTCCCCTCTGAGTCCTTCTTGATTTTTAAATCTAGGAAGGAAACTTCACTCTTATTTGCCTCAGAGGTAAATCTCAGGCCTATTTCGTTGTTATTCAAATATGATAAAAAAGCAGTAAGATCTTCTCTATTACCCGTCCAGACAAGAAACACATCATCTATGTATCTTCTCCAGATGAGTATATTACTTCCAAAAGTATGTGCGTTATCATCATATATATATTTATCCTCCCACCAGCCAAGGAACAGATTGGCATAACTGGGAGCACACGGTGTTCCCATTGCCGTTCCTTGTTGTTGGTGGTACCATTTATGGTTAAAGATGAAAAAGTTATGTTTCAGAACATATTCAAGCAGTGATATCAGCAGTTGGTTTAATTCTTCAAAGATGGAGCCTTTCATCTTAAGAAAATATTTTATTGCATCAATTCCAAAGTGATGAGGGATGCTACTGTAGAGAGCCTCCACGTCAATGCATACCAGCCACGAGTCAGTAGGTATGGTTAGGTCTTCTAGTTGTCTAAGGATATCTGGGGTATCCTTCACATATGATGGTAATCCCATCACAAAGTCTCTCAGATGGTAATCCAAAAAAACACTACAATTATGTGACAAATTAGGTAATAGGCGTAGGTAGCGTGACGTCATCACGCACGCTACATTCAGGAAGCGCAAAACTCCGAGCTAATGGAGGCGCAAACGCTCTACTAAAAAGAACTCAGAGGCACTTTTAAGGGCATATTATTTGGGCTATTAAAGCCTTACCCCTGAACTGACACAGACCCTCAGTAACTCAGTTAAGAGGAGATAACCATTGCTCTGCAAACAGCATGTCAGTCGTCTCTGTATACAGACACATTAAGGGAAAGCAGCTTTGCTGCATATAGTGACTGGTATCTGTATCAGACTGCATGACATTCCCATACGAGACTGAGCCTTTACAATTTTGAAACACTAAGATAACTCTACTAATAGCAGGTGTTTCACTTCATTTGTCAGTAATCTATATTAATATTGTATACATATACTTCCATCTATGGGCTTTGTTCACAGCCCTTAAATTATTGTGCATTTGCCCTTTTATATACTCTGAGGAATTTACCTGTGTAACCACACTCTAAAAATACTATATAATAGAGTGGTAATAGTGGTCACAAGAGTCATTGAAGGAATCACCTTTCACAGTGTTTTTAAATTACTTTTAAATTCTTTTAATCGACGTTGTTTTTTCACTAATAAAATTTCGCTATTAATATATGATTATGATTAACCCTATGTTGTTTTCACATTTGAATTTGTAGTGTCAAGCACTAATGGGTTTAATTCCCTAAGATATTACTTTTTTGCTCATTTCTAATAGTGGTTCAATCCACACTTAGGGGTTGTAATAACAAGTCTACACTTTCACTCTCTCTGCCTGCTGTCAACCCAAAAAATAAATAATTTATACAATTCAGAATGGCAGGGGCTAGTATCACCAGTCTGGACTTTGCACAATTACAAATTGAGGCAGATGAAACTTTTATGCCCTCAATACAACCTAGAACTGAAAATAAGGATGTAAATTCAGCTTTATATGAGCTTCAAAAAAATATGAGGAAGCAAATTAGATCAATCTGGGAAATATCCAGTCTCCAAAATTACATGAAAAATAAACTAATCCCCAGAGGTTTAAGGACTAATATTACACCAGCCTCCAATATAAACGATGAGACCTTTCTGTCCAAATGGAAAGAAATTCTATTTAAATGCTCTATGGACCTTATGTCTCTAATTATTGAAACTGAGCAGAAAAATCTAGAGAACATTAAACAAAGAGTTATACTGAATCAAATAGAAGTTGACAAATTCAAAGACCTCTCTGACTTTGAAATTTTGTGTAACAAACTGAACTTTAACATTAACAAATTTAAAAAAGACATCAAAGATCGCAAACAAAGGAAATTTCTAAGAGATCAAACAGATTTCAAGACAGGTAGAATATATAAGAGACTACCAGCGAATTCAGAAACTCAAACTGGATCTGAAATTAGTTCATCTGATTATGATACCTCAGATATAGAGGATAATACTACCAGAAAAGATCTCACAGGTCCCAATTTCCATCAATATAAAACCAATAACAGAACAAGAAACTCCAATTGGAGAAGGGACCAATATGAACTACGCCCGAGAAGGAATCAATATGATCCTGACAGACTAACAAGACCTTATTCTAGTTATGAGAATGATCTCCCACCTACTCCTTTTTTAGGAAGAGGACGGTCTCAAGGAAGGAGATCGATACAAACAAGACCAAATCAATTTCAAGGGTACCCAGTAAAGGAGAGGATGAACTGAGAATTATCAACTTATCGCACTTTAAAATGCAAGAGTCACATATTTCAGTATTAAGTAAAGGCCTAACCTTTGTACCTACATCCAAAGCAGATACCTTTACTCACATAAAGGATTTAAATTTGTTCTCTAGAAAATTAGCTCTACATAAGTTTTATAAAATGAAGCAAGAGAGGGAAATCCTCAACCTAGGTGTACCCCAAGAGGATATTAAGATTATACAAGGCCTTATGGAACTATTGGAAGAAAACTGTACACCAACAATTGAACCTAAGAGATGGAGAAATAAAAGTACTTTCACACCGCAATTAAAAGATTATGCCAACATTTGGGTATTCTTACAACAAGTCTCGAATGACATAGAGAACATAGACCATATGAGCTACAAAAAAATATACAATCTCACTAAATCTGAATATATAGCTCTGAAAGAACTGAGAGAAGATAACACCATCCACATTAAACCAGCTGATAAGGGTGGAAATATAGTCCTAATGGACAACATGGACTATAAAGATATGTGTGAAAGGATCCTTAAGGATAAAATGACCTATAAGATCATTCCCAAGGACCCCACAGCCGAATTTAAATCTACCCTCAAGAACATCTTAGATGGTGTTAAACACTCAGGAATCATTGATGATCAAACTTATCAATTTTTGCTCCCCAAATTCCCTACGGTGTCAGTCTTCTACTCCCTTCCAAAAGTACATAAAAAGACGAGGCCTATCCCGGGAAGACCTATAGTCTCTGGTACTGACAATTTGTCACATAATTGTAGTGTTTTTTTGGATTACCATCTGAGAGACTTTGTGATGGGATTACCATCATATGTGAAGGATACCCCAGATATCCTTAGACAACTAGAAGACCTAACCATACCTACTGACTCGTGGCTGGTATGCATTGACGTGGAGGCTCTCTACAGTAGCATCCCTCATCACTTTGGAATTGATGCAATAAAATATTTTCTTAAGATGAAAGGCTCCATCTTTGAAGAATTAAACCAACTGCTGATATCACTGCTTGAATATGTTCTGAAACATAACTTTTTCATCTTTAACCATAAATGGTACCACCAACAACAAGGAACGGCAATGGGAACACCGTGTGCTCCCAGTTATGCCAATCTGTTCCTTGGCTGGTGGGAGGATAAATATATATATGATGATAACGCACATACTTTTGGAAGTAATATACTCATCTGGAGAAGATACATAGATGATGTGTTTCTTGTCTGGACGGGTAATAGAGAAGATCTTACTGCTTTTTTATCATATTTGAATAACAACGAAATAGGCCTGAGATTTACCTCTGAGGCAAATAAGAGTGAAGTTTCCTTCCTAGATTTAAAAAATCAAGAAGGACTCAGAGGGGAAAATATGCACTTCCACCTTTAGAAAGGAAACAGCCTCTAACACACTATTAAAATGGGAAAGCCAGCACTTTGGACCCCAAAAAAGAGGAATCCCTAAAGGCCAATATTTAAGGATTCGGAGAAATTGCAGTACAGAACATGAATTTAAAATAGAAGCAGATAAACTTAGACAGCGGTTTAAAACAAGAGGTTATCCAAATAGGAGTCTTAAATCAGCCTATAAGCATGCCCTATCTTGTAATAGAACTGACCTGCTTAATGCACATGTCAAAAAGAATACCACCAAAACTAACGACACATCCAACCAGGATTTTATTAGATGCATAATGACATATGGTCATGATTCTGACATTATTAGGACCATTCTTGAAAAACATTGGCATCTTCTTACAAGTGACAAAGACATACAAGATGCTCTAACTTCAAAGGCAAGCATAACATATAGGAGAGGCACCAATATCAAAGATATGATTGTACATAGTCTGTACAATGATACTCCAATTGAGACCAAGACATGGCTTAAACCCCTTAAGGGAATGTACAAATGTGGAAGATGCAAATTTTGCAAATTTGTAAAACCGTGCAAAAACTACATACACCCTGTTAATGGGCTCAGTTATGAAATTAACAACTTTTTTAACTGTAAATCTACAGGAGTGATATATATAGCCACATGCCTTTGCAATAAGGTTTATGTAGGTAAAACCTGTAGAGAGCTTCGACGTAGAATGGGGGAACATATATACTCTATTCTCAATGAATATGATACCCCCATAGCAAGACATATTAAATATTGCCACAACAACAATCCGGATGTACTTAAGTTCTGCATCATAGATTCAGTAACTTCAGGACCCAGAAGGGGCAACTTCCAAAAAAAACTATTACAATCTGAATCTAAATGGATTTATAAACTTCAAGCACAAGTACCCAATGGGTTAAATGAAGGTTTTTCGTATACTCCCTTCATTTAACTTTTTCACTTTTTTGTTTCACATATATATTTTATCTGATATAGTACACATTCTTTGCCCCTTTTATAGGGCACCCTTGCCTTATTTACACTATTACTTGAGTTTATCCTTTATTGCCCCTCTTAATAGATGGTGCCCTCCACTAGGATTCTATCCTATATTTACCCACTATAGATACTTATCAAATAGTCCCTCATAATCTGGGACTTCATCCATCATTTTATTATCCTCTGCACTAAGCATTTTATGGTATTTCTTAGCACCATATGCACTATATGCCCTATAGTTCACTTCCCAGTGACACATTGATCACTAGAAGAGATTATATCCATTGATTCACACCTATATATGGAAGACTTCCTTAAATCCTGTATTATCATAGAAGGGTGTCCTTATACTAGTTTTAATGTAATTATCTTCCTTTCTCCCAGGCTTACAATACATAAGAGATTTATTTCAGTGTAGCACACTCGGTAGCGTTGGTAACCATGGCTACCGTTTCCTTTAAATAGCTCTCATTTTCAGTACACGCCTTGATCCTTTGACAAAGACGTTTTGTAACGTAGAAACATGTTAGGTAATAGGCGTAGGTAGCGTGACGTCATCACGCACGCTACATTCAGGAAGCGCGAAACTCCGAGCTAATGGAGGCGCAAACGCTCTACTAAAAAGAACTCAGAGGCACTTTTAAGGGCATATTATTTGGGCTATTAAAGCCTTACCCCTGAACTGACACAGACCCTCAGTAACTCAGTTAAGAGGAGATAACCATTGCTCTGCAAACAGCATGTCAGTCGTCTCTGTATACAGACACATTAAGGGAAAGCAGCTTTGCTGCATATAGTGACTGGTATCTGTATCAGACTGCATGACATTCCCATACGAGACTGAGCCTTTACAATTTTGAAACACTAAGATAACTCTACTAATAGCAGGTGTTTCACTTCATTTGTCAGTAATCTATATTAATATTGTATACATATACTTCCATTATTAGTTTAAACACAATTACTTGAAAATCAGCTAGAGAATCTGAGGAATTTCCTTCATCATCCTTATTCAAATGTGAAATTATCTCACATTCATTTACAAATACCAATGCCTTTCTGTGAACATTATCAAATGTTGTCTGTTCCTTTAACTTTGTTATAGCTGAATTTAATAACTTCCATGCAGTAAACATATCTAAACCACTTGTCTTTAAATAGCTTGATAAAGGGGCTGTAGTTTCAAATATCCCCTTCGGGATTGCTACATTGTCGTGATGAAGAGGCTTGTGTACTTCAATGATGCTGTGCGCTATACCATGTAGGGTCACCAAGATGGACAGGTCATAGCAGATAAGTTAGACAAATAATAGTCCACTGGAGAAGGCTAGCAACCCATTGCAGTAACTTTGCTAACATAACTTTATTCTGTTTATTGCTTTTTATTTGCTTCCAGGACCTACTGAAAAGTATCAATTTAACATTAGTATTATCTTTTATTTCTAAAAGACCAACATATTCAATATTGCTCATGTTTTACCATTTTCTTTTCAGATCAGCAAGACATCCTAAGGCCTATTTAAACATAGATCACATTTTCTGCCATAATGTCTGAGGTTTGAATTTCGCAAATTGTGATCAGATACATTTTAATTTAAATAGATGTTTATTACATTAATTTAATAGTCTGTTACATTATCATCTATCTATATTCTATACAATCCCTTCTGTATTGCTACCTTGTTGGGGTGAAGGGGCTTGTGTATTTCAATGAAGTTGTGAGCTATACCATGTTGGGTAACCCAATATGGGCAGGTCATAGCAGAGAAGTAACTTCAGTAACTTTGCTAAGAATCCTTTATTGAGAAGCACAACCAGAGACATAATGATATGGCACTGGAGTCAGAACTCAAGTCAGAAGGTGCCTACTAAGGAAGAGCAGAGGACATGTACGAGAAGCACCAGATTTAATGAAGTGACTGCACCAAAGCCGAAAGGACACACAGCTGCGGATGTGTCTCGAGGGAATGTTAGAACCATGAACCAAGGCAAACTGGATGTGGTTACACTTGGGATGACAAAATTAATCATCAATATCCTGGGAATTAGTGAACTCAAATGGACTGAAATGGAACAATTCACATCAGACAACAACCAGATGTTCTACTGTGGTCAAGAATCACGCAGAAGAATTGGAGTAGCTCTCATCATCAATCAAAGGATGGCCAAAGCAGTGCTCTTTTACAATCCAATAAATGACAGAATTATTTTAGTTTGAGTATTCCCAGTAGTAACATATGGATGTGAGAGATGGACTATAAAGATCGGCTGAGCACCAGAGAATTGCTGCTATAAATTGTGGTGTTGGAAAAACCTGCTTAGAGTTCATTGGAATACAAGTAGATCCAGTAAATCAATGATCATTAGGCTGAAGTTAAAAAAATGTGGTCATATAATAAGAAGACAAGATTACCTTGAGAAGACTCTGATGCCGGGAAAGATAGAAGGCACAAGCAGAAGGGGGAAGCAGAGTTAGAGATGGATAGATGATCTTGATGTGGCTCAGAGTGGTAGTGGCTGACAGATTTGCCTGGCATGCTGCGGTCCATAAGGTCACTAAACAACAATAACTTTCAAATATATATAACTAGGAAAATGCCTGTCAAAAATGACAGGATTCAAATTTTAAGGCTAATAAAGCTGTTTGCCACACAATATGAGGCATTTGCTTCTCTGAGCAACTTTGGCGCTCATCTCAAGCCTCTCCCCCATGTACTTCAACATTTCTGCTTTGCACTGATCACCTTCGGCGCTCATGGAGAGTCCTATTCTGAGCTCCTTCGTCGCTCATCATGGGGCATTGCAAGCCTTTTCGCTTGCGGTGCTCATCGTGTGGCTCACAATGAGCGCCTTCAGCTACCCTTTCCTCCTGTCTACTGTATGGGCTGGTCATTGCAGGTTTCATTAACTTGCAAATGTTGTGCTTGGGAATGCCATGTTTCTTTCCACCATCTCCCCCCTGTCCCTTCCCTGTGTCTTTCTCCTCTGTGTGTCTGCTGAATGTTTTCATGTTACACGCTGTGTGCCGTTGGTTTTATTTTCAAAGTCCTGCATGCCTGGTGTTGTTGGTGTGTGTTACTGTTTTTGCTGTCGAGTATTTTCAAAGTACCTTATGCCTGGCTTTGCTCAGCCTCATTTTCATCCAGTTTCAGAATTATTACTTTTTTCGTCCGCAAATATGGCTCAAATTTGCTAGCAACCTCACTCCCAGGTTTCCTGGCTCTCCCACTGTGCTGTGTGTGTTATTATTTTTGTTAAATTATTTTGTTTATTTTTCAGGTTTTTAGAGTTACGCGCTTGGGTCGCCGATGCAACCCTCGCAGTCGCGTGCCACAACTGCTCGCCTCACCTCGTCCATGAAACATTTTATTATTTAATTTATCACCAAATTCAAGACATGGGCATAGCACCATATATGAACATGTTGATCAGCCACATCAGTAATTTTACTTTGTAAACCATTATACTGGCCATGGTAGCTTGCAGCTCCATCTCTGCTATCGGATAAACATTTTTTGGGATCAATTTTAAGACGCTGTAATGTTTCAGTCAACTGAGCAAAAAGTTCCTTTCCTGTACCATCATTACTTGACATAACTGAAAGTTGTCGCTCACAGATAACACCTTTAAGCACATATAAAATAATAATGCTACATGACTGATGCGTGAATTTTCTTGTGTTGAATCAACCTGAAAAGAATAATATTTTGCTCGAGAAACATCATGACTAATTCTTTCTTGTATCATATTGTTCATAATTTGGATTAACATGTATAGTTCACAACAAACTTTAGTTTGAGCCTTTTCTTTTTGTTCTAATTGTTTGATTCTTTGTGTAGACTTTTTTGTTCTGTTGAAACCTGAACTGCAATAATGGGGTCATATTTTGCCATCTAAAAAAATTGCCCGATTCAGAAACTCATTGTCCAGAGTGTAGGCTGGCTCATTTATGTGACCTTGAAAAGGAAGTGTTTGATTGTCTAACATCTTTATGATGTCTTTAATACTTATGTCAATACTCCTCTGCTTCAAAACCTCTTCTTTCTTTTTAGTTAGTGAAGATGCAAAAATATTATCTTTGATGCCATCATTAACCATACTTAAATTATTGAACATTTCTGACATATTGTTTTTGATTTGTGCAAAGCCAAGCTATAGCGAATGTCTGTAGACACTAAAGCCACATGCAAAGGGTGATGGATTACAAATGTTGGGAGGCCAAGCTGTATGAACAATATAAGCACCTATTTTCTTTGTTATATGGCAGATCATCAAGTGGCTGAAATGGATGTTTATCAAAAAACTGATTTTAGCTTTGCCCATGATGGATTTTGGAAGATTCCAGCAGTTGATCTTTCATTTTCTTGTGTAGGTTCATTTATATGATGTGCTTCAGAAACCAAGTCATTTATGCCTGAATGTATGTCTGATTACCTATAACTAGTTGAAAATATGTTTTCAGATGTAGTACAGATACTGGATGTTACCATTATTGTGTTACTGTATTCTGCATTTTGTTTGTAAACTTGCAGAACATTTCTACAGTATGGTACTGAGGTCCATTATGTACTTCTGTTACTTTGGACTTTGCTACTAGAACACATAACTGTAAATATGCTTTATAGATGCATCTATTAACAACACATTTATCAATGAGCGTAATTTTAACTGTAGAGTAAATAAAATGTATCATTATTTATTGAACTTGCATTATGCCTATACATTATTATTTGAGACTGCAGCTTAAATACAGTATACAGTACTACCTAGTATTTTTATACTAATGTTATGCAATGAAAGAAAATACATTATATTTAAAATAGAGGGCATAAGGCCACAGTATATAAAACAAGATAATTAAATACATACCTTTCATAAATCACGTAAAACACAGGAAGCAAGAGATGAAGAGTCACTCAAACTGAGACAAAGCACACTCAAACTGATGCCGAAGCAATAAAAAATATGTATGCAATAGCTCTATCCAAAATTAACTCCGGCTAATCTTGCTATGTAACATAACTTTTCTGGATTAGGGGATGGTTTCTATAGTTACATAAGAGTGGAGATTTATAATGAAAAATCTCCTGGCTACTGATTAATGGGTTCTACCCACCCTTTCTTTATGGTTGTAGAAACAATATGGTTGAGCTAATGTGTTAATTACTTTTAAGAGATTTAACTGAGATTTTGAAATGTAGAGGTGAATATTTCTTGTTATGTGATTGGTTATTTCTGTCTGCAGCATGATGGTTGCCATATGTGATACTGTTGGAGAGACCTGGACACAGCTTCCAGGCCTTCTAAGAGTGCTGCTGTTGCTACCTTCATCTTGTTTTCATTCTGTTGTATTTCTGTTTATGACCTCCCATAGCTCTTGGCAGTTAATCTTTCTGCACAAATGCTTGTATAAGGAAATATCACGACAACACCCCCTCCTTATGACTGCTATTTATTTATCTGTTCCCCTCTTTAGTGTGCAAAGTACCAAGTACCAAAATGACAACTCTGCATAAAAATGTCTATAATAACCATAAGCTAATATTACATATCTATAAGCAAATCATGTATGACTATTGATCTCCTTTCTGGTATCCAATAACATTTTTTATGATGTATTCCTATATATGAGTTGCTATGTATGGGCTCTATGCTAATTGAATAAGAAGCTGAGCAAAAAGGCTCTCTCGTAACTACACCGTTCAGTATCCATCTTGCCTGTGATCCTTTTTACATAAAAACCCATGTTACACCCATTAGAATAAAGGTCTTATATTACATTTAGGCCAGATTATGTGACATTTTTACAAATCAGTTAATCTGCATTATTTGCAGATTTTCATGCTTTTTCATTAGCCCCAGGAACCAGTTAGAAATCAAAATGTCACATTAACAGTCATTTACACAAAATACACTGTTTTCTCACCCAAACACTAACTGTATCATAGCATTCCCAGCAGACACACAGGTCTACATAAGAGAGGGTGTTTCTGAGAGTAGGTAGAAGTGTATTATTATTATTGTACATAAAACTTAAAATAGTTTACTTATTACATAATATACTCACACATATCTAAATACATTTACATATAACTACATATATTACACTTAGTCCATAACACATATACACCCTATACTCTCACTCTATAAATGTTAACATAGTACATACATTTTTATTTATTACACTTATATAAACTAATAAAATTATATATATATTATTTTGGATGGACGGTGGAGGGAGGAGGTGAGAGGAGAACAGAGAAGGGGAAGGGTAGAGGGTACCCTGGGAAAATAAGCTGGGAGAGGTATGGATAGAGGAAGAGGAGCAGAGAGAATGAGAGGTGTGGAGAGAGGGAGAGGTGTGGAGAAAGGGTTAGAAGAGAAAGTCTGAGAGAGTTAGAGGTGGAGGATCAGCGAGGGAGAGAAGTGGGAGCAGGAGTGTAGAGGTGGAGGGAGTGATTCCCCAGTGTTAAACACACGTAGATCAGGGACAGGAGGGGCATGAACCTAGTGGTGTAGAGAGGTCTGGTGAGGGGCGGGCCTTGGGAATACAACAGAGAGTTGAGCTGCTCCAGGTATAGTCAAATTTATATCGATACTTCGTAGCATCCATCCCTGTGCCACTGTACTCAACAGGGGTAGGGTTGTGAGGCCGGTCAGAAGGCCCATATGTGTAAGCAGGTAACCAGGGAGGTCAGTGGTCTGGGTGTGCATGTAATGGTTGTCAGGTCTGTGAAGCACCAGTGGGATGACTGTGGGTGCCAGGTAAAGAGAAAGTTGTCAGAGGAGGCAGCAAGTGCCAGAGCAACTGGTGGTGGCCACCCAGCTACAGTCCACTTCAATGAGTGGGAAAGGATGCTGAGGGATTGGATTGGACCCAGCAACAGTGGTCTGACTCCTTGGTCTGGTGGACAGTCGGCAGCCAGGGATCATGCCAGGTAAATACTTATCATGCCATCACATACTTACATACATCACACATATAGCTAAGAAACATCCAATATAAATGCTAATCATCACTTAAAGGGATATTTAAGGTTCCTGGATTTGACTAGGTATAAAATACACCTGTGTGTCTTTTTACTTTGATTGACCTGGTTTAATTTATAAATAATTAAACATCTATTTTAAATTAATAATGTATGGATTTGCCCAATGCAAACTATGCAGATACAGAGTTGAATGTGCAATGTAGTGTCCTTGCCTATCAGGGACCACTTCTCAGCAACATGTTGCGGAATCTTGCTGAGAGATGGTCACTGATTGTTTAGTATGAGACAATGGACAGCAAGTACAGCAGAGTCTGTATCTTCGTGAGCTGTAGAGGGAATACCCCAACAGGGGATATTGGACACCTGATGTCTCCACAAGGAGGCGGAGATAGAGGCAGAGGCAGAGGAGCCAGATTATGATGATCATAGAAGAATCCCTGGTATGAGGAGAAGCCATATGCAGAGGAGGATAAGCAGGAGAACCAGGAGGACCCAATGTATGAGGAATATCAGTTTATGTGATCAGTGGGTGATCCTGCAGTCCCATCAGTCACCAGGGGAGGAATTTGACCCCACTGGCCACTTTCTCCCACTAGATTATCCGCCGCCTGGGGCCTCCTACTGGCATGATCCAGGATTGGGCCGCCACCTCCACCAACAGCACTACCACAAACAGCTCCTCTACCAACACCTCCTCCAGCACCATTGATACTGAGCCTAGCATCCAGACCACCACAGCCAACTTTGATACCATGGCAGCACCTCCCCACCATGCCACCACACCACCATTGTCAATAACGACGCAGTCCCGATCGCCAGGTCTTCGCCCCCATGGCCATCACTGGAACAGCCAAACTTACATCCTTCCATAGGAACATGATGTCTCACCAGCATGCAGGCATGTTGTTACAATGTAGTACACTAATAAAGGAACATATATTGGGAGATGAGGAGGCATCACACACAAATGGGGGCACGCATGGCCAGGCTGATCCAAATACAAAACAATCAGAGTGTGCGTGTACAAATAAATCTGGATCTTCAAAAATCCCTGTTAAGTATAGTGTCATCCAATACAGAACATTCCCCAAGCCACTATCAGCCAGGTCAATCCCTGTCTGCCTCAATGCCTCCACCATCAGCTATGACTCCACCTGCATCTCCTAGGGGACCCCAAGTTTGAGAGAGTGTGATGACACAGGAGGGGGTTGTGACTAGGAAGATGAGGAGGGACTGCATCACTTAGCCCATGATGATCTTATCTGTGAACACGTATGGTTATGGTTAACATTTCATCAATTGATGGTGTTACAACCCACTTTTTGGGGATAGGGTGGGACTGCCTTGACCCCCACAACCAACAGCCCATCAGGGCCCAAAAATGTATGTGAAGATAAGAGGACTTTCTTCAGCCACAGATTTTTTTGTTTTCCCCTGTTCTTCTAACAATCATCTACACTGTCCTAAAATACTAAAGTCACTGTCACTTGTCATAAAACCAACCCAAGGTGGTACTCCTTTTCTCCAGAACCATAAAGGCTATTCCTCTAAATGACTAGCCCACTAAATGGCTAGCCAATAAGCTGTTTTCCCCAAGAAGTGATTACTGTTATATATAATGTGTTTCAAGGTGTGTTTAATAAATAGGCTCCATAGAATTCAATGGTGTTGTCTGCAGAATGGATTTAGATATCAAGCATAGTAAATTAGTTTGTCAGACAACAATTGAAACACTTTATTGCAATAGAACATTTTTAAGAGATGCAAGCACTTTGAAACTGATATCTATTTGATCCATTGTCTTGTGGTTTCCTAGGGGAGACTCTCCTCTACACCCTCTAGAGAATACAGATATATGAAAGGTCTGATCATGATAAGCTGACACCTGGCTGGATTCTGAGACAGTGTGAGGAATTGACTCTGCTGTGTTTTGAACCCTGGTCCCCAGGCTGCTATACATCTTCCCTACCACTGCGCCAGCCTGCCTTTTGTGAATTTCATTGAGATCTGATAAGCTTGACTCTGCTAGCAATAGTATCAGTACCTACGTCTCTTCAGCTGTGTCTGGTCAGCTGTCTGGTTCTTGGCCTATATAAGGCACTTCCTGTCTCTGTATCCTTGCCAGATTATTGTGTGGTTCCTGATCACTTCAATAAAGCTTGTTCCTGTTTCACCTACAAATTGCTGAACTGGATTATTGCTGACCTTGGCTGTTGGTCTCCACAACCTTGTGATTCCATATCATTACAGAATAATCCGTGTTGATCTTCCTGCTGACTTTGATGCATTTGTGCGTTTGGCAATCCGTATTGATCGGAGACTTTCTGAAAGAAGATTGGAAAGACAGGGCTCTTTTAGACCAAGTACTACTCCAATTTCCTATTCAAGAACTTCTACTCCGATCCCACAAAAACCTACAGACTCTGAGCCAGAGGCTATGCAGGTAAATCTAATAAGAGGGCCATTATCCAACAAAGAAAAACAGTGGCGACGCACTCACAATGTATGCCTGTATTGTGGTAGTGCAGGGCACTATGTCATCAATTGCCCTAGCAAATCCAAAAGAACAATAGCTATGGCGGCTGAGGGTGCACAGATTCAACACCAATCCCAGATTTCAGATCAACTGGATTCTGTCACACAACCCTTGTTTTCTCTGGCTCATAGTGAAGAGGGTATGTTGACTCAACATCCTCATTTTGTGGTGCCTATCACGTTGCAATGTGGTGATCGTAAAGTTTCAACTTCAGCTATGATAGATTCTGGAGCAGGCGGAAACTTTATGGACATTAAATTTGCAGCAGGAAATAGAATTCAGTCTATCCCTAATTCTTCACCTGTGTTAATGGAGGCAGTTGACGGTTCTCCACTTACGTCAGGCCCGGTTACACATGAGACTGTGCCCTTAATGTTGACTGTGGAAGTGAATCACCATGAGGCTATCTCTTTCCACCTAATTTCCTCAACACAGTTTCCAGTGATTTTGGGGGTACCTTGGCTTGCTCTGCATAACCCACAGATTGATTGGAAGATCAGAACTTTGTCCTTTCCTTCAGAACATTGCTTAATGAATTGTCAACCCTCTAAGGTAACACCTGTTGCCACAACAATTAATGAAATGGTTGCTACAAACTTGACTAAGCTTCCTCTACAATATCGGGATTTTGCAGATGTCTGTGATAAGAAGAATGCTGATCAGCTTCCACCACACAGGCCTTATGATTGCCCAATAGAGCTGTTGCCTGGGGCTGCTATCCCATTTGGCCGTATATATTCCCTTTCTGAGCCTGAATTGAAAGCTCTTCGTGAATACCTACAAGAAAAACTTGCCAAAGGCTTTATTCGACCATCTACTTCTCCAGCAGGAGCTCCTATTTTCTTTGTAGAAAAGAAAGATGGCAGCCTAAGGCCATGTGTTGATTACAGGGACATTAATAACATCACTGTTAAAAACGGCTACCCCTTGCCTCTGATTCCTGAACTTTTGGAGAGACTTCGCTCAGCTAAAATATTTCCGAAGCTTGATCTATGGGGGGCATATAATCTTGTTCGCATAAGACCCAATGATGAATGGAAAACAGCTTTCAGAACCAGGTACGGGCATTACGAATATCTAGTAATGCCTTTTGGGCTGTGTAATGCCCCTGCAACTTTCCAGCATCTTATCAATGATGTACTACGAGATCTCCTGGATCAGTTTGTTGTGGCATATTTGGATGATATCCTAATATTCTCTGATAATCTTGAAAACCACAGAAAACAGGTCCGTATAGTTCTAGAGCGCCTTCGTACCCACCGCCTATACATTAAACTCGAAAAATGTGAGTTTGAACAAACAGAAATTCGATTCCTGGGGTATGTAATAACTCCCAAAGGTTTAAGTATGGACGCAAGTAAAATTAAAGCTGTGCTGGACTGGCCCATCCCCAAGAATGAAAAAGATGGTCAGAGATGTGTGGGGTTTGCCAATTTTTACAGGCGTTTCATTAAGAATTTCTCTGCCGTTATTACACTGATCACTTAACTCACACGTAAAGGGACTCCTTTTCAGTGGTCCGATAAGGCGGATACCACATTTTCCCGATTAAAGACTCTGTTTACCACTGCCCCTGTCCTGGTACATTCTCAGCCGGAATTACCATTTATTGTGGAAGTTGATGCTTCTGATTCAGCTGTTGGTGCTATACTGTCTCAAAGGACTGGACCTAAGATGCTGTTACATCCGTGTGCCTTCTATTCCCGCCAAATGGTGCCAGCAGAAAGAAACTATGACATGGGGAATAAAGAACTATTGGCTATAAAAGCTGCCTTCACCGAATGGAGACATCTCTTGGAGGGAGCTACCCATCCAATTACTGTCCTCACAGATCACAAAAATCTGGAATGTATTCGATCAGCGAAGAGACTGTCAGCCAGACAAGCACGCTGGTCCCTATTCTTCTCAAGGTTGAATTTTTTGGTTACATACCATCCTGGCTCCAAGAATGGTAAGGTGGATGCCTTGTCTAGAATAGCTGACCCCCTCCATACTACCGTAACAAAGACTACCATCTTGCCGGAGGATATATTTATAGGAGTTACATTTCCTTCTGATCTGATGTCTCGCATTAAAAAGGGCTACGCTGAAGACCCAGTTCTTTGTGATCCTCCTCGTGACCTCCATATGACGATGCTTAATGGGTTTTGGATTTTTCAACAACGTCTGTTTGCTCCGGAGTCAGTGCAACTGGACCTTTTACGTCTCTACCATGACTCAAAACCAGCAGGTCATCCAGGAATCCGAAAGACGCAAGACCTACTTGCCCGATCCTTTTGGTGGCCGAAGTATCATGAGGATGTTAAGAAGTATGTGTCCTCTTGTGATGTATGTGCCAGACATAAGACTCCTCGCTCATCCCCTGTTGGCTTGCTTCAGCCTCTTCCGATTCCTCATCGTCCCTGGGGATCTATATCCATGGACTTTATTGTGGAACTACCTCCCTCTCAGGAACACACTACCATTCTTGTTGTTGTGGACAGGTTAACTAAGATGGGTCATTTCATACCAGCTTGTGGTCTCCCTTCAGCTAAACAGACGGCTGACCTGGTTATTCGGGAAATATTTCGCTTACATGGAGTGCCCGATTAAGTAGTTTCTGACAGGGGAGTGCAGTTTACATCTCATTTTTTGGAAACATTTTTGTTCTAATCTAGGTATTAATGTAAATCTGTCGTCAGCTTTTCATCCGCAAAGTAATGGACAGACTGAGCGAACCAACCGGACTTTGGAGCAATATTTGCGGTGCTATATTAGTTACCTGCAGGATGACTGGTTGGATTTTCTACCCACGGCGGAGTTTGCCTATAACAATGCCCAACACTGCTCCACTTCTTTGAGCCCATTTTTTGCCAACTATGGTTACCATCCGACCTTTCTAGTTAGTCTCCCAATTACTACTTCCATTCCTGCTGTCACTGACCGGCTAACCGCCTTACGTGATTCCCAAGCACTGTTGAAAGAGACTCCCGAATTCTATGAAAATACATCCAGTGTTTCACGTTGCACTGCTTAAACCTTTTCATGAAAATACTTTCCCTGGCCGAGCCCTGCCTTCCCCACCTCCAGTCCTCGTGGATGGTGAGGATGAATACGAAGTGGAAAAAATTCTTGACTCCAGGATCTTCCGTAACAAGCTTCAGTATCTGGTTCGCTGGAAAGGCTATGGTGAGGAGGAGAGTTCGTGGGAACCAGTGGACAATATTCACGCTCCTGATCTCCTTCGGTCCTTTCATGTGCAGTACCCTGCTAAACCAGGTAATAGGGCATCCAGAGGCTGCACCTATAGAGGCGGGGGTAATGTGAGGAATTGACTCTGCTGGGTTTTGAACCCTGGTCCCCAGGCTGCTATACCTCTTCCCTACCACTGCGCCAGCCTGTCTTTTGTGAATTTCATTGAGATCTGATAAGCTTGACTCTGCTAGCAATAGTATCAGTACCTAAGTCTCTTCAGCTGTGTCTGGTCAGCTGTCTGGTTCTTGGCCTATATAAGGCACTTCCTGTCTCTGTATCCTTGCCAGATTATTGTGTGGTTCCTGATCACTTCAATAAAGCTTGTTCCTGTTTCACCTACAAATTGCTGAACTGAATTATTGCTGACCTTGGCTGCTGGTCTCTACAACCTTGTGATTCCATATCATTACAGACAGTCAACTTTCCCAGTGGGGACCCTGCCTCTACCTCCAGAAGGTCCATATGCTATAGTGAAGGTCTCACTATTTGATGGGGAGATAAGCCGACACCTGGTTGGCAGGGGTCTATGTAAATGCTTGATCGTATGGAAAAAATATATAAAGGTTAGACCCAAGGAATAACGATTATGCTCTTTTGGCGAAACATAGAAATAGGGTGTTTCATCTAGTTGGAAGGCTTTTATTATTTTTCTGGGCTTTAATCACTTTGTAATCACAAAATGTGGCATGTCTTTAAAGAGATGGGAGTGCCAGATAATGGGACAACAGAATGGTTCAAGATCGGGAAAGGAGTGCGATAAGGTTGTATATTATCACCTTATTTATTCAACTTATATGCAGAATACATCATGCGTAAGGCTGGACTGGATGAATCCAAAGCTGGAATCAATATTTCTGGAAGGTATATCAACAACCTCAGATACGCCAAAGAGAGTGCAAAAGTTGGCCTGCTGCTTAGCGTTAAACGGACTCAGATCATGGCAAACGGCAATCTCACTTCCTGGCAAATAGACGGGGGAACAAGAAGAGTCAGTTACAGATTTTATTTTCCTTGGATCCAAGATCTCTGCAGATGGTGACTGTAGTCATGAAATTAAAAGATGTTTGCTTTAGGGGAGGAAAGCTATGGCAACCTTGGACAGGCTAGTAAAAAGTAAAGATATTAAACTACCAAAAAAGGTCTGCGTAGTTCGAAGTATGAAATTCCCAGTAGTAACTTACAGAAGTTATTGCTGGATCATAAAGAGGTCTGAGCCATGTAGAATTCACGCCTTTGAATTGCAGTTGGGAAGAGATGATGTAGAAGTTGAGAAGGCACGAGTCCCTGTTTCATTTTTTATTTTCTTTACTAATCAGTCTACTCTTTTTTTATTTAATTTTAGGCAAATTTCAAATCTATTAAGGCAGTTTTTCATCTGCAAGCAGAGCTACAAAATAATGTAAGTAAACTATATATATTAGTTATTATTTTGCCATTGATGACATCCCCCCCTGTGGAATTATCTCACACCCCATAAATAAACATGCATCATGTTTTAAGCACTATGTTTTAATCTTCTACATGTTTATATGTCATGATATCATAACAAATATAGTTATAATATGAAAACACCTGTATACCTGTGGCTAAGCAATATCATATTGCGATAGTAATAGTACTATTGGCCATCTGATTGTCGTAAGCATTCCTTTTGAGATACCACATTATTGCTTTTATCTGCATTTGGTCATGACATCTGATTTTTCATGACAGATACAGCATTGTTTGCACTCCAGACCAAGTTGCGATAACAGGGCCAAGTTGCAGAGTTTTAGTACAAATTACCGGGTACCAGGACAAGTGACAGAAATTAATTATTGATTTAAAAAATGATAAACACCTTCCTCCAAAATGAATAACACCATGCATATGTGTCCCAAAAAGAGCATAAGCTTTATTTTTCATTATATATTTTAGTAAACATCACATTAACACCTTATACCCCTTTTGAAATACCCGATGTGACTAAGATCTGACTCAAAGGATTTACATAGTAATTGAGGTTGAAAAAAGACTTTTAGACCATCTAGTTCAACTTTTTAATATCTCATCTGATCTGCAATATGCTGATTAATTGTTAATTGATCCAGAGTAAGGCAAACAGAAAAATAAAACAAGTGAAACTTTGCCAATAGTCTCAAAAGGGAAAAAAATAATTCCTTCCTGACCCCAGATACTGGCGATATGATTCCTCCCTGGATCAATACTCCCTCTCTAATTACCCAGGATAACCCAGAATGCCCTGTTTATTTAAAAATATATCCAATCCCTTTTTAAAGTTATCTATTGAATCTGTTGTCACCACCTCCTTTGATAGAGAATTCCACAGATAAAACACCCTTACTGTCCTCTTGTCAGTCTAAAATCTCTTGACTCAAAAATCTTTCTACTGACCATGGATGTATTTATATAGGGTAATCATATGCCTTCTTAGATGCCTTTTTTTCGAGAGAAAATAGGTTCAATTTGATTAGTCTTCCTTCATAACTTAGCCCCTCCATTCCCCTTATTAGTTTTGTCATCCTTCTCTGTACTTTTTCCAGTTCTAAAATGTCCTTTTAATGAAGTGGTGCCCAAAATTGTACTCCATATTCTAAATGAGGGAATACTAGGGATTTGTTTAGTGGAAGAATTATATTAGTTTGCCTGGCTTCTATACCCTTCTTAAAGCATGCTAATATTTTATTTGCCTTTGCAGACGCTGCTTGTCTTTGAGAACTATTATGTAGGTGGTTGTCCACAAGCACTCCCAAATCCCTTTCAATATCTCATACCCCTAGATTTGATGCATTAAGATTATAAATTGCATCATTATTTTTCCTTCCCAGATGCATAACTTTACATTTATTCGTATTAAATCTCATCTGCCATTTAGATGCCCATTTCTCTAATTTATGCAAATCTTTTTGGAGGGAAAGTATATAATTTTCTGATTTAATTACCATGCACAACTTAGTGTCATCAGCAAAAATGGAGACAATACTTTACAGTCCTACTTCTAAGCCATTAATAAATATGTTAAAAAGAAAAGTACCTAACACTGAACCCTGAAGAACCCCTACTAACCACATTAGTCCAATCTGACTATGTTCCATTTACAACAACCCTTTGCTTCCTGTCTTTTAACCAGCTCTCAATCCATTTGCATATATTTACTGCAATTCCTGTATCCCTTAGTTTGCACAATAGTCTCACATGTGGCACTGTATCAAAGGCCTTTGCAAAATCTAAAAATACTACATCCACTGAGTTGCCTTGATCCAATTTCCTACTAACTTCCTCATAGAAACCAATTAGATCTGTTTGACATGACAAATCCCTCATAAATCCATATTGATTCCAATTTATAATCCTGTTCAAATCTATAATTCCCTGGATTTGCTCTTGCTCCCTTCTTAAATATAGGTATCACATCTGCTTTTCTCCAGTCATCTGGTAGAGACCCAGTGTTGAGTGAATCTTGAAAAATTAGATATAATGTTTGGCTATTACAGAACCCAGTTCTCTCAGTAACGTTGGATGTATTCCATTAGGACCTGTGGCTTTAGTAACATTTATTTTTTCCAATCACTTTAGGATTTCTTCCTGCTTTAACCAATTATTTGGTGAAGGTAGTGTAACTCCATTATGTTGCAGTGTCCCAACCACTGGTACCTCCCTTGTGTATACCGAAGAAAAGAACCTATTTAGCTCATCTGCCTTTTCCTGGTCACTAATTATCATACGGCCTGTGTCACATTGTAATGCTCCTATAGCTTCCTTTCTGGTCCTCTTCCCATTAGTATTTTAAAAAAAATATTTTAGGGTTAGTCTACTCTCCTTTGCAACTAATTGTTAATTTTCTATTTTAGCCAGTGTAATAGCGCTTTTGCAAGCCTTGTATTCACGTAAAGCAGTCTCTGCCCCCTCCTGTTTGTATAATTTAAATGCCTGTTTTTTACTTCATATCTTGATCTTTAATTCATTGTTAAGCAACATTGGATGTAATTTACTCCTTTTACTTTTATTTCCACATATGCCAATATGTATGTACTAGCGAATTGCCCGTCAAAAAATGACGGCAATGAAATTGTAAGGTAGCTAATGCTGTTTGGTGTGTAATAATGAAATATGTAATACATTAATAAATGAATATACTTTACCTATTTTGAAGCATTGTGTTGAAGAGCTGCAATATGTTTTGATGTTGCTGCAGCATTAGTGGTGTGGAGCTGCTGTGTAAGGGTGCTGAATGTGTGCAGTGTAATACTGTGCGTGCGCGAGACCAAACCGTTAGAGTAGTCGTGTACTTTCGCATTGGCGTAAAATGGCGGGTAAAGTGTGGTATGCGTCTTAGCGGAATATCCGTAGGTCTTTTGTGGTGTTTTGCGAGTTTCTTGTGGTGTTTTGCGTGTTTAGAGTGCTGTAGCCTCGTTTTGTTCGGCTGCCATTTTTTCTCTCGCTTAGAGAATTTTTTAGTGTCTAAACTCTTTTATTTTGAGTTAAATGAAGGTGTAACTTGCTTTTTTGATGTCCTGGATGCTCCCTCTTGCTATAGGTAAGCTTTTTAGGTATGTGTTGTGTGTATTTATTGTGTTTTAAATTTTGTTATGTTCGCGGGTTGCGTACGATTTATGCGAGGTCGTAATGTGTGCTAATGTGTCTCGTATGTTGTTTGCGTTTGTAGCCCCGTTTTCGTTTTGTTCAGCTGACATTTTTTCTCTCGCTTAGAGAATTTTTTAGTGTCTAAACTCTTTTATTTTTAGTTAAATTAAGGTGTAAGTTGGTTTTTTGAGGTCCTGGATGCTCCCTCTTGCTGTAGGTAAGCTTTTTATGTATGTGCTGTGTGTATGTATTGTGTTTTGAATTTTGTAATGTTCGTGAGTTGCGTCCGAGTGTTGCGAGGTCGTAATGTGTGTTAACGTGTCTCGTATGTTGTTTGCGTTGCGAGGTAAAGTTTGCGAGGGTCATAGTTGGTGTGTCGTGTTGTTTGCGAGGGTCGCAGTTGCTGGCAAGGAGCTCCTTGGCGCTCCTTGCCAGCAACTGAGGCCCTCGCCCGCAGCCCTCGCTATGCTATATATCACAACTATATATGTGATATTTAGTAAGGATTTCAATGCTGTCCATTTATGTTCACTATTTTTACCTGCCAGTTCTTTTTCCCAGTCTATATGTTGTATTGCTACCTTTAGACCATTAAATCTGCCCTTTTAAAATTTTGAGTTTTTGTTGGCCCCCTACAGTTTTGTTTGTTTAATTCAATCTCAAATGAGACTGTGTTGTGATCACTGTTTCACAAAGGTTGCCCTATTTCAACATTTGATACCATATCAATATTATTTGTGATGACTAAATCCAAGTATAACCTGGGCCAGATAATGATCCCTGAGTGTACTAAAGAACCTGCTCCCTTTTTCGGTACTGCTGTTTTCACTCATTCAGTTTATTTCAGGGTTTTTAAAATCTCCCATTTTTAGAACTGCATTTTCAATCTGTAATAATAATTGCATTTCCTCACTTTCAATTATATTTGGGGGTTTATAGCATACTCCTACCAATATTCTTTTGGAATTTGCTGCTCCACTATTTAACTCTACCCACAAACATTCAATATTACCACTAGTTCCATCATATACATCTTCTTTGACTGTAGGCTTAAATTCAGACTTAACATACAGACAAATCCCTCCTCCCCTTTTACCATTGTCCCTATCTTTCCTAAAAAGGTTATACCCATCCAGATTAACTTTCCAGTCATCCCACCATGTTTTAGTAATGCCTATTAAATCCCATTTCTCATTTACTGCTAATAATTCTAAACCATTTTTCCTGGCAAGCTTCTGGCATTAGCAAGCATACACCTTATGCTATGAGACTGTAGTTCTGGAGTGCTGGCCACTATACTTGAGTTACTGAGCAGTACCTCGCTTTTGACCATACTAACCCTCCCGCATCTCCTCCCACATGTCTAGTTAATTAATTCCTTAGCCCATCTACACTTACTACTCCATTACTTCTATTTAGTCCTTCACCCCCACCTATTTGTTTAAATTTAACAGATTTGATGGCAGCCTTACTCTTTCCCCACCTAGGTGCCAATGGGTCTACAGTCCCAGTTATCAGCTATCTCCAGACAGGATCTGGGCTCAGCAGGGGGTGATTAGATAGTTACTGGAAAGAGTGACTGGGTGAGGGATTTTAATCATAATCTACCTAGTAAACCACAGAACTGGTGTACGAGTCTTACAGAGTGTAGTAGGGTTGGCTATCAGGCCCAGAGTAACTCTTGAGCGAGGAGGGAATAGTGGTTATTACACAGGACTATGCGACAGTGTTTCCCCGCTCCCTAGCTGATACCTTTAAGGAGTCAGAGGGGAGTTGGCTAAAAGGTCAGAGAGGGCTTTGGGATATACTCACTTTTTGGTGGCTGACCAAGACTTCCATAATACTTTTAGACATTCAGGCTCCAATTAGATTGAATATGGGGTCACGAATAATGGCTAAGTTGAAGTATTTCATTATTTGTGGTTAACCACAAGATACAGGATCAAAAGGAGTATTGCTTGCAGACCACTTGAAACTACCTAACCCATGTCTATTGAAAGAAGTGCTGTTTTGAAAGCCTTGTTACCTATAATTGATGGCTTAATGATGTTCTTGAATCTCCCATAGACTTCTATGCAGCCTGATTCATAGCTTAAGGTGAGTTTGATTACGAGCAAGACCACAGCCTAGCCCTGGGAGTAAACTGGGTACTGAAAGTGTCTACTGCTCACCCTTAAAATGGTATCAACCACAAAATATTTTTATTAGCACAATATAATAGTTTCAAAATAAAACACATTTTGCACATAGAATAAATGCTAAAAAATTAAAAAAAATTAGACCTTTAGGTTTAAATGACTGTGTGAAAAGGGCTCTTGGGGGCCCAGGGCATACAACCAGCAATTTGGGCCCAAAATTACACATCAGCATACATCCACAAATGATACAGCTCTTTTTAAAAAGCTCTGATGGGAATCACTCTCGAGTTAGAAATTTTTTGGACACTAGCCCATGGATCTACCTGATTGCCATCATAAAAAAGTCCATGAGTTCAGAGAGGTAATGACAACTGCACCCCTTCCAGTCAGTCGGATGGTTCCCTTACTTGTCCTCTTGGTGGGAAAGTCCATTAGCATTCTGGGGGACCTTTCCTCACTGAATAACAAAATAAAAATTGGTGCACAAGACTCCAACGAAGCAACTGTACAATGTCTCCAGCCACCAGGGACAAAACAAAGGGTTGTGATCGGTGACCCCCACAAATTTCCTTCCATACAGCTAGTCCAAACCACCACTAAGGACTCCTGATCCACCTCAGCATAGGCTACCTCACTGGGTAGGAGCTTTCGACCAAGGTAGACGATGGGGTGCTTACAACCCTGTTCATCCACTCATAACCCTGTTCATCCTTCCGGCTAAGCACAGCCCCCAGATCATAGGTAGAAGCATCAGTTGGGATTATGAAGGGGCACTGGTAGTCAGGAACAGCCAGAACAGGGGAGCACATGAGGGCAGCATGAATCCAGCAGAGACATCAGATTATTTTTTTTATTGAAAACTTAATTACCTTTTCCCTGATTAATTATGCTCTTCGTGAGAATCAAGCTACTTAGGAGAATGTGTTCATGTAATCAAAAGAACTCAAAACCCATCCAAATCAATAATTGTTTAGTGTATGCTGTCATGCAATTAGGATGTGATATGGTATGTTGCCCTAAAAAGACAGCAAATAGCAAATAGCAAAATCAAGGTAGCCAGATTATAAGAATATAGTTGTAACTAAAACTACTTAGGTTGTAGCTAAATAGAATTCTTATAAAAGTATTAGATTATTCCATAAAGGACTTTATGACAGAATTGATATATATAGTGGGTAACCACAGAGATAAGACAAAAAGGGCAGAGGTTTATTCCAGAGAGTGACAGACAGAAAAGCCCAGAGCTTTCATTTGTCTTAATGGATAAACCCTTTCTTTTTCACCCACTTTCAGTTACAGGACTGCTTTCCACCAATTGCAATGTTTGACGTTCTGCCTGCAAGAGAGCAGTCTCCATGTTTTATAATTATATACACTATGAGCCTCATTCAATTGAGGCATCGGGAGATCCAGGCTTCCATAATGGAGGCTGCAGTTTATTTTGCTATTCAACTGGAGTCTTTTTGCATGCTTCGACTGGGTTACGGGCTCCGGCCACCGATTCCTTGCGATGGTTAACATCGCAAGTTAAAGGTGATGGACTATAACATTGGCTTTATTAATTTTTATAATTTTGGACAATGCAGGTTTGCGGGGTTGATTGCATATTGGACCCCACATTTCTAGTTGATTGACATGTCACCTCCATGTTTTACGGATGTAATGATGATGAGCTCCTTTTCTATTGGCTGTTTCTAACTCAGGATTTATGACCTTGCTTAATTGATCATGATCACACTCTGAAATGCTACTTACGATGGCATGGTTTACGGTTTTCATCTTTCGGCCGGTAACTTGCGAGCTTGATCAATTGAATAGCAGCGCAAGTATAGCATGCTGCGGGCCCACAGACATACGGCCTACATCCCGGGAATTACGGCCTCCGAATTGAATGAGGCTCTATATTCGTATGACCTTTGGTCTACATATTTCGTTCACATATTTTGGGTTATTGAATTACCCATTGTGTGTTATCTCGCCCCTGTTGATAGCGTGTGGTTAAAACAATAAGGAATTTTATACAAGTGCGCAAGTCTTCCAATTATCTTTCTTCATACAGTTTTGTATTCTTTCTCGAAGGCCTTCTCAGGCATCTGAAATTATTTGGCCTAACTTTGAGATGCTTGTGTATGAGACCAAAATTATTAATTCTTCATATAATGAATGAGCAGACAGCATGGATATATGTACTTAAAGTGGTAAATAATCAACATCATATTACAAATAAAATAGATGATACAGACATGATCTTTTTAGCTACAAAAGAAACGACAATGCATACATCCTATGTATGACGCTGCAGAATATGTTGGCGCATTATAAATAATACATCATTAAAGTAATAATAATCATAATAATTTAAAAAAAATCCATGAGGCACAGAACAGTTAAAGAATTATTTTGGTGTTACAAATCAATTTGATCATTTGTCAACATCTATCGTTACCTTAACTCTAAATTGTATTTTTATTTATGATAGTTGAGAAATGGCCTCTTGACAAAAAATGTTCTTAACAAAACTGAATAAGAAATGAAAAAAAAAAAAAAAAAAAATATATATATATATATATATGTTGTTGTTATGTAGCTATTCAGTCATGTCCAACTCTCTA
Organism: Discoglossus pictus; assembly: GCA_027410445.1. NCBI lineage: Eukaryota > Metazoa > Chordata > Amphibia > Anura > Alytidae > Discoglossus > Discoglossus pictus. The sequence continues at coordinate 97,493,103 of CM050173.1, read as the reverse complement.
TGACCCTATGAGCCCGCAGCATGCCAGGAATATCTGTTAGCCACTGCCCCTTGAGATGCCTCAAAGTCATGTTAATTGCTTCAATTACCTCATCTATCCATCTCCGCCATCCCCTTCTTTGTATTCCTTCAATCTGCCCCAGCATCAGTGTCTTCTCTAGGGAATACGGTCACCTCATGATGTAGCCAAAATATTTGAACTTCAGCCTCATGATCAAAACTTCCAGTGGACCATTTAGCTTGATTTCCTGTAGTACTGAATTATTGGATCTTCTTGCAGTCCAGGGGACTCTAACCAGTTTTCTCTAGCACCACAATTCAAAGGAGTCAATTCTACTGTGCTTAGCCTTCTTTATGGCCCAGTTCTCACAACTGTTTGTTACCACTGGTAATACCATAGTTCTAATGATGCAGACCTTTGTTGACCTCTTTTTAATAGCTTGTGTAGACTTGTCGAAGGTTTTTCTCCCCAGAAGCAAAAGCATTTTACTTTCATAGCTGTAGACACCATCTGATGACATCTTGGAACCCAGGAAGATAAAATTTGTCACTGCCTCCACTTATTTCCCATCTATTTGCCGGGCAATTTGGAATATTTTCTGTCCTTTTAACATTGAGCAGCAGACCAGCTTTTGCACTCTGAGCTTTTACGCTCATCAATGGGTCCTTTAGTTCCTCCACACTTTCAGCCATCAGATTAGTTTCATTCTAGTATCTTAGGATGTAGAGGTTGTTGATATTTCTCCCAACACTATTGATTTCTGCTTTGGATTCATCCAGCCCAGCCTAATGCATGATCCATTCCGTATTGAAGTTGAAAAAAATAAGGTGAGAATACACATCCTTGTCGCACACCTTTCCCAATCTTGAACCATTTGGTTGTTCCATGTTCTGAACGTGGCTTCTTGGTCCACATACAGATTCCTCAGGAGGTGGATGAGATGGTCTAGTACTCCCATCCTCTTAAAAACTGCCTAAATGTCAGTTTGATCCACACAGTCAAAAGCTTTAGAGTAGATAATGATTCAGAAGCAAATGTTTTTTTTTTCTGGTACTCACTTGCTATTTTTTATTATACAGCAGATCTCTTGTGTCTCCGGGAAGCCCAGCTTGAAAAATCTGGTAGTTCCTGGTCCATTATATTCTAGGAGTCAAGCTTGAAGTATTATGCATTATCTTGATGGCATGTGAAATTAGTGCAATTGTTCAATAACTGGAGCACTTTTTTGGCACTGCCTTTTTTGGTATTGGGATGTAGAAGACCCTTTTCCAGTCTACCGGTTATTATTTTCCAAACACACACACACTCATATATATATTTGAGAAAAGTATGGAAAGATTCCACAAACAAATGCTGCTGGTCTCTGTAGACATCCATGATAACTGGTTGACGGCTTCCTGATTTAAAGGGAAGTTTGCATCTCTGTAGAAAGGCCTGGATGATATTTATATGACTATTTACATCTGGGCATTTGGATTATAAATGTCAAAAGTTCCAATAGCTTTGCAAATCTACTCTCTTTACCCCTTTACAACTTTCTCTACCCTGTTCATCACATTCCTGGGTTCAAACTATCAGGAAGTGCTAAAGCTGAACAAGAAGTATCATCATATATATAGTTGTGGATCTTGCACCATAGGCGCTCATTGCAGCCCAAACGATGAGCGCCGCAGGAGCTCATCGCAAGGGACGCACTTTTTTGCAATAAGCACCATAGGCGCTCATTGCAGCAATTGTAGCCTTTCGGCTAAGTGGGGGGGAAAAAGGCGGCCTAAAAAAGTAAATCTTTCAAAAAAGGCTCAAAACAAGTCCGAAGTTAGTAACAATTAGGCACGAGAATCTCGCAACACTTTAAAAAAACAAGGCTGTAACACTTAGGCACTCATTGAGAGGATCACAAGACTTGCGCAGGAAGAGAGAGGAGAAAGACACAGGGGAGGGGGAAATTGCAAACAACAAAAGTTGTGGGTTGCAAAGGCCTGCAATGAGTGGCGAAGGTGCTCACATTGTGTGGCAAACAGCATTAAATTATAATGCCATCATATTTGACGGGCAAGTAGCTAGTCCTATACATAAAGACAGACACAAATGCCAAGATTCTCTAAGCTTTGCATGGGCTGCCAAGTGCTTTTATGAGTCTGTAGTGGCATGGGGAAAAAAACTAGAGCACAGCCATCACATAGGATCACTTTTCAGCCCCCATAAAGTTTAGTGAGTCTTGGCAAAAGACAGAGGGAGAAAATAAGTATGTAAATCTTTTTAATAAAGGTTTACCAGGTCTATGCCAAAGATTTGTGTGAAGCAATATAATTGATGCTGTATTATTTTATACTATAAAAGAAATTACAAGCTCTGTGAGTTCCTTTATTGTGATGCCTGTTTAGCTTTTATTTGAAATTATACATATGCAATTTACAAAGCACAGAAATAACAAAAGTTAACAAAACCTCATCAAGTCGTTTACAATGAGCGACACTTTAATTAAGTGCTCTGCCTAACTATGGAGACACATTCATTCTGTGTCATATTATATAAATCATCAGGGGAGCAATTATTGCATTGAAGTTTTGTAGGAAGCTACATAAAGAAGAGAATTTGTTCATTGGCTGCCACAAAATAAAACGATTGTTTAATGCATAATTAAACAACTATTTCACATAGAATAGAGTTGTAATTATTAGTTCTTGCTGTTATCCATTGCAAAGACTATCAGCCTTATTAAATTGTGATTCGGCAAATTTAAAAGGGCTCTATATAAGCACACAGCATATTTTTTTACAGAAGTTTTTAGTTAGTGAACTTCTATCTAAAAGCAAGGTCTTCACTAACTAAAAACTTCTGAAAAAGAAATATGCTATGTGCTTATATAGAGACCTTATAAATTTGCTGACTCACAATTTAATAAGGTTGTATGTTTTAATAAAGTCCCTAAAGGAATAAGTCTGCATTAACTTATCCAGAGACATACAATTGCTATAAATGTCAAATACTCCACTCTGCAAATCCAAAGTACACCTATCCATTATTAGAATTATTTGTTTTTAAGGTGCCAGAATACTCAGACCATAATAAAAGGATAATGTATATGCTTCTAAAAGAAGCTGAGGGTCAATTTAGTTACATGAGATAATGAAGAAGATGATGATATAAATCCCATTGACTATTAAACAGACTATTAAACTTGAAGTTGTGGGGAGGATTAATTAGTAAAATAATTTTAGAGCATGGCAAGTATTTACTGAATTTACTTTCCCTTTTGCATTTCGATCTCAAAGATAAATCTTCTCCTTGCCACTTCCATGAGGTATATCATAATATACACTAAGATTTACCCCCTACACAAAGTGAGTGAGATGGTTTCTATCACCTAACACTGAAGGGAATTTATGAAGCATCTCAAATGGCTGAGATGAGGTGAGAAAGTTGTCTCCATTTTTGATATATAATATAGTGAATACAGGAAGGCAGGAATTTGCATCTCGTAAATATGTAGCAATTAATATAAATATCTCTCTCTTTCTCTCTCTCTGTCAAAAGCAAGGAAATAAATACAATTGAAAATTGAAAATAAATTACATTGTTCTCAGATGTTGGGGGTTTCCCAATTGAAGGCTATAAGCTAAGGGTAAAGCTATACCTCGAAAAATGTATGATAGAATCTTCCAATGACACTGGGACCTTTAATTCCCTCATAACATCTCACCAGTATTGTACATTTCAGAAATAAGGACAAATACAAAACTGAATTCAACCCTGAGTAAATATACAGAGGATCAAGGTGGATAGAACATTACTATTAGTTCTGAACTGCTGTCAAACTGATGTCCCAATGTTTCAGCTACAACATATCTTCCTCTACTATTAAACAATTAAGCTATTATAAGTTCCATTTACTTCTTAGTTCTTGAATGTCCTCACACTGAGACTATATTAAGCTCCCCGCCTCTGCTTAACATTTAAATTAGTAACAGTTCGTATACATTAAGAGCATACTGTGAATTGCTGAATAACTTTACCAAATTCTACAGTTTGTGGACAGCACAGCTACTGAGTGCATTTAATTAACTTTGTAACTTTGTATGTCTTTATACAGGTACAGGGACAAGAAACAAATTATTGTAGTGTATTTTATAATCACAGTAATTATTATATATATATATATATACTGTATATATATATATATATATATATATATATATATATATATATATATATTTATTATATATAGTATCAGTAAGTGAGTACACCCCTCACATTTTTGTAAATATTTTATTATATCTTTTCACGTGACAACACTGAAGAAATTAACCATTCTACAATGTAAAGTAGTAAGTGTACAGCCTGTATAACAGTGTAAATTTGCTATCCCCTCAAAATAACTCAACACACAGCCATTAATGTCTAAACTGTTGGCAACAAAAGTGAGTACACCCCTAAGTGGAAATGTCCAAATTGAGCCCAAAGTGTGAATATTTTGTGTGTCCACCATTATTTTCCAGCACTGCCTTAACCCTCATGGGCATGGAGTTCACCAGAGCTTCAAAGGTTGCCACGGGAGTCCTCTTCCACTCCTCCATAATGACATCACAGAGCTCGTGGATGTTAGAGACCTTGTGCTCCCCCACCTTCCATTTGAGGGTGCCCCACAGATGCTCAATAGGGTTTAGGTCTTGTGACATGCTATGCCAGTCCGTCACCTTTACCTTCAGCTTCTTTAGCAAGGCAGTGGTCTCCTTGGAGGTGTGTTTGTGGTCGTTATCATGTTGGAATACTGCCCTGCGGCCCAGTCTCTGAAGGGAGGGGCTCATGCTCTGCTTCAGTATGTCACAGTACATGTTGGCATTCATGGTTCCCTCAATGAACTGTAGCTCCCAAGTGCCGTCAGCACCCATGCAGGGGGGTGGGGGATCAGGCTGTCAGTGCTCAGACCATACGCTGCACACTGCATCAAATCGGTTATCCCAGAAGGATGCCTCTTCTAAAGATGATGCACAAGAAAGCCTGCAAAAAGTTTGTTGAAAACAAGCAGACTAAGGACATGGATTACTGGAACCATGTCCTGTGGTCCAATGAGACCAAGATAAACTTATTTGGTTCAGATGGTGTTAAGCATGTGTGGCGGCAACCAGCTGAGGAGTACAAAGACAAGTGTGTCTTGCCTACAGTCAAGCATGGTTATGGGAGTGTTATGGTCTGGGCCTGCATGAGTGCTGCCAGCACTGGGGAGCACAGTTAATTGAGGGAACCATAAATGTCAGGAGGAGTGGAAGAGGGCTGGAAGAGGACTCCAGTGGCAACCTGTGAAGCTCTGGTGAACTCCATGCCATGGAGGGTAAAGGCAGTGCTGGAAAATAATGGCGGCCATACAAAATATTGACACTTTGGGCACAATTTGGACATTTCCATTAAGGGGTGTACTCACTTTTGTTGCCAACACTTTAGACATTAATGTCTGTGTGTTGTGTTATTTTGAGGGGAAAGCAAATTTACACTGTAGTACAGGCTGTACACTTACTACTGTACATTGTAGCAGAGTGTCACTTTTGTGAGATACTGTATATATATATATATATATATATATATATATATATATATATATATATATATACCGTATATACTCTAGTATAAGCCAAGTTTTTCAGCCCTTTTTTTAAGACTGAAAAGGGCCCCTCGGCTTATACTCGAGTTATCACCCCCGTGTCTCTCTTTCCCCTTTGTCTCTCTTTCCCCCCCCCGTGTCTCTCTTGAGGATGAGGAGGGGGGTTTAGGATGAGGAGGGGGGTTGAGGATGAGGATAGGGTGTTGAGGATAAGGAGGGGGGTTGATGATAGGGGATAGGGGGGTTGAGGATGAGGATGGGGGGGTTGAGGATAGGGGGGTTGAGGTTGAAGAGGGGGTTTGAGGAGGGGGGTTGTTGAGGGAGATTGAGGAGGGAGGATGAGGAGGGTGATAAGGGAGGGGAGGGAAAGAGACACAGGGAAGGGAGTGGATGGAAAGAGACACATGGAAGGGAGAGGGGGGCAGAGGCACCATGAAGGGAGAGGGGGAAGACACACAGGGAAGGGAGAGGGGGGAAGAGACACAGAGAAGGGGAGGGGGGATGAGACACAAGGGAGGGAAAGGAGAGGAAGAGAAACAGGGGAGGGAGATTGGGGGAGACACAGGGGAGGGGGGGGGGAGACACAGGGGAGAGAGAGGGGGGACACAAGAAAGGAGCACAGAGGGCACACAAGAGGGGGACACAGAGGGCACAAGAGGGACAAATGAGGCAGCACATTTCCCACCCTCGGCTTATACTCGAGACACAAGTTTTCCCAGTCTTTTGTGGTAAAGTAGGTGCCTTGGCTTATACTCGGGTCGGCTTATACTCGAGTATATACAATATATATATATATATATATATATATATATATATATATATATATATACAGTATATATATATATATATATGTGTGTGTAAATTTATTATGGTATAGAAAACTTTTTGAAGGTCAATATGAGCTTATATTTTTTTATCTAGGGGTTTAAAGATCTTAGTTGGCTCTGGCCAATACCCTATATCTCTGTGGTTATTTGAAAAGACAACTGTAAGCAATTGTTTTTCTTTATGGTATTTTGAATGACCAATGATATTTGGCTAAATGTTATTAGAAGGCAAATAAATAAAAACACAACCCTTAATTTTTTACTTTTCTACATAATTAATCTTTACTGAAGGTCTCTATGTTCTTTACTAAATATGTTTATGTCTCAACATGGTGAGTGATTGTCAACTAATAACCTCTGCATAAGTGATGAGAGTACTAGCAGTAGTTATGGCTATGCTCATATTGTGCAGATATAGCTTCCTTTCTGCAGCCTAAGTCTGACAATGAAAACTGAAATGGTTGATTCCCCAGGAGCATAAGTGTGTAAAAAAGTTATAATAGGTAATGAGAGGTATTTTCAAGTGAAGTTCTTCAAAAGAGTATATTTGGTCCTTTAAATGTTTGAGATGGATTTTCCTATATGCATCTTGATCCTCTCAAATACTTATGTTTCAGATTGCTTTAGTAGATATTGCAGTTTTGAGATCCGTATTCCAAGATTCATTCACTTATAATTAAAGAACTTCTGTGCTCTTTATCAAATATATTGATGTCTGCAGAAAAACCCACATGATGTAATGAAAAGATGATTCACAGGGTAAGACATTTGTAGAACCAAAGCAAATAAATTGTATAGAACATTTCTGCTGCGTCATAGTGTACCAAGGATATTGTGCAGATTTTAAAATAGCCTGGATCTAACTGTATGAAGGAAAGGGCCTGAAGAAATATTGTATATAATGACAGATTTTAAGATAATGGAAATCTTCTAATATACTGTATGTCTAAGAGCAGAAGAGTTAGCTTTCATGTATGTTCTATGAGTAGGGATAATGTTTGCTAAAAAAAAAATCCATATGATAGTCGTCCCTGTCCTGCTAAGAACTTTATAACTCATAACCTTATTTACTGCAAGTTGGTAAAGGCAAGTACTTTTCTACATATTTGAAGATTAATTACCAGACAGATTGAAGAAGGATCAAGGAAGGATTTCTTGAGTGGCTTTTGACAGTTATTAAAGACATGTATGACATAATGATAAATATACTATGTACAATACACCATCTATATTACAGTTTACTGGAATATAGACACATATGTAGGATTTTAACTATACAAAATTATCATTGACAAATATTGGATGTCTTAGATGAAAGAAGTTATAATAGTAGTTAAATATAGAAAATAGTACAGAACATCAAGGGCAGATGTGTATATATTTGTTAAATTCTCTTTATGTCATCGACCCAATGTTCAGTATATCATGGTTTTCAGAATTTGTCTGAATTTAGTAGAAATGGATAATATTAAAAGATAGAGCATATTGACTATGTGAAAAATGTGAAAAAAATTGAAAAGAACAGTCTTTTCATGTCATTTGATACATACAGATCTTAAGGACAGATGCTTTCAGGTGTCAGGAATGAAAAATTCTACCTGAGCATTGTTTCAGATCATTGCAACACGAATCCATTAAGGTGTGATTGTGAATTCTACTACCTGTAGATTTTATTCAATTTAACTGGAGTAAATGGTAATTGCCAATTGGTTATTGGGTAATGAGATTAAGGAGATTTTTGGAAAAAATGTGTTTCAATGCAACAGGAAGAAATAATACAGTTATATTTCTCTTACTGAACAATGATGTCATTATGCCTATGATTTCCAAAGTAGTTCATCCTGTCCTGGATGTTGCAGAATTGTCTGACACCCCAACATCTTATTGATCCCTACTAATAAACACTTAGTAAATTATAATATACAAGTGCCCAAAAATCTTGTTGTTTAGAGAGCAAATACAGCATTATTATTTTTGTTCTGTTACTCAGTGTTGTGTACTACAACTGGAAATATTTTTACCTCTTTATAATTTGTAGAAGAATACATTTGTTTCCCACATAATGTTGTATAACACACATTAAACATAATTTCTTTAGATGCATAGAGGAGTACAGCAGCCTCAATATGAATATATGAGACAGACATAGAATTTAAAGAATGAATGTAACTAAAGATAAATAGCCATTTATTACTGAGAAGGAATGTAACTAAGGATAAATAGACATTGATTACTTAGAAGACAATGCCTTCAAACTAGACAAAATGTACTCTAAAATAAAAATAAACCAGACAGGATAGAAGCAATGTAGCTTACTCTATATGATCTAATACTGTGCAAATCATTTCATGTTCAAGTCTTTTAAAAATAAAAAAATAATTAAGAGTGGTTTTCTATGAAGTTCACTACTTGTTTACAGACTCTCCAATAGCACATTTATAACCTACTCCCTTATACTGTATGTATTCAATCCCTTTAATATAAAAATAGATACAAACATAATATGGGCAGCTGAATGGCAGATGAGATTTAATACAAAAAAATGCAAGGTTATGCATTTGGGAAGGAAAAATAGCCATGCAATTTATAATCTTAATGGAGCAAATCTAGGGGTATCAGATATTGAAAGGGATTTGGGAGTGCTTGTGGACAACCACCTAGGAAACAGCGCTCAAAGCCAAGCAGCAGCTGCAGAGGCAAATCAAATATTGACATGTATTAGGAAGGGTATAGAAGCAAGGGAAGCAAATATAATTCTGCCACTATACAAAGCCGTAGTACGCCGTCATTTGGAATACAGAGTACAATTTTGGGCACCACTTCATAAAAAATACATTTTAGAACTGGAAAAAGTACAGAGAAGGGCTACAAAACTAACAAGGGGAATGGAGGGGCTAAGTTATGAGGAAAGGCTAACCAAATTAAACTTATTTTCGCTAGAAAAAAGGCATCTACGAGGGGATATGATTACCCTATTTAAATACATCCATGGTCAATATAGGGCTTTGTCAAGTGAACTTTTTGTAGCAAGAGATTTTCAACTGACAAGAGGACACCCTTTGAGGTTAGAGGAAAAAAGATTTCACCTTAAACAAAGAAAAGGGTTCTTCACAGTTAGGGTGGTTAAACTGTGGAATTGTCTACCAAAGGAGGTGGTAACAGCAAATTCGATAGACAACTTCTAAAAGGGGTTAGATATATTTTTGAATAAAGAGGGCATTAAAGGCTATTCTAGATAACTAGCGAAGGAATATTGATCCAGGGAGAAATTTGATCTCCAATTTCTGGGGTCAGGAAGGAATTTAGCTTTTTTTCCCCTTATGAGACAATTGGCAAAGTTTCAATGTTTTTTTTTTCTGTTTGCCTTCCTCTGGATCAATTAACCATTAATAATAAATAGTCCACATTAAAAAGATCAATTGAGATCTAAAAAGGTTGAACTTGATGGACTAACTCTTTATTCATCCTCCAAAACTATACGATTAATAATTATTTAATCAACAAATTAATTAATAACTAATCCGCATATTGCAGATCAGAGGAGATCTTAACAGGTTGAACTTGATGGACTGAAAGTCTTTTTTCAACCTTAATTACTATGTAACTAATATTTATCAAATTCCTAAAACAAGAAACAAATATAAAAATAAAGATAGCAAAAACTTTAGAGAATTCACAAAATTGAAAAAAAAAAAAACCCATTGAAGCAGCATATACATCTTATGTGGTTTCATGTAACAGTGCTATCTATGTACAATATATTGTAACAAGGACAGGTTTAAATTAAATTGATGGCATAGCAATACATAACAGTATATCAAAACGGAGTCTAATGTTGGAAAGCATCCATATAATAATGAAGTTCAAACATTACTTAGTCATACATTTTATGAATTTCAAGAAATATTTATCAAAAACAACTAAATAAGATTGTTCTCAAAAAATAAATTTGAACACTAAATTGACCACAACATTGACTCAACAATACAAACCAGAATGTATCCATATAAAATCAAGGAGCCTCATTTAATTCAAAGATCGCAACTCACGGTATACAGGCCGTACGTCTGCACGCATGTTGTGGGTTTGCGGTTGTCTCCGATTCCGGTGCTATTCAATTGAGCAAGGGCGCAAGTTACGGGCTGAGGCCTCAAGCCAGTAAACCCTGGTTTCACATGTAACGGTTCCGACTATCCAATTTGAAAAAGCGCGCCAAAATCAAGCAAGCCCATAATTTGCAATCCCATCAGAAGACAATTCAAGAATAGGAAGCAGAGAAAGCCAATCATGGCTTCGAAAATGGGTTTAAAAGACAGCAAAAACTCTAAGTCTTTGACTGTGCTGGGCTACGGAAAGTAAACATACAGGTCTAGGCGTTGGTGGGTTTTGGAGAGAGATATAGATAGAAAGAGAGATAGACTGAGAAAGAGAAACAGCGATAGAGAGTGCTAGAGAGAGATAGAGAGTACTAGAAAAAGTGAGTGAGATATAGAGATAGTGAGAGCGAGTGAGAGAAAGAGGGAGAGTGCAAGAGAGAGTGAGTGAGATCGACTGAGAGATAGAGATAGAAAGAGCGAGAGAGAGCTAGAAACAGAGATAGAGACAGAGAGATACAGAGAGCAAGTGTAAGATAGTGAGAGAGATAGAGAGACAGAGAGAGAGAGAGAGAGAGAAACACCGGAGGAGGTAGAGATTGAGGAGAAGAGGAGAGTGAGGAGAGAGAGGAAACACCAGAGGGGGAGAGGAGGACAGTGAGGAAAGGAGGAGAGAAAGTGGTATGGAGAGGAGTAAGCAGGTCAGAAGCCACGTGCATAGAATGAGGTTGCTGCAGCTGCTGCATCATTAAGGGTTACAAACATGTATGTGAGGTCTTTGAAACACCAATATGATGACTGCCGGATGAAGGTGAAGAAGAAGATTGCAGTGGAGGTCAGAGCAGCCCGTGAAACCGGTGCTGGCTCACGAGTCAAAATCCCCCTACTGTGGATGGGAGCAGACTCTGAAGGAGTAGTTGGAACCAGAGGCAGTAGTGGGCCTTCCAGGACAGCTGGACACTGGCTTTCGCACCCTCATATGCACACTCATAAACCCCACAAACATAGATAACTGACACAATAGCACTGTAAGATCTCTGGTTATGGCTACAGATATATGGAGCAGCAATAACCATGTACATCCAGGAAGCAAACTGTCATGACTACATTGTTTAGTGACTGTAATTTTACCATTAATTATGAATATGGCCAGGAGCACATTACATTGTGGCATTGTGATTGAGTTTTATACAGCAGCACAAGACAAATGAATGCACTTAAGGAGACTTAAGCAAACACTGGAGATTAACATCAAGGTTTTTGCACTAGCCAGCTATAGACACCTGCCATGTAGTTTAGACATCTGGTGAGTCTTATCTCAAGAGCTTCTATAGCAACCAAGGCTGCAAGGCAGATGTAATTTAGTGCTGACGTCACACACATACACAAAAGTACACAAGTGTGTGGTATGGGAGATAGAGTATAAATATGTTGGTTCTATGATTCAATAATTGTTCAGTTCTAGTTTCACATATCGACAGTGTGAGGCTGTTTCTTGTGTTTGTATCTTGAATTTGGGAGTGGTCTTTTTGGAGGCCACTTGTAACCTGTATCTTGTATTCTCTGCCTGTACCTTTAGTCATTTTCTTCTTCAGAAGCCATCTTTTGTGCCACAGAGAACAAGAAAAACAAAATTCTGCTGGGCTAGGTTTGAACTAGGTTCATATCAAGCCCCTTTAAGAAGGAGATTGTGACAATTGGCTGGCAGTTGTGGGATCTCTGTATAAAACACAGAAGTGTGTCAACTTAAAAGGACATGATGGAACTGAGGAAATGCCTTCAAATTTAACCATGGATCAGCAGAGGACTGTCCTGACACAAATCATGCAGTAGGTTCAGTGGGAGTATAGAGGGTAAGCAACAACCCTGTTACAGATCCGGTGGAGGTAAATTCTTATCCCCAGTAGAGACAGAAAATGTTGCTGTCCTTGGAATGGACTGTCAAGAAATGGCCCTTCTAAACCAATGGATGGTGTTTCTGGGACTATGACTGGGTCATAAGCTAACGGAGTGGCTGGAAGACCTGGTGATGCAGGAAAGGGACTTAGAGGACAAGTATGCAGCCTGGTTGGGAGCTGTTGGAATCCCTGGTGTGGAGCCCTATTTGTCTTTGGGGCTGATGAGGAACTTTGGGAGCTGGCATATGGCCCTCTGGATTTTGGGGTGGGCAGTTTACAGCATACAATAGATGTGCTCAAGAGACGTTGTAACTCTCTGAGGTTGCTCAATGGTCGGATGAGACGTTTTCACTGATGCCATTGATCCGGCAAGAATTACAGCTGGAAGTAGGATATCTGGCCCTACTGAATGAAGCATCCCGAGAGGGGTTTTGGCCACCCAGTTGACAATCACCTTCCAGAGACAAATGGGACACAGCTCATTTTTCCATGTTTGGGTCAGAGGGAAACTGTTTGGCCTTTGGGACAACCGCGGACTTGACCTCTGAAAACCATAACAATTGTCAAGAGGTCCAGGAAGATGGTGGCATGGATTGTGGGGTTCCTTGGATGACCATTGTCCAGGAGCCAGCCACAGACAATGGGGCAGAAGCAGCAAGCAGCCCTGCTCTTCAGCCTGCACAAGAGGCAGTCTCAGATGAAGAGAGCCAGGAGGTTCTACCTAAGGATCCAGAGACCAAAGAGCCAGAGGCAGATGAGAGCTGGACCCAGACCGTAGTTCCAGAGAAATGAGGCTGAGAGACAGTGAGCTCAGCATAGCCCGAAGGAGTGAAGACCCCAGACACAGCTATCGGGAGGAGTACAGACTGGCAGATGCAGGTACAGTCCTTAGTGGAACTATTGTTTTATGGGATGTCCCAGAAGAATATTTTCCCTAGAGGAGGAAGGAGCAGACAGTGGGAGGGGAAGAATGGTGGCCACTTGTCTGCTAGGCCCAGGGACTGTTAAGGTGGGGCCCCAGGATTACTCCAGATTGGTTCACCACTAGCTTGGTCAGTCTTACTTGATTGCCAAAGAGGGTACCCCAGGGTGTGGTTTGTCATCTAGCCTCTGCACATTAACTCCCCTGCAGCTGCCAAAAGACACTGTTTGTGTGCCTTTAACACTGGAAAGGAGGGGCCACTGGCCAGGCTTGTTGGGAGGGGGGTTGGCTGCTGAACCACAACAGCTTATGCCAGAACTTCCCATTACTCCAGCATGGATGACACCAGAGAATGTCACTAGTCCATGTTGCAACTCCAGCATCCCAGTTCATTCAAGAGAAAGGCCTAACAAACGGAAACTGCTTATTCTGGTGCAGTACTCAGTCCCTCAGTCTTATCCATGGGACTGAGTACTGCTCTAGAATCAGCAAGACAGGAGGTCTCCCTGGCCTGGAAGGAGAGGGCTCTGCTGGGGAAGGACCCTTTCAAGTTTTTGCTGGACCTACTCACCTGGAGGTTATGTTTCCACTGGACTACCTTGAAGGGCTCTCCAGGGCAGTAGTCTTATAAGTTTTTTCAGGGGCTTGGAAAGGTTAGGACGCCACTGGGAAGGAGGGAGTATTTGCCCTGGAGAGGAGGAGGTGAGGTGCCCAGAGAGCCACTGAGGCTATCACTTAGATGGACTGTCACACCAAGAGGACCCGGTAACGACCTGTATAGATGGAAAGTCATCCGACAGGATAAACTTCCCATGCTATACTAAAAAGGAAAGGGGAAGAAATTGTCATGACTACAATGTTTAGTGACTGTAATATTACCATTAATTATGGATATGGCCAGGGGCGCATTACATTGTTGCAGAAGAAGAATATATAATCAAAAGGTAAAAATGCTCTGTTTAAATATTATGTGTCAAGAGTTCCCCTATCCTATTTTCCCCATGGTTAACTGCACCATTTAAAGCTATTTTGCTTAACACTGCTTGGAACCTATCCCAAGTGTTAAATGAGTTATAGCTGCAGATCATTGATTTTACATCCAAAAGAGAGTAAATGTATGGGTGTGCACACTGCATCATATGCAGATACAGACTCTGCAGGACTGCATGTGTGTGTCATTTACTAGTCTAAACTGGACTGTTATGAACCGTTGGTAGGGGCTATTACTGACATGACCACATGCTATAGACTACAGGTAACTACCCACGAGGACCATTTGGGTTCTTGGAAATCTCGGCACCAACACCTGATATTTGGCTTCTGTATCGGCCAGGGTCCTTGCATCAGAAATCAGCACTTCCAGGCTACCAAGAGACTCCAGATGTACTTCTTTTTAGGGGGCTTGATAAGACTTTTTACAGTCAAACCTACCCCAGCAGGATCCTACAGAATCTCTCAGTACCTCCCTGCAGCCATCCAGGAGCAAAATAAGAGACATACAATTTCTATATGTTTCCAGAAGTGAACTGATTTATTTTTTAATAATTGGCAATATTTATAGCAGTGAAAAACAGAGGGGGTGTACACAATGTAATGAAAGGGTATGGCAGACAATTACAGGAAATGATCCCACATGGGGTCTAGCTTTACCTTGATAGCTGGCACCTGAGAACAAAAGGGCTACCTTTTAATATACATCCTGTTTTCTCTGTATCTGAGTGGTCCAGACCTTAGAGAGAGTACATGGCAGATGGGATTACCTTAATTTGCTAATAATGGTCCAGAGCAGATTACAATATAATGGAGTGGCTAGAGCCATGCCATCTGTCCTTTAATGGGCTTAGATCCAGGAACTGGAGAAAGGGGTCCTTGACATGGACCATGTCTTATAAGCATGTTAACACCCATTGCTGAGGAACTGGTCACAGATTGGTGAGTCTCACACACTGCACAGCAGATTCAGATGAGCACATGTCCTAATGAACTGCAGATGGCACACCACACTAGCATTACATATATTGATATGAGCCATGAACCACCATGCTCATGGTACAGCTCAATGTTAATCTGCGTAAAACAATCACCACATCCAATAACAAGTGACCATGATGTCAGGGATATCAAAACACACAGAAAAAAATTGTTTAGAGAATCAATACTCAAATACTATTGTCTGCTCATTTCAGTACAAAGGAGGTGTACCCCTGCCACAGAGACCCAGGCAGTGGCTCCACAGTAGGAGGAATCACAATCACCAACGCAGGTGGTGGTGGAGGAAACAGAGGGCCTGGGACCATTACAGGAGGCTAGCCCATCAGCAGCAAGACCATTGTGGGGACTCTCCCCTCCCCCCGAGCCTCACATGCATCATGGGCACATTATTAGCCCTTTCAACCTACAGACATGTCATTGAGCCAGCAACCACCTGCAGGCATGTCAAGGTCCTGGGGACCACTCTCAACAGGCCTACCACTGCCACCTGGTGAGATGCAATGGATGTGTTGGCCAGACCCCAATGCTCTTCCACTCCTGATCAGACCCAAAAAGATCGGGCCACAACCGATGATGCCACAGCAGTGGTTGTCCCAGAAGTTGTTGTCCCAACAAATGATGCCACAGCAGTTGTTGTCCCAACAAATGATGCCACAGCAGTGGTTGTCCCAGCAGTTGTTGTCCCAGCAGATGTTGTCCCAGCAGATGTTGACCAAACAGATTGGACAACACCATCCCAATGGGCAACACCATTCCAACGGGCAAATCCATTGCCAATGGCAATACCATCCATACAGGCAACAGCATCGCTACGGGCAACACCGTCCCTATGGGCAACACCATCACCAATTGCAACTACATCCCAATGGGCAACACCTCTGGCCTCACCACAGCACATGCATAGTCCACGTTTGTCTGGTGACAGAACTCACAGCCCCTTACAAGGCACCTTGAGGGACATTTTGCGGCACATCCACATGGATGATAAGCGTGTCAATATTGTAATGCAACAGCTGACAGCTTAGTTTCAAAGGCAAAACGATATTGGTACCGAGCAGATTAACAGCATCAGAGCAATATATGGTGAGGTGAGGAGGCATAATCGAAGGATGTAGAGGTATGAGCAAATGGCTCATAGGCACAGACAAGCCCAGACACATCACTTGGTGCATCTAGTGCAGTAGGCGGAAGTCCACATCAACACTCTCAAGCCTTTGGTTCCACAAGCTCCACCACCACCGCAACCAGAGCCTGCGGCCTCCTCATCTCGTCCCCTTATCGCCAACACCAGCTGCTACACAGCCACCCCAGTTGGATGCACCTCTCAATCCGGTCCTCTCCCAAGGACCCACCACACAGACCATGAAACACTGCATGAAAACACATGTGAAGCGATTCGAGGCACCACCACCTGTTGAATACAAGTTGACTCACTTTTGGTTCCCGAGTTTCACATAAATCATGGCCTGTCTGATAACTCCTGAGGAGAGGATTGAGAACTCATAGGTTTTAAACAAAACCTGGGCACTTACAATGAGGTATTCAACAGGTGGTGGTGCCTCGAATCGCTTCACATGTGTTTTCATGCAGTGTTTCATGGTCTGTGTGGTGGGTTCTTGGGAGAGGACCACTGACCTAGTGGACATTCTCACCTACTTCCTCTTTCTAAGCACTGGGCCCTCACCTTCCATGCCAGCGCACTTTCTCCCTCTACCACGGGGAGGAGGTGTTGGATTGAGAGGTGCATCCAACTGGGGTGGCTGTGTAGCAGCTGGTGTTGGCGATAAGGGGATGAGATGAGGAGGCCACAGGCTCTGGTTGCGGTGGTGGTGGAGCTTATAATAAAAACAAACTAGACATTCGCCCCTATACCACCTTCTTCTTTGATGATTAGAAGATTGCTAAAACCTTATGGGAGCTTGGAACTCAACCTTTTTGAACCTCAACCTGCGGTCCGGAACCAATTAACGATCAGTTCCAAGGTACCACTATATATATATATATATATATATATATATATATATATATATATATATATATATATATTGGAAAATCTAGTTATATAGTGAATATATATTATATTAAACATTGACCAATTTGTCATAAAGAAAATATTAACTTTTCAGTCAGTTAAGCATATAGAGTTGTTTCAGGTGCATTTAAATAAGAGATACTGAAATAAAAATAGAAACATTTCCCCCAAAAAATTGCACCAGGTGCACTGGCAGTAGTTCCGCCCCTGATTTGAGTATTTTTATTAAACCCTACAGGAACCTATCTAGTACAGAGAAATTGCAATTAAGCCCTCAAATTATTGTGCACAAAGGGGCCAACACTCTAGCATTGTCACACAGTACAGAGCTGGATATACATAAATTTTAAAAGCATGACCAAATGATCCTTTAATAATGTGATTTCTGGGGTTCCTTTATTTCCTACAGAGACAGTTGATTAATCTCTTGCTGAGAAATCAGTTTCTCCTGCAAACATTTGTACAAACACTCCAGGCCCGAATCACTATAATTAACTAAATTGTATATCAGTTTGTACACTGCAGTAGTACTCACCAGTTGCTTTCTGGCATATATTTATAACAAGCAAGAACTAAAACTCAAAATACTTAGAAACAGTGAAAAACTGGGGTAAATCAAGGACAGGATTTGTGATATCAAACTTCCTTCAGACTTCATTTTAAATATTTAGCATAAAATACTATCAAAGGATGCTTAATATTTCTGAGGCATTATCTCCCTCTACAAAACACACAAATAATGACCTCTGACTTTTTAAAGGCAATTAAAGCTGGTTTCATGAAAAATAACAAGACAACATACCAGATTCGCTTGCACAGCACAGAATTCTTGTTTTGGACCAGCACATACCTGCACATATGTACCAGCAAATACATGCACATGGGACACAGCACATATTTTATATTACATATGTAGTTGTGAGCACACGAGTTGTTGCTAACGCTTGCGAGCTCGCGCAGCGAGGGATGCAGTTTGCTCCGCAAATGCGGTCCCTCCCATAGCGAGGGGCCGCATTTGCGGAGGCTCAAAGGCACCTCACACGCACTTAAAAAAACACACTCACGCACGAAAAATGGCGGAACCGTGCGCACCTAAAAAACAGTCAAAACACACCAAATTCTCACAAAATATATATAAAAAGCTTACCCATAGCAAGGGGGGGCACCCAGGACCTCTGAAAGTGAAGTTACACCTCCATTTAAGTCAAAATTCCCGAGTTCAGACACATGAAAATCCCCTAAGCCAAAAAAAATGGCCGCAGAAAAAAACGAAAACGAGGCTCAAAGCCCAGTCACGTACAACGTACCCAAGAAGGGATCCGAGATAAGCTCGGAAACTTGCATTAACCCTACGGGATCTGAGATAAGCTCGGAGACCTGCATTAATCCATTAACCATCGCAGTGGGGGTCCACTTCGCGTGACCCTGCTGCAATGAAAATTCTAAATTCCTGCGTTACGGGTCCTTAAAGGACTGTAAAGGTCCTTAAAGGACCCGTTATAAAAGAAAACAAATATACACTATCACCCTGTCACTCATGGGGGTCAATACAGACCCCCATAATCACTAAATTAACACCCTCATTCATGGGGGTCAATACAGACCCCCATAAACCCCTAATTAACACTTTCACTCATGGGGGTCAATATAGACCCCCATAAGCCTTCATTAACCCTGTCACTCATGGGGGTCAATACAGACCCCCATAAGCACTTAATTAACCTTGTCACTCATGGGGGTCAATACAGACCCCCATAAGCCCTTTATTAACCCATTCAATTATGGGGGTCAATACAGACCCCCATAAACCCCTAATTAACCCTGTCATTCATGGGGGTCAATATAGACCCCCATAAGCAATTCACTAACCCTGTCACTCATGGGGGTCAATACAGGTCCTCATAAGCACTTCATTAACCCTGTCACTCATGGGGGTCAAAACAGACCCCCATTAGCACTTCATTAACCCTGTCACTCATAGGGGTCAATATATACCCCTATAAGCCCTTCATTAACCCTGTCACTCATGGGGGTCAATATAGATACCCATAAACCCCTAATTAACACTGTCATTCATGGGGGTCAATAAAGAACCCAATAAGCCCTTCATTAACCCTGTCACTCAAGGGGGTCAATACAGGTCCACATAAGCACTTCATTAACCCTGTCACTCATGTAGGTCAAAAAAGACCCCCATAAGCACTTCATTAACCCTGTCACTCATAGGGGTCAATATATACCCCTATAAGCCCTTCATTAACCCTGTCACTCATGGGGGTCAATATAGATACCCATAAACCCCTAATTAACACTGTCATTCATGGGGGTCAATATAGAACCCCATAAGCCCTTCATTAACCCTGTCACTCAAGAGGGTCAATATAGACCCCCATAAGCCCTTCATTAACCCTGACTCATGGGGGTCAATACAGGACCCCATAAGCACTTCATTAACCCTGTCACTCATGGGGGTCAATACAGACCCCCATAGACCCCCATAAGCCCTTCATTAACCCTGTTACTCATGGGGGTCAATATAGACCCCCATAAACCCCTAATTAACTCTGTCATTAATGAGGGTCAATATAGACCGCCATAAGCCCTTCATTAACCCTGTAACTCATGGGGGTCAATATAGACCCCCCATAAGCCCTTCATTAACCCTGTCACTCATGGGGGTCAATACAGGCCCCCATAAGCCCTTCATTAACACTGTCACTCATGGGGGTCAATAGAGACCCCAATAAGCACTTAATTAACCCCCTCAGTCATGGGGGTCAATATAGACCCCCATAAACCCCTAATTAACACTTTCACTCGTGGGGGTCAATATAGACCCCCATAAGCCTTTATTAACCCTGTCACTCATGGGGGTCAATACAGACCCCCATAAGCACTTAATTAACCATGTCACTCATGGGGGTCAATACAGACCCCCATAAGCCCTTTATTAACCCTTTCAATTATGGGGGTCAATACAGACCCCCATAAACCCCTAATTAACCCTGTCATTCATGGTGGTCAATATGGACCCCCATAAGCCCTTCCTTAACTCTGTCACTCATGGGGGTCAATACAGGCCCCCATAAGCACTTCATTAACCCTGTTACTCATGGGGGTCAATACAGACCCCCATAAGCACTTCATTAACCCTGTCACTCATAGGGGTCAATATATACCCCTATAAGCCCTTTATTAACCCTGTCACTCATGGGGGTCAATATAGAACCCCATAAGCCCTTCATTAACCCTGTCACTCAAGGGGGTCAATATAGACCCCCATAAGCCCTTCATTAACCCTGTCACTCATGGGGGTAAATACAGACCCCCATAAACCCCTAATTAACCCTGTCATTCATGGGGGTCAATATAGACCCCCATAAGCCCTTCCTTAACCCTGTCACTCATGGGGGTCAATACAGGCCCCCATAAGCACTTCATTAACCCTGTTACTCATGGGGGTCAATACAGACCCCCATAAGCACTTAATTAACCTTGTCACTCATGGGGGTCAATACAGACCCCCATAGACACCCATAAGCCCTTCATTAACCCTGTCACTCATGGGGGTTAATATAGACCCCCATAAACCCCTAATTAACTCTGTCATTAATTAGGGTCAATATAGATCCCCATAAGCCCTTCATTAACCCTGTAACTCATGGGGGTCAATATAGACCCCCATAAGCCCTTCATTAACCCTGTCACTCATGGGAGTCAATATAGACCCCCCATAAGCCCTTCATTAACCCTGTCACTCATGGGGGTCAATACAGGCCCCCATAAGCCCTTCATCAACCCTTTTACTCATGGGGGTCAATATAGACCCCCATAAGCCCTTCATTAACCCTGTCACTCATGGGGGTCAATAGAGTCCCCAATAAGCACTTAATTAACCCCCTCAGTCATGGGGGTCAATATAGACCCCCATAAACCCCTAATTAACCCTGTCACTCATGGGGGTCAATAAAGACCCCCATGAGCCCTTCATTCACCCTGTCACTCATGGGGGTCAATATAGACCCCCATAAGCCTTTATTAACCCTGTCACTTATGGGGGTCAATACAGACCCCCAAAAGCACTTAATTAACCCTGTCACTCATGTGGGTCAATACAGACCCCCATAAGCCCTTTATTAACCCTTTCAATTATGAGGGTCAATACAGACCCCCATAAACCCCTAATTAACCCTGTCATTCATGGGGGTCAATATAGACCCCCATAAGCCCTTCCTTAACCCTGTCACTCATGGGGGTCAATACAGGCCCCCATAAGCACTTCATTAACCCTGTTACTCATGGGGGTCAATACAGACCCCCATAAGCACCTCATTAACCCTGTCACTAATAGGGGTCAATATATACCCCTATAAGCCCTTTATTAACCCTGTCACTCATGGGGGTCAATATAGAACCCCATAAGCCCTTCATTAACCCTGTCACTCAAAGGGGTCAATATAGACCCCCATAAGCCCTTCATTAACCCTGTCACTCATGGGGGTCAATACAGGACCCCATAAGCACTTCATTAGCCCTGTCACTCATTGGGGTCAATACAGACCCCCAAAATGACTTCATTAACGCTGACACTTATGGGGGTCAATACAGACCCCCATAAGCACTTAATTAACCCTGTCACTCATGGGGGTCAATACAGACCCCCATAGACACCCATAAGCCCTTCATTAACCCTGTCACTCATGGGGGTCAATATAGACCCCCATAAACCCCTAATTAACTCTGTCATTAATTAGGGTCAATATAGACCCCCATAAGCCCATCATTAACCCTGTAACTCATGGGGGTCAATATAGACCCCCATAAGCCCTTCATTAATCCTGTCACTCATGGGAGTCAATATAGACCCCCCATAAGCCCTTCATTAACCCTGTCACTCATGGGGGTCAATACAGGCCCCCATAAGCCCTTCATTAACCCTTTCACTCATGGGGGTCAATATAGACCCCCATAAGCCCTTCATTAACACTGTCACTCATGGGGGTCAATAGAGACCCCAATAAGCACTTAATTAACCCCCTCAGTCATGGGGGTCAATATGGACCCCCATAAACCCCTAATTAACCCTGTCACTCATGGGCGTCAATAAAGACCCCCATGAGCCCTTCATTAACCCTGTCACTCATGGGGGTCAATATAGACCCCATAAACCCTTAATTAACACAGTCACTCGTGAGGGTCAATACAGCCCCCCCATAAGACCTTAATGAACCCCTTCACTCATGGGGGTCAATACAGAACCCCATAAACCGCTAATTAACACTGTAACTCATGGGGGTCAATACAGACCCTCATACGCCTCTATTTGACCCTATCAGTCCCATAAGGGTATATTAAGACCATTATGGGCCTTTTACAACCCAACATTAACCACATAAATGCCATGACGGTCCTCAAGGACCACCATGACACTAAGTATAAACACTACACTGCACTATATCCCCCCAATAAAACATTAAATATCAACTAAACACCCTATATACTAACCTATTAACACCTACACTACCTACCTACCCCCTAATAACCCCACCACTCTAATTACATTAAAAAAAAAGCCTAAAGTCACAAAAAATAAAAAATCTACATTACAGAAAATAAAAAAACATAAGTCACAAAAAATAAAAAAGGAACATTACAGAAAATAAAAAAAACACATTACAACCCCCCCCTACAGAAAAAAAAAATTACACACCTGAAAAGGAAATACATATAATACATACATTAGAAATCAATATAATACAATACAATTAAATGCAATACAATACACCCCTAATATACAATACATTTTATCTATATAATATACATCCCCCAATCTATCTAAATAAATACCATAATCTAATATACATCCTATCTATATAATATACATCCTCCAATCTATCTAAATAAATACCATAATCTAATATACAACCTATCTATCTAATATACATCACACAATCTATCTAAATAAATACCACAATCTAATATACAATACATGCTATTAGTGATGTCGCGAACATAAAATTTTCGCGAACCCGGCGAACCGCCATAGACTTCAATGGGCAGGCGGATTTTAAAACCCACAGGGACTCTTTCTGGCCACAATAGTGATGGAAAAGTTGTTTTAAGGGGACTAACACCTGGACTGTGGCATGCCGGAGGGGGATCCATGTCAAAACTCCCACGGAAAAATACATAGTTGATGCAGAGTCTGGTTTTAATCCATAAAGGGCATAAATAACCTAAAATCCCCCTCCATCATCATCCTCCCCTGTGTCTCTTTCCCCCCTTCCTCATCACCCTCCCCTGTGTCTCATCCCCCCTCCCTCATCATCCTCCCACCTCCCTCATCATCCTCCCCTGTATCTCTTTCCCCCCTCCCTCATCATCCTCCCCTGTGTCTCTTTTCCCCCTCCCTCATCATCTTCCCCTGTGTCCCTTCCCCCCTCCCTCATCATCCTCCCCTGTGTCTCTTTCCCCCCTTCCTCATCACCCTCCCCTGTATCTCTTTACCCCCTCCCTCATCATCCTCCCCTGTGTCTTTTTCCCCCCTCCCTCATCATCCTCCCCCCTCCATTGATAATTAGGCGGGGAAGAGACACAGGCATAAGTGTGAGGGGTGTTAGGGTAAGGGGTGTTAGGGATAAGGGTGAGGGGGTTAGGTGTTAGGGTGAGGGGTGTTAGGGATAAGTGTAAGGGGTGTTAGGGTGAGGCATGTTAGGAATAAGTGTGAGGGGTGTTAGGTCTTAGGGATAAGTGTGAGAATGTTAGGGTTAGGTGTCAGGTTGATGGGTGTTATGGATAAGTGTGAGGGGTGTTAGGGTTAGGGTAAGGGATGTTAGGGATAAGTGTGATGAGTGTTAGGGGAAGGGATGTTAGAGTTAGGTGTTAGGGTAATGGCTGTTAGGGATAAGTGTAAGGGGGTTTTAGGTTTAGGTGTTAGGGTGAGGGGTGTTAGGGATAAGTGTGAGATTGTTAGGGTTAGGTGTTAGGTTGATGGGTGTTATGGATAAGTGTGAAGGGTGTTAGGGTTAGGGTAAGGGGTGTTAGGGATAAGTGTGATGGGTGTTAGGGTAAGGGATGTTAGGGTTAGGGTAAGGGCTGTTAGGGATAAGTGTAAGAGGGTATTAGGGTTAGGTGTTAGGGTGAGGCATGTTAGGAATAAGTGTGAGGGGTGTTAGGTCTTAGGGATAAGTGTGAGAATGTTAGGGTTAGGTGTTAGGTTGATGGGTGTTATGGATAAGTGTGAGGGGTGTTAGGGTAAGGGGTGTTAGGGATAAGTGTGAGGGGTGTTAGTGTAAGGGGTGTTAAGGATAAGTGTTAGGAGTGTTAGGGTTAGGTGTTAGGGTGAGGGATGTTAGGGTTAGGTGTTAGGGATAAGTGTGAGAGGTGTTAGGGTTAGGGTAAGGGGTGTTAGGGATAAGTGTGAGGGGTGTTAGGGTTAGGGTGAGGGGTGTTAGGGATAAGTGTGAGGGGTGTTAGTGTAAGGGGTGTTAGGGTTAGGGTGAGGGGTGTTAGGGATAAGTGTGAGGGGTGTTAGCGTAAGGGTGTTAGGGATAAGTGTGAGGGGTGTTAGGGTTAGGTGTTAGGGTGAGGGATGTTAGGGTTAGGTGTTAGTAATAAGTGTGAG
Source organism: Discoglossus pictus (assembly GCA_027410445.1). NCBI lineage: Eukaryota > Metazoa > Chordata > Amphibia > Anura > Alytidae > Discoglossus > Discoglossus pictus. The sequence goes on along the minus strand of CM050173.1, from coordinate 97,468,115 downwards.
AGGTGTTAGGGTTAGGGTAAGGGGTGTTAGGGATAAGTGTGAGGGGTGTTAGGGTTAGGGTGAGGGGTGTTAGGGATAAGTGTGAGGGGTGTTAGGGTTAGGTGTTAGGGTGAGGGATGTTAGGGTTAGGTGTTAGGGATACGTGTGAGGGTTGTTAGGGTTAGGGTAAGGGGTGTTAGGGTTAAGTGTGAGGGGTGTTAGGGTTAGGTGTTAGGGTGAGGGGTGTTAAGGATAAGTGTAAGGGGTGTTAGGGTGAGGCATGTTAGGAATAAGTGTGAGGGTGTTAGGTCTTAGGGATAAGTGTGAGGGGTGTTAGGGTTAGGTGTTAGGTTGATGGGTGTTATGGATAAGTGTGAGGGGTGTAAGGGTTGGGTGCTAAGGTGAGGGGAGGATGACGATAAGAGGGGGGGAGAGACACAGGGGTGTCCTTGCAGCAGAGATCAAAAGAGTCCTCTTGCACACTGTGTACAGTAGCCTAGCTATGGTTTTCCCTATTGATGCAGTATCACCTACACTCAGCCTCCTCTCAGTAAGACTGCAAGTTAGTTATGATTCCAAAATGGCTGCTGTCCATGAGTTAAAAGGGTCTGGAAGGCAGGGTATGATGCTGATTGGCTTTAATGTGTCTGCTGACTGTGAGTAGCAGGGTCAAAGTTTGCTCAATGATAAAGTATAGGGGTCGGATCGAACATCGCATATGTTCACCGGGAACGCGAACATGCTATGTTCGCCAGAAAAAGTCCGCTGGCGAACTATTCGCGACATCTCTACATGCTATGCTATCTATATAAAACACATACCCTTAGCTAGCATACAATAAATGCTATCTATATATAAAATAATCTAATTCTAAGCTAAAATAAAATAATTAAGACCACTTACCTTTGCAGATGTCCATTCAGATCAGGCAAACAAAGGATTTAGAGCCTGTTCCTGAGACATCAGAATACATTTTACCTGAAAAAATAAAAGAGATACCAAAAAAAGCCACCAAAAAAACAAAGCATTTAGAACCTCTTCCTGAAACATAACATGACATTTTACCTAAACCAACAAAAGATATACCAAGAAAAGCCACGAAAAAAACAAAGCATTTAGAACCTGTTCTTGAAACATCACATGACATTTCACCTGATGAATTTGAAAGTCAAACTGATATATGCTTTGCAAATTGTCCTTTACTCAAGTCTTTAGCAGTAGAAGTTCATAGTTGTGGGGACATGAATACTCAATGTCAGTTTTGTGAGGCTTATTATTTTAAACAGGAGAGACCAAGAGATGGCCAATTTATTAGTTGCTGTCAAAAAGGCAAGTTCAAACTTCCAGAAAGAAAAGAATTTCCAATCTATTTACAAAACATTATTACTGAACCTACTTTTCCAAACTACAAAAATTGTAAGACAAACATAAGATCCTACAATAGTGCCATATCCTTTGCATCTATGGGGGCAACATTAGCTGCTAATGTACCAGGACATGGTCCTTACTGTTTTAAAGTCCAAGGCCAAATTTATCATCGTACTTCCCATTTACATCCAGAGGAAGGAGAGGAAAGAAAATTTGCTCAACTATCTGTCCTAGATACAATAGAAGCTGTTGACCAACGTATGCAGCTGGAAGAAAAAAAAAATGCTTACCCAGTGTTTTTATAGAGCTAGATAACATTATGGCCAATAACCCCTACACTAAAGCTTATACAAAATTGGCAGAAGTAGAAAATGAACAACAACTTCATGCACAAAGACATCAATTACCAATGCCAAAGGTCAATATGGTGCTTAAAAGAGACAGACATACTGATAAACGTCATTATAACTTGCCAACATCAAATGAGGTTGCAATGGTGTTTCAAAATGATGAAGGAGAACCACGATTTCAAAGAGATATTAGAATATATCCCAGAAATGAGGAGCAACCATTCATTAATATGAGTATCTTAAGTCCAAATTTAGATCCAATGACATATCCCATTTATTTCCCACACGGAGAGGCAGGTTGGCAACCAAAATTAACACTTCCCAGTTACCCAAATGATAAAGCCAGAATCCGAAATAATGTTTCTATGCTTGAATTTAAAGTATCTGTATACGAATGTGGGAAAAATTAAAACTAAAGTCTTTATTATTAAAGGGTAACAACGGCGATATCTATTAAAAACAATATAATATAAAAAATCCTGGATTGGAGAAATGAGTATATAAAATAGGCTAATTTGTATGTGAACTGTAGCGGAACCCATCACTGTTTTAAACTATTTTACGATTATTATGGTTAAAATATGATCCTACTATATGTATGTTGGTTGATGTTCTACAGAATATATTGGCTCAGAATATTAGCCAGACTTTTGCAGACCTAGGCTAATAGATAATCCTGTTACAGAGATTCAAGAGATAAGAAAGTTGTAAAGGATCCTTGCATTTTCCAAAGTGTTTTCATTCTCTGATAAGAACAAAGAAGAATGATCTAATTAATGTCTGATTGTATCCAAGTTGCCAGGGAGGTGTGACTCACCTATTGTCCTATATGTGTATTGTATGGGGGATATGTGCAATGTCTGTGTGTTATGTGTAAAAACATACTTTTACTAACTTTTGAACCCCTGGTCTGATTCATGCCATTTTTGTATATGTTGTTCCCCTGGGTGAGAGATTTTGAATGGTGTGGGACTTAAAGGTGTACCCCCTGTTTTTGGGGTACATCCAGAATGTGGTTAAAATTGTGTCTGTTTTAATTGTGTTACCTGTTATCTGAGGGGAGGAGACGTGGGGGTTGAACCATGTAGATAATTGGCTGTTGTGATAATTATGTGGGTGTAGCCCTTCAGAGGGCACCATTGCATAAAAGGAGATTCCCTGTCATTAAAAACTAGTTCTACTTGACCCTTCAAAACGTAGCCTTGTCTCGTTATTGAAGGGATCGCTATATCATACTGGGGATTGCTATGCTTTTGCATACTCCCTTGAGCTGTAACTACTGAACGCTTGTTCCTGTCGTACTATCCTTGGAGTCTGTGGTGGTTTTGGTGTCCGGTGCAGTGCTTGTAGGCCTCGACGCAAGCTAGGACGCATCCATCAACGGAGGTACCCGGTCGGGGTGCCAGTAGATCCGTTACATGAACATATACCCACTTGATATTGTTTTAAACTCTTAATAGAGGGGTATATAGGTTCACAACTGACAGTGTTTCCAGAGAGAAAGATGAAATAGCTTATCCAATTCAAATAATCCTGTCCTTATGATTATAATGGATCTATAATATCACTTGATAGATGTGGTGTTACTAAATGTATTATATAAAAGTGGCCCTTAACTTCTAGGGTTCACTATGAAGAAAACCTGGAATAATCTGGTCTTCTATGAATATATATATATCTCCTAGATGGATAGTTATTTTCCAAGGTCTCGTTGATCCATATTAATATGATTAATAATCAGGGTATAGATATTAGGGCACAATCAATCATAGGAGTACTTCCGTATACTGTCTCAATAGGACTGTTAAATGCAGGTGATAACCACTCAAGGCTGTTCCCCCTCTATTTTGCCCATACCCTATTTTAGTACAACCATAAATTGGGAGAAAAAGATTGTAGGAGAGTAATAAGAAGCCAGCAAGTTAACTATTGCTCTATAGCTCTATTACGTGCTAAATCTAACACCACAACATTCACTCATATGGAACCGGACAGGGAGGGTAAGCATTCAAACTCTAGATGTTTAAGGTACAATACTGTTAGTTGAGGAGACGCCGGCGTGCCCTTAGCTGTAAGGCATGCCACGTCATCATATATATGTACATAAAGTACAAAGTAACCATAGTAACTGGTAATAAATATATACATGTGCTCCTAAAAGTATAATGTGAAATAAATATGGTGCATGACAACAGATCAATAATCATCTGTTATATAAAGTGAATGCAAACCGTAAGGAGATCTCTCAGTTTATGATAGAGAAAGCCCTATATGTGATATAAAGTGATATATGGGGAGAGAGTGAAAATGTGTACTGGCTGTGTAGCAGCCGTAATAAAGTAGTGACAATAAATGATGTAAATCATCAAGCTAGATAGTATAAATTATTATTGTGCCAACTAAGGAAAAATAGTGAATGTTCATATAATGATAATAGCATGTCAACTATGCTGTAAGGGTGGTCACTCTAAAAAGATATGATATCTAAACCTTTTAAAAAGACAATTTAAATGAAGGGTGAAAATGTGAAACCTTCATTTAATCCCTCTGGTGATAAAGCTTTTAACTTGTAAATCCATTTTGCTTCATGTTGGAGGAGTTTTTTATCCAAATCCCCTTGTCTGGGGCCTTGATATACTTTCTCAAGGGCTGTGAATGTAAGAACTTCACTGTTGCCACCATGGAAGATTTTAACATGGCGTGCTATCGGGGTGTCAAGGTCTTTCTTAATTGAATAGACATGTTCGCCAATACGTCTTCGTAGTTGGCGTCCTGTTTTCCCTACGTAGATCTTTTTACATAAACATGTAGCCACGTAGACTACACTTGTAGTGCAACAATTTGAGAAGTCCTTTAGAACATATCTTGCCCCATTGGATGGATGCTCGTAGATTTTAGTGGGTTTGATATATCTGCAGAATTTACAATTCCCACATTTAAAACATCCTAGTGGGGGATTAAGCCATGTCTTATTGTATTTTGTCTCTTTGAAGAAGCTATGCACTAAGGAATCTTTCAGATTTTTTCCCCTTCGATAAACAATTGGTATCTTATGTGGAAGGATATCTATCAAGTCTTCGTCACTTCTTAATAGATGCCAATGTTTAGATATAATATCTTTTATTGAGGCAGACTCATAGCCAAAAGTTAAAATACATCTTGGATATGTATTATCTGATGTTTGGGTATTTATCCTGTGTGGTTTATTCAATAGTTCCGTTCTGTTGCAACCCAATGCATATTGATATGCTTTCTTTAAACATTTGTTTGAGTATCCTCTTTCTCGAAATCTTTGTTTTAATTTATCTGCCTCAGTTTTAAACTTAGTTTCTGAGCTACAATTCCTCCTAATTCTTAGATATTGCCCCTTAGGGATGCCCTTTTTCAGGGGTTCGAAGTGTTGGCTGTCCCATGATAATAACGTATTTGCAGCTGTCTTTTTCCTGAACGTGGTGGTTGAAATGTTTCCTTCATTGTCTTTTTGGATAAGAAGATCCAAAAAAGGGATCTCTGTTCTATGGATTTCATGCATAAACCTCAAACCCATCTCATTTTTATTCAAGGAATCCATGAGGGTTTCAAATTCTAATTTTGTTACATCCCATATCACGAGTATATCGTCTATATAGCGACGCCAAATCATTGCATGTACAGTAAGATATTCAAGCCCTGGTTCTGAGAAGATCTTCTTCTCCCAGCTGCCTAAAAAAAGGTTTGCGTAGCTAGGGGCGCATGGAGTGCCCATTGCAGTTCCCTTTATCTGGTGGAACCATTTATCATTGAACAGAAAGAAATTGTATTTTAAGACATACTCTAAGATTTGAATAATAAAATTATTGAATTTCTCAAAGTTAGTGCTTTTTGTGCTCAGAAATTGTTTGGCTGCCTCAATACCAAGATTATGAGGTATACTACTGTAAAGTGCTTCAACGTCAATGGTTGCTAGCCAAGTATCCTTTGGCACTATTAAATGTTCAAGCTGTTTTAGTATATCATTAGTATCTTGTACATATGAGGGCAAATTTTGTACTAACTCACGTAAATGATGATCCACAAAAATACTGGCATTGGATGAGAGGTTTCCTGTCCCTGATACTATAGGTCTCCCAGGGATAGGTACTGTTTGTTTGTGCACTTTTGGTAGTGCATAAAACGTAGAGATGCAAGGGAATTTTGGTAAGAGAAATATGAATGTATGTTCATCGATAATTTTCTTCATTTTAGTTTTTTCTAATATAGACTTTAAAACTAGTCTATACTCAAGATTTGGATTCTTAGTTAGTACTTCATAGGTGGATCTATCATCCAAAATCCTATTGCACATCTCTTTGTACTTATCATTGCTCAGTATCACTAGGTTGCCTCCTTTATCCGCTTGTTTAATTTGAATATCTTTACAGGATTTGAGCTCATTTAGGGCCTGATATTCTTTTTTTGTCAGGTTGTAAGTTTTTCTTAATTTAGAAAAATCTAAACTTTCTATGTCGATTGTTACCTGTTGAAGGAATACCCATATATTGGAGTAATCTTTTAGAAAGGGAGTGAAATTGCTTTTATTTTTCCATCTTTTTGTATCATATGTATTTCTTGCCTCAGTAGTGGTATTCTCTTCTAATAGAGACAATAGAAGTTTAAAGGTGTCAATGTCCTCTTTGTTTAAAACTAACTTTATATGTTCTTTATCTTGTTTATTTTTGAAGAATTTCTGTAAGGCCAGTTTTCGAGCAAAAAGATTGATATCCTTAATATGGGTACATTTGTCAGACCTTGATGTTGGAAGAAAACTCAGACCTTTTCTCAATACTGATTCATGATCATTATTTATGATAAACTTTGATAAGTTGATGATTTTCATATTCTGATCTTTTATCGGACTTATTGCATTGGGCTTTTTCTCAGTGTTTAATTCTTTTTCCTTTGGTCTCTCCTCTCGGGACCTTTCGCAGGAAACTGGCCTACCTCTAAAAAACCTTCATTATTATAGGGGTTTGGCATTCTAGTTTGTGCAAAATTCCTTGTGTTGTATGCCTCCCTTCTATAGTGCATAACAGGTCGTCTGCCTCTTGAACTATGGGAATGTTCATCTATGTCTGAATTGGATAAGCTATTTCATCTTTCTCTCTGGAAACACTGTCAGTTGTGAACCTATATACCCCTCTATTAAGAGTTTAAAACAATATCAAGTGGGTATATGTTCATGTAACGGATCTACTGGCACCCCGACCGGGTACCTCCGTTGATGGATGCATCCTAGCTTGCGTCGAGGCCTACAAGCACTGCACCGGACACCAAAACCACCACAGACTCCAAGGATAGTACGACAGGAACAAGCGTTCAGTAGTTACAGCTCAAGGGAGTATGCAAAAGCATAGCAATCCCCAGTATGATATAGCGATCCCTTCAATAACGAGACAAGGCTACGTTTTGAAGGGTCAAGTAGAACTAGTTTTTAATGACAGGGAATCTCCTTTTATGCAATGGTGCCCTCTGAAGGGCTACACCCACATAATTATCACAACAGCCAATTATCTACATGGTTCAACCCCCACGTCTCCTCCCCTCAGATAACAGGTAACACAATTAAAACAGACACAATTTTAACCACATTCTGGATGTACCCCAAAAACAGGGGGTACACCTTTAAGTCCCACACCATTCAAAATCTCTCACCCAGGGGAACAACATATACAAAAATGGCATGAATCAGACCAGGGGTTCAAAAGTTAGTAAAAGTATGTTTTTACACATAACACACAGACATTGCACATATCCCCCATACAATACACATATAGGACAATAGGTGAGTCACACCTCCCTGGCAACTTGGATACAATCAGACATTAATTAGATCATTCTTCTTTGTTCTTATCAGAGAATGAAAACACTTTGGAAAATGCAAGGATCCTTTACAACTTTCTTATCTCTTGAATCTCTGTAACAGGATTATCTATTAGCCTAGGTCTGCAAAAGTCTGGCTAATATTCTGAGCCAATATATTCTGTAGAACATCAACCAACATACATATAGTAGGATCATATTTTAACCATAATAATCGTAAAATAGTTTAAAACAGTGATGGGTTCCGCTACAGTTCACATACAAATTAGCCTATTTTATATACTCATTTCTCCAATCCAGGATTTTTTATATTATATTGTTTTTAATAGATATCGCCGTTGTTACCCTTTATTAATAAAGACTTTAGTTTTAATTTTTCCCACATTCGTATACAGATTGTTAATCAATGGGTAGCAAATACCTAGGGAACTTAGCATTCCTATCATACCTTGATCTTGAATTTAAAGTAGCTCAAATTGCCATTCGAAATACATTTAATCCAATTTTATGTGGTGGAAAACTAACACAACAATGGATTATTGATTCTTATTTGCAAGTTGAGGCCAATAATTTAAACTTTATAAAATATCAACAAGATAAACTACATGTAGAACAATATTCTGGACTAAGGGACTATGTTGCTGAGGTGGCTACAAGCAGAGACATGACAGCTGGCAAAGCCATAATTTTACCATCTTCCTTTTAAGGATCTCCTCGAAATATGAGAGAAAGATACAATAATGCTATGGCTATTGTCACCGAATTTGGCAAACCCGATTTATTTATTACATTTACATGTAATCCCCAATGGCCAGAAATTACACAAAATGTACTTCTTGGCCAAAGTGCTTCCGATAGACCAGATTTAGTAGCCAGAGTTTTTAAGATTAAATTAAATGAATTAATACGTGACATAACTATTAGTCACTTATTTGGCAAATGTCTTGCTTATGTATATACCATTGAATTTCAAAAAATAGGCCTTCCACATGCACATCTTCTTATAATACTTCAAGAAAAAGATAAATTAGATACTTCAGACAAAGTGGATGCAGTCATTGTTGCTGAACTATCAGATCCAGAACTATATGGTAGACTATATGAGATTGTTACTCATCGCATGATTCATGGACCCTGTGGACAGCTTAATACACAATCACCATGTATGGAAAATAATATATGTTCCAAAGATTTTCCAAAATATTATAGAGACAAAACCTATGCCAATTGTGATGGCTATCCACTTTATAAAAGAAGAGGAGATAGTGCCTTTATTCGTGGCAAAAAAGTTGACAATAGATATGTAGTACCCTACAATCCACATTTACTCATGAAGTATAACGCACACATTAATGTAGAAGCCTGCACTTCCATCAAATCCATTAAATATGTGTACAAATATATTTACAAAGGCTATGATGCAGCTACTGTAGTCGTTAAAAGTGCAGACAACCCTGAAAGTAGTGAGTTAGTACATGATGAACTTGCATCTCATGTAGATGCTCACTATGTAAGTGCGCCAGAAGCTTTGTGACGGCTTTTAAAATTTGAAATGCATGATAGATCACGTGCAGTATATAGATTAGATGTACATTTGTCACAAAAACATTTAGTGTATTTCCATGCTGGAAATGAAAGTAATGCATTTGCCCAAAGTGAACTTCGTCACACTACACTAACTGCATGGTTTGAATTAAATTCCACAGATTCAGAAGCAACACAATTCTTATATATTGAAATTCCCTATCACAATGTTTTTGTGAATGGATTATGGAGACCTAGAAAAAACAGAGGAAATTAAATAATCCCAAGAATTAACACAGTCAGTCCAAGAGATCTTGAACGTTTTTGCTTACGAAGAGCACAAAGTTTTGAACACTTAAGAGCTGTTAATGACATAGTATATGAATCCTTCCATTTTAGCTGCAAGACATAGAAACTTACTAGCTGATGATACAGAATGGGAAAGATGTTTAGAAGAAGCAGCACAATGTCAAATGCCACGGCAGATGAGAGAACAATTTGCATTTATTTGTATCTTCTCAAATGCTCCAAATGCATTAGCTTTGTGGGAGACATTTAAAAGTAATATGACTGAAGACTTTATGCGACGATACAATGAACCGATTGCACACTTAAAAGCGTTAATGGAAATACAAGAAGTATTTTTAACTCATGGATTAAGTTGTGCAAATTTTAATTTGCCTGATGCAGGTCTTATAGATGACATAAACTTTGAAGACTATGACATTCAACTACAAGTAGAAAGAACAGAAGAAAGACTTGCAACTTTAAATACGTTACAATTGCAAGCATTTAATGCCATTAAAAATGCAATAGATGATGACATGGTGACAGAGCGTTTTTTCTATCTTGATGGATCTGGCGGATCAGGAAAAACATATCTATATAATTTATTAATGAGTTCTGTACGAGCACAATTTCAAATAGCATTGCCATTTGCCACTACTGGAATTGCTGCACTTTTGTTAGAAGGTGGAAGAACTGTACATAGTGGCTTTAAACTGCCAGTGCCTATTTTAGAAACCTCTGTGTCAGATATTCGCATGACATCATTACAAGGAAAGAAATGAAGAAAAAGTAAATTAATTATAACAGATGAGGCCACAATGATGTCATGCTATGCCGTCCACTGTATTGACCGTTTGCTTTGTGAAGTCATGGATAATACTTTTCCTTTTGGTGGAAATGTAATGTTGTTAGGTGGTGATTTTAGACAAACATTACCTGTCGTTGTACATGGAAATCAAACTGACATTATCGAAACCTGTATAAAGTCAAGCACACTATGGAAACATTTTACCCATCTTCAACTGCAACAAAACATGAGATCAGAAGGCCAAACTGATTTCAATGATTGGCTTATTAAAATTGGAGAAGGCCGAACAGAAAAAATACCACATTTACCTGACGACACTGTGCAGATCCCACCTTATATGATTTGTCACCAAGATATTATATCGGCTATATTTGAAGGTAGCATAAATAACCAGGAATATTCAGAGCTTGCCAACCAAGTCATACTAACGTGTAAAAATACAGATGCAATAATCCTGAATAATGAAATCTTTAAAAAAATTAACGCACCACAAAGAAATTATCACAGTGCTGATTCTGTACTTGCTGATGACAATGAAAGTCAGGCAAACTTTTCCACTGAATTCATAAACTCACTAACTCCTTCTGGAATGCCACCACATATTTTGCAGCTAAAGAAAGGTGCAATTGTCATGTTACTGCGAAATATGAACCCCAAAAAAGGCCTATGCAGTGGGACAAGATTAATTGTTCAACAATTGAAGGACCATTTTATAGATGCTGAAATTTTAACTGGTACCCATAAAGGAGAGAGAATTTTCATACCAAGAATAGATTTAGCACCAAGTGAAAGTAGTCTCCCTTTTATACTTCAAAAAAGACAATTTCCCATCATTATGGCATTTGCCATGACCATTAATAAATCACAAGGACAAACGTTCAAATCTGTGGGTATTTTCTTACAAGAACCAGTATTTGCACATGGCCAATTGTACGTTGCCTTATCACGCTGCAAAAATCCACAGGCTATTACAGTTTACATTCAAAAGAATGAAAGTCAAGGTGATTTATTAGAAGATGGACGTATTTTTACTAAAAACATTGTCTACTATGAAGTTCTATAACTTTTCATTAAAGAAATAAAAACCATGCAAAACAAATTTAAAAGCAAATGCAAAAATATAAAAAACCACAATGTAGAGAACCACTTTTCCAGAGAACAAACTATATGTGCGATTTAAAACAATTACTATAGCAACAAAGGTCAACCATTCAAAAATACAAATCAATAGACAATTCAGTCATAATTAATGGAAGTACTGTTTATATATCATTAGCCTCACAAAACACTTGCCTTGCATTATTTTCACAAATTATGTTAAAATGTTATTTAACTATTTCACTGTTTCTAATGTTACAAGTTTGAATATTTTTTTGTCAAGTTCCTTAGAGAGATAAGAAAGTTCAAGTTTTAAAATATATACTTTCAAGTTTCTTAATTACACATATTACAAAGTTCATGTTAAGAGGTCAACCACGTTTTAAATCACAGCAACAAACAAAGGTCAACCATTGAAAAATACAAATCAATAAACAATTAAGTCAGAATTAATGGAAGTATAGTGTTTATGGATGATTAGCTTCACAAAACACTTGCCTTGCATTTTTACAAATTATGTTAAAATGTTAATTAACTATGTTACTGTTTCTAATGTTACAAGTTTTTAAACAATATTTTTAAGTTCATTACTTAGACAGATAAGAAAGGTCAAGTTTAAAAAAATATACTTTCAAGTTCTTTACTTCAACATATTACAAAGTTCATGTTAAGAGCTCAACAACGTTTTAAGTCACAATGTAAATATTGTCTTTTAGGTTAAACATTAATCCAGGGAGTAATCTGATCACCAGTTCATGGGGTCAGGAAGGAATTAATTTGTTTCCCTCTCTGATACAATTGGGTACGTTTAAAGGAGGGTTTTTACTGTTTGCCTTCCTCTGTAATCAATGTATATTTAAGTTAACAATTCTTGAGATAGAAATTGCATGTTAAAAAAACATTACCTCAAGTTTACAATACTGATTAATTTAAAGTTCAACTGTTTTTCATTCAAATGTTAATACTTTTAATACAAAATTATGTTAAAATCTTAATTAACTATGTTACTCTTTATAATGTTCCAAGTTGGAAAAATGTTTTTTTTAAGTTCCTTAGTTACACAGATAAGAAAGTTCAAGTTTCAAAAAACATACTTTCAAGTTTCTTACTTAGATATATTACAAAGTTCATGTTAAAAGGTCAACCACATTTTAAGTCACAGCAATAAACAAAGGTCAACCATTGAAAAATACAAAACAATAAACAATTCAGTCATAATTAATGGAAGTACTGTTTATGGATGATTAGTCTCACAAAACACTTGCCTTGCATTATTTTTACAAATTATGTTAAAATGTTAATTAACTATGTTACTGTTTCTAATGTTACAAGTTTGAAAACAATATTTTCAAGTTCATTACTTAGACAGATAAGAAAGTTCAAGTTTAAAAAAATATACTTTCAAGTTCTAAATATATTACAATGTTTATGTTAAGAGCTCAACCACATTTTAAGTCACAATGTAAATATTGTCTTTTAGGTTAAACATTAATCTAGGGAGTAAACTGATCGCCAATTCAAGGGGTCAGGAAGGAATTCATTTTTTTCCCCTCTCTGATACAATTGGGTACGTTTCAAGGAGGGTTTTTACTGTTTGCCTTCCTCTGGATTCAATGTATATTTAAGTTAACAATTCTTGAGTTAAAAAACCATTACCTGAAGTTTACAACACTTATTAATTTAAAGCTCAACTGTTCTTACATTCAAATGTTAATACTTTTAATACAAAATGCTTTAACAGTTACTGTTCACCAAGAGAACATTTTACAAAAATAAACATGTTTAATATCCCAATACTACTTATTTCATCATAACTAAAATCTTACAAGTGTCAAATACGTATATTAATAACTAAACAACTTTCCAAAAATACATATCTCATTGCCGTAATTTTTTGACGGGCAAGTCGCTAGTAAATATATATATATATATGAGAGAGAGAGAGAGAGAAAGAGAGGAGACTGGCCAATGAACAGCACAACAGAGAAAATGGCACTAAACCTTGCAATAAAAATCGCTGCAAATTATGGCAACACGTCTGCAAAGAGGACACAGCCACACATAACAACAAGCGCTATAACATAAGGGGCACATATTCATGTGCATCATCCAATGTAGTGTACATGAAAAATGGATGCTGCATTGGGGAAACCAGCCAGAAATTACATTTAAGGAGGAATCTGCTCAGACTCTCCATCAGAAATTACAATAAAGACAGGAACTATACCCCCCAAAATAACCACTCCACCCAAAACCTGAAAATCACTTTAAAAACACACAAGAAAGAAATTTAATGTAAATATGGAATTTTTGTCTTTTTATCTAAACTTCTTATAACTTTCAATATTCCTGATATGATTTTTCCCCCCTGCTTCATTCTGGTCTGTTTATCTGTCTCCTTACAGTTTTATTTCACCTAAACTCTCTAAGATGTATAGATATTTATGACTCTGTTTATTTACTCTGTCCTGCACTTATGCAGACACAGCCGACTAAACACAGCATTCCTTTTCCTTTTTTTGTTTTAAAGCTTGCAATTTTTTTATTTCAATGGGAATCTAATATCAGTATTGCTCTCGAAAGCTAATCATAATATTTATGAATATGTTTGTCCAATAAAAAGGTATCACTATATACTGCTATACTCTGATTATTCATCTATATTAACCAGCACAAACATAAGGTTGTGGTTTCCTTTTTTTGGATAATAAGTATTTAAAGGGCCTAAAGGCTTCCTAAAACATCTCCTAAAAACATCACAAAATAAATTTAGATTTTTTTAAATATGTGCATTTTCACTGAGTAATCAAATAAATTAAATATATGTTTACATGTGCCACTGACTACTGCTACAGCTCCATGTATTGGAAAAAAGAAGACTAAAGGTTAACCCTTAACACATGTTAATGCTGGAATCACCTAAACAGGTCAGTTATGGTTTACATTTTCAGTACTGTACTGAATGCAGGTGAAAGCTGCTATCAATTACTGCCTTCAACCACTTGACTTGGCTATCTGTTTTTATATTTTTGCAACAGCCAGTAGGTAAGATAGACACAGACTTAAAAATATAGATTTTTTTTTTGCTGTTATGACTGTAATTGAAAATAATAGATACTTTTAATGCAATCTTGTGCTCTTTTACACCCGCATCACATCTATGAAGATTAGAAGAGAGACAGTTCTTGTACAATGAATATTTCTGATATTATCCATTGACCAATTTGTCATAAAGAAAATAGTAACTTTTCAGTCAGTTCAGCATATTGGGGATTTCAGTTATGTATTTCCACCAGACTTTGACAGGACCCAGTAGAGATGGATAATACGAAAGTGCAGAACCTGTCAGCTACCCGTGTTACAGAATTTGATAGACAGAATTTTGTCTGTGTGATGTATGTGAGTTATACTGATAGCCAAGTGCTATCAAACCATCCCTTTCATGCAATTGCCATATGTACACGTCTTTCTTGACAGAGGTTGTCAGGCATCTGGAATTGTTCTTCTCGAGCAGTATTTCAGACTGTTGAAAACTGAAATCCAGTTTGATTTGAATGCAAATTTAAAAATGTGTTTATCAATTCATCTTGGCTAAAGGACCTCTCAATTCAGCACAAGTTGAACCACATCACATTAAAGATGTCCTAAAAGCATCTTAAAATAATGTTTGAATTTTTTAAATACATGCATTTTTTCCTGTGAAGTCAAATCAAATCAAATCTGTGTTTACATGTATAACAGACTGCCCATATGCCAGACCCACAGCTACATGTAGCAAGCGAAACAATCTTTTTTTAAACCTTTAACAAATCCATTTGTGCATAGCATGGAATGCTGGAATGACGCAAAAGCAGGTCAGTTATGGGTTAATTGGTCCATGCAGACCTAAAAAACTGCTATCAATCACTGATTTCACTGCATGGCTAGTAGGCATGATACACTTTTTTATGTAAACAGATGCACTAAAGGATTATCTATATACTGCAAGCTTTCGAAGGAGATCGAACCTCTTGAAAATTGGTCTCTCTAAATAAAATGTATGTCCAGCAAAAAATGTATCACTATATAATGCAATACTCTGATTCAGTAGCGGAGCTAGTGAATGTAGGTCTGTAGTGCAAAGATATTTGGGGCCTCCCTTGTAGCTTCTATAAGGTATTTAGAGATCAACACAACAACACAATATATATATATATCACATATAATAGTTGTCAAACTACTATTCGTCGTCACTCTTTGCGAGCTCCAACGTCGGCTATGTTTGTCCGCATTTGCGGAGGTGGAGGCTCAAAGGCACCTCACACGCGGTTAAAAACACACACACAAGAAACGACTTCGAAAAAACAAATGACTTCGGAACCAACCTTAACGTAACAAAAAAACACACACACAAAAAATACGACCATAACGGCCGAATCGCGCAAGCCTAAAAAGAGTCAAAACACACCAAATACTCACAAAATATACATTAAAAAGCTTACCCATAGCAAGGGGTGGCATCCAGGACCTCTGAAAGTGAAGTTACACCTCCATTTAAGTCCAAATTCCCGAGTTCAGACACACAAAAATCCCATAAAAGAGAGAAAAAATGGGCGCCGAAAAAAACGAAAACGAGGCTCAAAGCACAGCCACGTACAACTTACCCAAGAAGGGATCCGAGATAAGCTCGGAAACCTGCATTAACCCCACGGGATCCGAGATAAGCTCGGAGACCTGCATTAACCCCACATTAACCATCGCAGTGGGGGTCCCGATCGCACGCGATCGGGGAACCCTGCTGCAATGAAAATTCAAAATTCACACGTTACGGGTCCTTAAAGGACCGTAAAGGTCCTTAAAGGACCCGTTATAAAAGAAAACTAATATACACTATCACCCTGTCACTCATGGTGGTCAATATAGACCCCCATAAGTCATTCAGTAACCCTGTCACTCATGGGGGTCAATACAGACCCCCATAAGCAGTTAATTAACCCCCTCACTCATGGGTGTAAATACAGACCCCCATAAACCCCTAATAAACCGTGTAACTCATGGGGGTCAATATAGACCCCCATAAGCCCTTCATTAACACTGTCACTCATGGGGATCAATACAGACCCCCATAATCCCTTCATTAACCCTGTCATTCATGGGGGTCAATACAGGCCCCTATAAGAACTTCATTAACCGTGTCACTCAAGGGGGTAAATATAGACCCCCATAAGCCATTCATTAACCCTGTTACTCATGGGGGTAAATAGAGACCCCCATAAACCCTTCATTAACCCTGTCATTAATGGGGGTCAATACAGACCCCCATAAGCACTTCATTAACCCCCTCACTCATGGGGGTCAATATAGACCCCCATAAGCACTTCATTAACCCCCTCACTCATGGGGGTCAATACAGACCCCCATAAACCCCTAATTAACCCTGTCATTCATGGGGGTTAATATAGACCCCTATAAGCCCTTCATTAACCCTGTCACTTATGGGGGTCAATACAGACCCCCATAAGCCCTTCATTAACCCTGTCACTCATGGGGGTCAATACAGACCTGCATAAGCACTTAATTAACCCCCTCACTCATGGGGGTCAATACAGACCCCTATAAACCTCTAATTAACCCTGTCACTCATGGAAGTCAATATAGACCCCCATAAGCCTTTCATTAACCCACTCACTCATGGGGGTCAATACAGAACCCCATAAACCCTTAATTAACCCCGTCATTCAGGAGGGTCAATACAGCCCCCCATAAGCCCTTAATTAACCCACTCACTCATGGTGGTCAATTCAGACCCCCATAAACCGCTTATTAACCCTGTCACTAATGGGGGTCCATACAGACCGTCATAAGCCTCTATTTAACCCAATCAGTCCCATAAGGGTATATTAAGACCATTATGTGCCTGTTACAACCCAACATTAAACACATAAGTGCCATGACGGTCCTCAAGGACAATCATGACACTAAGTATAAACACTACACCCAATAAAACATTAAATATCAACTAAACATCACCTACACTAGCCTATTAACACCAACACTACCTACCTACCCCCTAATAACCCCCACCACTCTAATTACCAAAAATAAAAAAGCCTAAAGTCACAAAAAATAAAAATATCTTCATTACAGAAAATAAAAAACCTAACTCACAAAAAAAGGAACATTACAGAAAATTAAAAAAACATTACAACCCCCCCCCACTACAGAAAAAAACAATTACACACCTGTAAAGGATATACATATAATACATACAATGCATACAATATAATGCATACAATACAATACAAATACATACAATACATACAATATAATACAATACAATTAAATACAATGCAATACAATACACCCCTATCTAATATACAATACATCCTATCTATCTAATATACATCCCCCAATCTATCTAAATCAATACCATAATCTAATATACATCCTATCTATATAATATACATCCTATCTATATAATATACATCATGCAATCTACCTAAATAAATAACACAATCTAATATACAATACATGATATGCTATCTATATAAAACACATACCCCTAGCCAACATACACTAAATGCTATCTATATATAAAATAATCTAATTCTAAGTTAAAATAAAATAATTAAGACCACTTACCTTTGCAGATGTTCATTCAGATCAGCCGCCTAGGGAAAAAAAAATAAAACAATTAGTGCAACACATTTACAATAAATAAATAAACATTCTAAACATTCTAAATATTCTACTCACCTTTCTGGCATGTCCCGTCCTTATTCTTTTACCCTTCTCTGACGCTGCACCGGTTAAAAAAAACATAGCATTAATACACATACATAAACATAAAAAAATAAAAAAATAAACATAATCTACATTGTACTTACCTCCCTGCGATGTCTCCGGCCTCCTCCTCCTCTTCTGTCCAGCCCTGTAAAAAAAAAAAAGTACTCACATCTGCACTCACGGACATCCCCGACGCTATTGAGGCTTTTCCGGAAGAAAATAGGCAATGGCCCCTTCTGATTGGTTGAAAACGCTGTCTATCAGATTCACCCAATCAGGAGGCCCCAATGTGTGAGCCAATCAGCAAGGGATACACCCTAAAATCCCACTCTGATTGGATAATGCACCTGTCAATCTTTATTTAAACCAATCACAAGGCGCAGTTGCTTTCAGCCAATCACAATGGAATACACCCCCACAGGGTGATTGGCTGGAGGCATCTGCGCATTCTGATTGGTTGCACTGACAATAGCCAATCACAATGGAATACACCCCCACGTACTGATTGGTGAAGGCATTTGCACCTTCTCATTGGATATTGTCAATGTCACTCAGTGTTACAGCCAATGAGAAGGCGCAGATGTCTTCACCAATCAGTACGTGGAGGTGTATCCCATTGTGATTCACTGATAGCAATAAAGCCTGCGGATTGGTTCAAATAAAGATTGACAGGTGCATTATCCAATCAGCGTGGAATTTTGGGGTGTATCCCTTTCTCATTGGTTCACAATTGGCGTCTTCTCAGTGGCTGAATTTGATAGACAGCGTTTTCAGCCAATAAGAAGCCGCCATTGCCAATTTTATTCTGGAACACTCCGTAGGAAGCTCATTAGCGTCGGGAACATCCGCCAGGGCGGATGTGTGTTGTTTTTTGTTTTTTAAAAGAGCGCGGATGCTTACAAGGCCCATCCGGGGCAGAACACCAGGAGGCCGGAGACATCGCGGGGAGGTAAGTACAATGTAGATTGTGTTTATTTTACTTGGTTTTATGTTTATGTATGTGTGCTAATGTAATGTTTTTTTTTTAAACAGGGGCTGCGCCGCAAAAGCAAAGATGAAGGACGTGACATGCTGGAAAGGTGAGTAGAATAATTAGAATGTTTAAAATGTTTATTTATTTTATGTAAACATTTTGTATTAATTTTTTAAATCTTTTTTTACCCTAGGTTGGTGATCTGAAGAAACATCTCAAAGGTAAGTGGTCTTAATTATTTTATTGTAGCTTTGAATTAGGGTTGCTGTATAGAGATAGCATGTATTGTATATTAGATAGATAGGGGGATGTATAGTACATAGATAGTATTTATTGTATATTAGATAGATAGGGGGATGTATATTAGATAGATAGTATTGTATATTAGATAGGGGGATGTATATTAGAAAGGGGGATGTATATTAGGTAGGGGTGTATTGTATTGTATTTAATTGTATTGTATTGTATTTAATTGTATGCATTATATGTATTTCCTTTTCAGGTGTGTATTTTTTTTTCTGTAGTGGGGGGGGGTTGTAATGTATTTTTTTTCTGTAATCTACATTTTTGATTTTAGGTTTTTTTATTTTATGTAATGTAGATTTTTGATGACTTTAGTTTTTTTGATTTCTGTAATTACAGTGGTGGGGAGGGGCATATTTGGGGGTAGGTAGGTAGGTAGTGTAGGTGTTAATAGGTTAGTGTAGAGGGTGTTTAGTTGATATTTAATGTTTTATTGGGGGGTATAGTGCAGTGTAGTGTTTATACTTAGTGTCATGATGGTAATTGAGGACCGTCATGGCACTTATGTGGTTAATGTTGGGAAGTAAAAGGCTCATAATGGTCATAATATACCATTATGGGACTGATGCGGTTAAATAGAGGCTTATGAGGGTCTGGATAGACCCTTATAAGTGACCGGGTTAAAATGGTGTAGTGCTTACACTTTCGGTCATGAGGGTCCTGGATGGACCTCATGGCACTTATAATGTTATTACATGCGTTCATTAGTGTGTTAGAGGGGTCTATATAGTTGAGGCACACAGTACACTCACAATGTGTGGCAAACAGCATTTCAACACTCACATTGGAGATCTGGAACGGAGAATTGCAGCACTTGAAGATATTGCTCCAGTGAAAGGGGGGTTGGTGCTCACTGAGCACAGTTTAGCTGGACCTAGCATGGAGGGCGGAGCTGGGGCTAGTGAGGATGTCCAGGGAGGTAGCTGGGTTACAGTTATAAGGGGAAGCAGGGGGAACAGGAGGAGGCAGGCCAGTTCTGAGTTGGCAAACACCAACAGATTTGCCAGATTGAGTGAAACTGTTGGGGATGTCCATTCAGGAATGGCAATGCCAGATAGAGCTGTTCCCTCTAACAGCCGGGAGAACAGCTCTACTGGAGGAGTGGGAGGGCACCATAGGCAGAGCAACAGACAGGTTTTGGTTGTAGTGGACTCTAATATTAGGAAAGTAGACAGGGTGATTTGTCACCCAGATCCCAGCAATCGAACAGTTTGCTGTCTCCCGGGTGCTCGGGTTCGTCATGTTGTGGATCGGGTAGACAAATTATTGGGAGGGGCTGGAAATGACCCGGTAGTCTTGGTACATATTGGTACCAATGACAAAGTTAGTGGAAGATGGAGGGTCCTAAAGAATGATTTTAGAGAATTAGGTAATAAGCTGAAGGCAAGGACCTCCAAGGTAGTATTTTCTGAGATACTACCAGTGCCACGTGCTAGCCCAGGGAGGCAGAAGGAGCTTAGGGAGGTTAATGCATGGCTAAATATGTGGTGCACTAAGGAGGGGTTTGGGTTTTTAGAGCACTGGGCTGAATTCTCACTTCGGTACAATCTCTACAGTAGGGATGGATTGCACCTTAATGATGAGGGAGGTTCTGTACTAGGGGATAGGATGGTAGAAAGGCTGGAGGAGTTTTTAAACTAGTAGTTGGGGGGGAGGGACTAGATATAAGTAATGGGGTAGAAAGTGTAGATGGTATAAGGGATGAATTAACAACTCATAGGGGAGGAGATGGGAGGAGGGGCAGTATAGTCAATAGGGAGGTAGTACTAAGTAATTCAAGTGCAGTGGCAGGCACTTCAGAACTACAGACTCATAACATAAGGTGTATGCTTGCTAATGCCAAAAGCTTGCCAGGAAAAATGGGAGAATTACAATCATTAGCAATTAATGAAAAATGGGATTTAATAGGCATTACTGAAACGTGGTGAGATGAATCTCATGACTGTACTGTTAATCTGGATGGTTATAACCTATTTAGGAAAGATAGAGGCAATGGTAAACGAGGAGGAGGGATTTGTCTGTATGTTAAGCCTGAATTTAAGCCTATCGTCAGAGAAGATATTTATGGTGGACCTAGTGATAAAGCTGAATGTTTATGGGGAGAGTTAAATAGCAGAGCAGAAAATTCCAAAAGAATATTAGTAGGAGTATGCTATAAACCCCCAAATATAGCTGAAAGTGAGGAAATACAATTATTGTTACAGATTGGAAATGCAGCTAGGCATGGTCAAGTTCTAATAATGGGATATTTTAATTACCCTGAAATAAACTGGATAAATGAGACTAGCAGTTCATCTAAGGGGAGCAGGTTCTTGAGTACACTCAGGGATCATTATCTGGCCCAGGTTGTACAAGAGCCTACTAGAAATGAAGCTATCTTAGATTTACTCATCACAAATAATATTGATATAGTATCTAATGTTGGAATAGGGCAACCTTTGGGAAACAGTAATCACAACACAGTCTCTGTGATTGAATTAAAAAAACAAAATATTAAGGGGCCAACAAAAACTCTTAATTTAAAAAGGGCAGATTTTAACGGTCTAAGGGCAGCAATACAAAGTATAGACTGGAACAGAGAACTGGCAGGTAAAAACACTGACCACAAGTAGACAACATTTAAATCCTTACTAAATATACATGCACATCGGCATATACCGTGTGGGAATAAAAGTAAAAGGAGTAAATCCCATCCAATGTGGCTTAACAATGATTTAAAGATCAAGATACGGAGTAAAAAACAGGCATTTAAATTATACAAACAAGAGGGGACAGAGACTGCTTTACAGGAATACAAGGAAATCAACAAGGCTTGCAAAAGGGCGATTAGACTGGCTTAAATAAAAAATGAAAAATTAATTGCAAAAGAGAGTAAGACTAACCCTAAAATATTTTTTAAGTATATTAATGGGAAGAAGGCGAGGAAGGAAGCTATAGGAACATTACAATGTGACACAGGCCGTCTAATAATTAGTGACCAAGAAAAGGCAAATGAGCTAAATAGGTTATTTTCTTCGGTTTACACAAGGGAGGTACCAGTGGTTGGGACACGGCAACATAATGGAGCTACACTACCTTTGTCAAATAATTGGTTAACACAGGAAGTAATCCAAAAGAGGTTGGAAAAAATAAATGTTAATAAAGCCCCGGGTCCTGATGGAATATATCCAAGGGTACTAAGGGAACTGGTTTCTGTAAAAGCCAAACCATTATATTTAATTTTTCAAGATTCACTCAACACAGGGTCTCTACCAGATGACTGGAGAAAAGCTGATGTGATACCTATATTTAAAAAGGCAGCAAGAGCAAATCCAGGGAAATATAGACCAGTGAGCCTCACTTCTGTAGTGGGGAAGCTTTTAGAAGGGTTAATAAGGGATAATATACAAGAATATGTCTATTTGAACAGTATTATAAGTAGGAGTCAACATGGATTTATGAGGGATAGGTCATGTCAAACAAATCTAATTAGTTTCTATGAGGAGGTTAGTAGGAACCTGGATCAAGGCAACTCAGTGGATGTAGTCTTTTTGGATTTTGCAAAGGCTTTTGATACAGTGCCACATGGGAGACTATTAAGCAAACTAAGAGTTACAGGAGTTGCAGTAAATATCTGATCATGGATTGAAAGCTGGCTAAAAGACAGGAAGCAAAGGGTTGTTGTAAATGGAACATACTCCGATTGGACTAATGTGGTAAGTGGGGTTCCTCAGGGTTCAGTATTAGGTCCTCTCCTTTTTAACATATTTATTAATAACTTAGAGGTAGGATTGGAGTGTGGGGTCTCCATTTTTGATGATGACACAAAGTTGTGCAAGGTAATTAAATCAGATAGTGATGTGCTTTCCCTCCAAATGGATTTACATAAAATTGAGGAATGGTCATCTAAATGGCAGATGAGATTTAATACGAATAAATGTAAAGTTATGCATCTGGGAAGGAAAAATAGCCATGCAATTTATGATCTTAATGGAGCAAATCTAGGTGTATCGGATATTGAAAGGGATTTGGGAGTGCTTGTGGACAACCACCTAGGTAACAGTGCTCAAAGCCAAGCAGCAGCTGCAAAGGCAAATAAAATATTAGCATGTATTAAGAAGGGTATAGAAGCCAGGGAAGCAAATATCATTCTGCCACTATACAAATCTCTAGTACGCCCTCATTCGGAATATGGAGTACACATTTGGGCACCACTTCATAAAAAGGACATTTTAGAGCTGGAAAAGGTACAGAGGAGGGCAACAAAACTAATAAGGGAAATGAAGGGGCAAAGTTATGAAGAAAGACTAACCAAATTAAACTTATTTTCTCTAGAAAAAAGGCATCTAAGAGGAGATATGATTACCTTATATAAATACATCCAGGGTCAGTATAAAGATTTGTCAAGGGAGCTTTGTGTGCCAAGAGGTTTTTTAACTGACAAGAGGACATCCCTTGAGGTTAGAAGTAAAAAGACTCCACCTTAAAGAAAGAAAAGGGTTCTTCACAGTAAGGGTGGTTAATCTGTGGAATTCTCTACCAGAGGAGGTGGTGACAGTGGATTCGATAGATAACTTTAAAAGGCGACTGGATTTATTTCTAATTAAAAAGGGAATTCAGGGTTATCATGGATAATTAGAGAGGCAGTATTGATCCAGGGAGAAGTCCGGTCGTCGGTGTCTGGGATCAGGAGGGAATTGATTATTTATTTATTTTTTATTTTATATACAACTAATGAATTAATAGTTAATATCTGCATATTGCAGATCAGAGGAGATCTTAAAAGGTTGAACTTGATGGACTGAAAGTCTTTTTTAACCTTAAATACTATGTAACTATGTAACTTTCTTTTATTGACCGTCATTTTTGGTTAATCGGGAGTCCTTGAAAAAAAGGGTCTAAACGACCCTTAAACCCCCCAAAACCGCTTAAAATGCCTTTAAAAGGGCATTAGCACTTAAACTGGGCCATTTAGGCCCAGAAAAAAAACAATTAGAAAAAAAGTTTGATTTTTTTTTGCAGTCTCGAACTGCCGAATAGTGCCAGTTATGTCGGTTTAGCAGGAGTTTTTTTAAAATGTGGAATTGATGCCGGCGTTGGTTGCTTGAGAGTCCCAGGTAGTTAGGTGCCGGATAACCAGGATATATATATATATATATATATATATATATATATATACAGGGCCCTATTAAATTTGAGCTGCGGATGAAATCGTATCTCGCAAAGGCAGTTTTCCTGCTGTTTGCGAGTATTGAATCTCTCGCAGCCTGCTTTGCGATATGACTGCGAGAAAATGGCAGAGAATAGGCTCCGAGAGAGCTACGTAGCCTTAAATCTATGCATGAGTCTCGCATATCGTAAGAATCCCTACGTGGAAAAAAAGTCCACGCAAGGGATCCGAAAGCCTCTACGTGCTGCCTCGGAACAGCCCGAGACAGCCGTGTGAGGCTCCCCCCTGCACCCTATACACATCCCCATGCTGCAGGGGTCTCTATCAGGACCCCTGCAGCACCCCCACATTAACGCCTTGCAGCGGGGGTCCCCGATCTGCATAGATCAGGCCCCCCGCTGCATTTAAAACTTTTAAATTCCCCGCCGTGGCTCCTTAAAGGGGCCGCGGCACACTATTACCCAATCCCGGCCGCTGCACTTAAAATTAACCCCCCTCTATGCTGGGGGTCCCCATCGGGACCCCCGAAGTGTCCCCACATAAACCCCCTGCAGCGGGGGTCCCCGATCGGCACCGATCGTGACCCTGCTGAAATTCAATTTTAAATTTCCCGCCTCGCTGGTCCTCAAAGGACCGTAAAGGTCCTGAAAGGACTCGCACTAAAAATATTAACCCCAGGCAACTATAATTACCCCCATTAACTCATGATGGTCAATACAGACCACCATAAGGCCTAAATTAACCCATTAACTCATGGTGGTCAATACAGACCACCATAAGGCCTAAATTAACCCATTAACTCATGATGGTCAATACAGACCACCATAAGGCCTAAATTAACCCATTAACTCATGATGGTCAATACAGACCACCATAAGGCTCTATTTAACCCCATCAGTCCCATAAGGGTATATTATTACCATTATGGGCCTGTTACAACCCAACATTAACCACATAAGTGCCTTGATGGTCCTCAAGGACCATCATGACACTAACTACAAACACTACACTATAACCCCCAATAAACCATTTAATCTAAAATAACCCCCCTCTACACTAATCTATTAACACTTACACTACCTACCTACACTACCTACCCCCTAATAAACCTCCCCAACACTCTAATTACAAAAAAAAAACTACAGTACAGAAAACAAAAAAACCTACAGTACAGAAAACAAAAAAACCTACAGTACAGAAAAAAAAAATTACAACCCCACCCCCCACTACAGAAAATAAAAAAAATTACACACCTGAAAAGGAAAGACAGATAAACACAATACAATACATACATATAATACATTACATACATTAGATACAATACATGACATTACATATAAGATATTAAATATAATATATTACATATAATATATTAAATATAATATATTAAATATAATACATTACATATATTAGATACAATACATGACATTACATATAATATATTAAATATAATATATTAAATATAATACATTACATACATTACATACAATACATGACATTACATATAATATATTAAATATAATATATTACGTATAATATATTAAATATAATATATTACATATAATATATTACATATAGTCCAAATCAAATACCCCCTATCTATCTAACATACAATCTATTTAATTTAAAATAAATCCTAACTATATCAAATACATCCCCCTATCTATCTAATATACAAAAAATCCTAACTACATACACAGACCCTAATTCTAAAATAAAATAAAATAATTACAGTCCTAACTACATACACAGACCCTTATTCTAAAATAAAATAAAATAATTAGAGTCCTAACTACACAGACCATAATTCTAAGCTAAAATCAATAAATTAAGGCCACTTACCTTTAAGATGTTGCTTCAGATCACTAACCTATTTGTCAAAAAAAAAAAAAAATTGGTACAAAACATTAACATCCAATAAATAAACATTCTATACATTCTAAATAATATACTCACCTTTACAGCATGTCCCGTCACTGTTTAGCTCTTCCGGCGCGGCCCTGTTAAAAAAAAACACAATACATGAATACATTAATACAATATATCAACAATAAATAAAATACACATATAAACATTTAAATATACATTTAACTTACCTCCCCGCGATGTCCCCGGCCTTCTCTCCTTCAGCCCCGGCTGGGCCGCAGAACCATCCGCGCTCTAGAAAAAAAAAAAAAAAAAACTAACGGAGGCCCCCCTGCAATGGGTTCATGTGGGGACACTTCGGGGGTCCCGATGGGGACCCCCAGCATAGAGGGGGGTTAATTTTAAGTGCCGCGGCCGGGATTGGGTAATAGTGTGCCGCGGGCCCTTTAAGGAGCCGCGGCGGGGAATTTAAAAGTTTGAAATGCAGCGGGGCCTGATCGTTGTCGATCGGGGACCCCCGCTGCAAGGGGTTAATGTGTGGGGGCTGCAGGGGTTCCTATGGACCCCTGCAGCAAGGTGTTCATGTTAGGACACTTCGGGGGTCCCGACGGGGACCCCCGCATTGGGGGGGGTTAATTTTAGGTGCCTGGGTGGGGTTTGGAGTACCCCCCACGGCAGGGCTTATGTGGGGGACTGCCGCGGAGGTCCCTTTTAGGACCCCCGCAGCAATTGATGAGGAGTGGGAGCCTGCGATATCATCTCGCAGGCTGTCACTCCTCATGTACATTTACGCAGTGTAGATAAGTACGGCCCTGCTGCGTAGCTCATACGTTGCTCGCAGCAGGGCTAATTTAATAGCATTGTAAGTTGGAGAAACTTTGCAGTACGTAGGGCTTAAGTAGAAGCCTCTTATTTACGAGGCTGGAATTTAATGAGGCCCACAGTATATATATATATATATATATATATTTATATATATATATAAGGCACTAAAACTCGCAGCACTTTTGCGATGAGCGCCAAAGGTGCTCATTGCCTGCGAGCCACTCGAAGCGTGGCGAGCAGTGGAGGCAATGAAACATGCGGGACTTAGCCTCCAAACTCTTAGGAAACGCGGGATTGCCTCGTAACAAATTACGAGACGTGGGACTTAGAAAAAATACGATAGGAAAGATACGAAGTTAACGGCCGAACCGAGCAAAGCAAAAAAAAAAAAACACACAAAAAATAACAAAAAAAAATACAACAAAAAAATGTAACATGCAGCACTGTTTCGAGGTTCCTGCCTATCATCAGTGTGGTATATATACAGTACTACCTCGGTCCTCGTCATCCTCAGAACTTGCCAATTGTGGAACTCGATGCACATGGATGAGCAAATATCTAACTGTGATACCTTGGAACGCTATTGCTAAAACATAATTTACATTATTACTAATGGGAGTTTGAAACCCAAGCTTTTTGGTACTCAACCTGCTGTCCAGAACCAATTAACAACGTGTTTCAAGGTACCACTGTAGATATATATATATATATATATTTCTATTAATTTCTATATATATACTAGTAACTTGCCCGTCATAAATAACGATGTTATAGAATGTTATCTTGAATGTTATCTTGAATTGTCTGTGCGCTCTCTGTCTGTGCACTCTCTCTCTATGTGCACTCTTTCTCTGTGTGTACTGTTTGGGTGCTCTCTCTTGCTGTCTGTGTGTGCTCCCTCTTTGTGTGTGCACTGTAGGCTCTGTACCCCTCCCTCTCTGTCTATCTCTGTCTGTGCACTCTCTGTCTCTGCGCTCTCTCTCTCTGCATGTTCTCTGTCTCTGCTCGCTCTATCTCTGTGCAGACTTTCTCTCTGTGCGCTCTCTCTCTCTGTGTGCTCTGTCTGTGCGCTCTCTTTCGCTCTCTGTGTGCGCTGTTTGTGTGAGCTCCCTCTGTCTGTGTGCGCTGTCAGCTTTGTACCTCTCTCTCTCTGTATATACTAGTAACTTGCCTGACATAAATGAGATATTATCGAATGTTATCTTGCATTGTCTGTGTGCTTTCTGTCTGGGCACTCTCTCTCTCTCTGTACTCTCTCTCTTTGTGCACTCTCTTTCTGTGCACGGTTTGTGTGCTTTCTCTTGCTGTCTTTGTACGTTGTCTGTGTGCACTCCCTCTGTGGGCTTGCGCTGTCCGCTCTGTACCCCTCCTTCTCTTACTCTCTCTCTGTGTGCTCTCTGTCTATGCACTCTCTCTCTTCGTTCTGTCTGTGTGCTCTGCCTGTGCAATCTCCCTGTGTGAGCTCTCTCTCTGTGCTCTCTGTCTGTGCACTCTCTCTCCGTGTTCTCTGTCTTTGTGCTCTCTATCTATGTGCACCCTGTCTCTCTCTCTCTCTGTGCACCCTTTCTGTGCACTATCTCTCACTCTCTGTTTGTGCTGTTTGTGTGCGCTCCCTCTCTGTGTGCTCTATCTGTGCTCTCTCTCTCATTCTCTGTGTTTGCTCTTCCTGTACCCTCTGTCTGTGTACTCTCTGTGCACTCTCTGTGGATGCTCTCTCTCTCTCTGTGCTCTCTGTCTGTACACTCTCTCTCTCTCTCACTCACTTTACTGTCTGTCTCTCAGTGCAGTCACTCTCTGTGCTGCGTCTCTCTCTCTCTCTGTGCCTCTCTACCTCCATTTCTCTCACTCACTTTGCTGTCTGTTTCTCTGTGACGTGTCTTTCTCTCTATACCTATCCACCTCCCTTTCTATCTATCTATCTATCTATCTATCTATCTATCTATCTATCTATCTCTCTCTCTCTCTCTCTCTCTCTCTCACTTTGCTGTCTGGTTCTCTGTGCTGTGTCCCACTCTGTACCTCTCTACCTCCCTTTCGCTCTCTCTCACTTACTTTGCTGTCTGTCTCTCTGTGCTGTGTCTCTCTTTCAATCTGTACCTCTCTATCTGCCTCTCTCACTCACTTTGCTGTCTGTCTCTCTGTGCTGTGTCTCTCTCTCTCTCTCTCTCTCTCTGTACCTCTCTATCTGCCTCTCTCTCTCACTTTGCTGTATGTCTTTCTGTGCTGTGTCTCTCTCGCTATGTATCTCCCTACCTGCCTCTCTTTCTCACTCTCTTTGCTTCCTGTCTCTCTGTGCTGTCTTTCTCTCTCTCTCTCTGTTCCTCTATATCTGCCTCTCTCTCTCACTCACTTTGCTGTCTGTCTCTCTGTGCTGTCTCTCTCTCTCTGTACCTTTCTATCTGCCGTTCTCTCTCTCACTCACTTTGCTGTCTGTCTCTCTGTGCTGTTTCTCTCTCTCTCTCTCTGTACCTCTCTACCTCCCTTTCTCTCTCTCACTTACTTTGCTGTCTGTCTTTCTGTGCTGTGTCTTTCTCGCTATCTATCTCCATACCTGCCTCTCTCTCTCACTCTCTTTGCTTCCTGTCTCTCTGTGCTGTCTTTCTCTCTCTCTCTCTGTTCCTCTCTATTTGCCTCACTCTCTCACTCACTTTGCTGTCTGTCTCTCTGTGCTGTGGCTCACTCTCTGGACCTCACTCCCTCTCTCTTACTCTCTCACTCACTCTGTAATGATATAGGAATCACAAGGTTTTGGAGACCAGCAGCCTAGGTCACCAATAATCCAATTCAGCAAGTTGTAGGTGAAACAGGAACAAGCTTCGTTGAAGGGAAGAGGAAACACAATAATCTGGCAAGGTACATTGACAGGAAGTGCCTTATATAGGCCAAGGACCAGACACCTGACCAGGCACAGCTGAAGAGACTTAGGCACTGATACTATTGCTAGCAGAGTCAAGGTTATCAGAACTCAATGAAATTCACAAAGGCATGCTAGCGCAGTGGTAGGGAAGAGGTTCAGCAGCCTGGGGACCAGGGTTCAAAACCCAGCAGAGTTGATTCCTCACATTACCCCTGCCTCTATAGGTGCAGCCTCTGGATGCCCTATTACCCGGTTTAGCAGGGTACTGCACATGAAAGGACTGAAGGAGATCAGGAGTGTGAATATTGTCCACTGGTTCCCTCTCCTCCTCACCATAGCCTTTCCAGCGGAGCAGATACTGAAGCTTGTTGCGAAAGATCCTGGAGTCCAGAATTTTCTCCACCTCGTATTCATCCTCACCAACCCCGAGGACTGGAGGTGGGGCAGGCAGGGCTCTGCCAGGGAAAGTGTTAACATTGAAAGGTTTCAGCAGTGCAACGTGAAACACCAGATGTATTCTCATGAAATCTGGAAGTCCCAAACGAAAAGTGACAGCATTGATCTGAGCGATGATCTCAAAAGGTCCCATGAACCTCTGACCAAATTTATGAGAAGGAACCTTAAGCTTAAGATTCCTTGTTGACAGCCAAACCTTGTCACCAACATGCCTATCAGCAGCTCTCTTATAACATTCCTGAGCTTTCAAAAGAGTCTCCTTCAACAGGTCTTGGGAATCTCGTAAGGTGGTTAGCCGATCAGTGACTGCAGGAATGGAAGTAGTAATTGGGAGACTCACTAGAAAGGTTGGATGGTAACCATAGTTGGCAAAACATGGGCTCAAAGAAGTGGAGCAGTGTTGGGCATTGTTATAGGCAAACTCCACCGTGGGTAGAAAATCCAGCCAGTCATCCTGCAGGTAACTAATATAGCACCGCAAATATTGCTCCAAAGTCTGGTTGGTTCGCTCAGTCTGTCCATTACTTTGTGGATGAAAAGCTGACGACAGATTTACATTAATACCTAGATTAGAACAAAAAAGTTTCCAAAAACGAGATGTAAACTGCACTCCCCTGTCAGAAACTACTTCATCAGGCACTCCATGCAAGCAAAATATTTCCCGAATAACCAGGTCAGCCATCTGTTTAGCTGAAGGGAGACCACGAGCTGGTATGAAATGACCCATCTTAGTTAACCTGTCCACAACAACAAGAATGGTAGTGTGTAGTTCCACTATAAAGTCCATGGATATAGATCCCCAGGGACGATGAGGAATCGGAAGAGGCTGAAGTAAGCCAACAGGGGATGAGCGAAGAGTCTTATGTCTAGCACATACATCACAAGAGGACACATACTTCTTAACATCCTCATAATACTTGGGCCACCAAAAGGATCGGGCGAGTAGCTCTTGTGTCTTTCGGATTCCTGGATGACCTGCTAGTTTTGAGTCATGGTAGAGACGTAAAAGGCCCAGCCGCACTGACTCCGGAGCAAACAGACGTTGTTGAAAAATCCAAAACCCATTAAGCATCGTCATATGGAGATCACGAGGAGGATCATGAAGAACTGGGTCTTCAGCGTAGCCCTTTTTAATGCGAGACATCAGATCAGAAGGAAATGTGATTCCTATAAATATATCCTCCGGCAAGATGGTGGTCTTGGTTACGGTAGTATGGAGGGGGTCAGCTATTCTAGACAAGGCATCTGCCTTATCATTCTTGGAGCCAGGACAGTATATAACCAAAAAATTAAACCTCGAGAAGAATACGGACCAGCGTGCTTGTCTGGCTGACAGTCTCTTAGCTGATCGAATACATTCCAGATTTTTGTGATCTGTGAGTACAGTAATTGGATGGGTGGCTCCCTCAAAGAGATGTCTCCATTCGGTGAAGGCAGCTTTTATAGCCAATAGTTCTTTATTCCCTATGTCATAGTTTCTTTCTGCTGGCACCATCTGGCGGGAATAGAAGGCACACGGATGTAACAGCATCTTAGGTCCAGTCCTTTGAGACAGTATAGCACCAACAGCTGAATCAGAAGCATCAACTTCCACAATAAATGGTAATTCCGGCTGAGGATGTACCAGGACAGGGGCAGAGGTAAACAGAGTCTTTAATCGGGAAAATGCGGTATCCGCCTTATCGGACCACTGAAAAGGAGTCCCTTTACGTGTGAGTTCAGTGATCGGTGTAATAACGGCAGAGAAATTCTTAATGAAATGCCTGTAAAAATTGGAAAACCCCACAAATCTCTGAATATCTTTTTCATTCTTGTGGATGGGCCAGTCCAGCACAGCTTTAATTTTACTTGCATCCATACTTAAACCTTTAGGAGTTACTACATACCCCAGGAATTGAATTTCTGTTTGATCAAACTCACATTTTTCCAGTTTAATGTATAGGTGGTGGGTACAAAGGCGCTCCAGAACTATACAGACCTGTTTTCTGTGGTTTTCAAGATTATCAGAAAATATTAGCATATCATCCAAATATACCACAACAAACTAATCCAGGAGATCTCATAGTACATCATTGATAAGATGCTGGAAAGTTGCAGGGGCATTACAAAGCCCAAATGGCATAACTAGATATTCGTAATGCCCGTACCTGGTTCTGAAAGCTGTTTTCCATTCATCATTTGGTCTTATGCAAACCAGATTATATGCCCCCCGAAGATCAAGCTTCATAAATATTTTAGCTGAGCGAAGTCTCTCCAAAAGATCAGGAATGAGAGGCAAGGGGTAGTGTTTTTTAACAGTGATGTTATTAATGTCCCTGTAGTCAACGCATGGCCGTAGGCTGCCATCTTTCTTTTTTACAAAGAATATAGGAGCTCCTGCTGGAGAAGTAGATGGTTGAATAAAGCCTTTGGCAAGATTTTCTTGTATGTATTCACGAAGAGCTTTCAATTCAGGCTCAGAAAGGGAATATATACGGCCAAATGGGATAGCAGCCCCATGTAACAGCTCTATTGGGCAATCATAAGGCCTGTGGGGTGGAAGCTGATCAGCATTCTTCCTATCACAGAAATCTGCAAAATCCCGATATTGTAGAGGAAGCTTAGTCAAGTTTGTAGCAACCATTTCATTAATTGTTGTGGCAACAGGTGTTACCTTAGAGGGTTGACAATTCATTAAGCAGTGTTCTGAAGGAAAGGACAAAGTTCTGGTCTTCCAATCAATCTGTGGGTTATGCAGAGCAAGCCAAGGTACCCCCAAAATCACTGGAAACTGTGTTGAGGAAATTAGGTGAAAAGATATAGCCTCATGGTGATTCACTTCCAGAGTCAACTTTAAGGGCACAGTCTCATGTGTAACCGGGCCTGACGTAAGTGGAGAACCGTCTACTGTCTCCATTAACACAGGTGAAGAATTAGGGATAGACTGAATTCTATTTCCTGCTGCAAATTTAATGTCCATAAAGTTTCCGCCTGCTCCAGAATCTATCATAGCTGTAGTCAAAATTTTACGATCACCACATTGCAACGTAATAGGCACCACAAAATGAGGATGTTGAGTCAACATACCCTCTTCACCACGAGCCAGAGAAAACAAGGGTTGTGTGACAGAATCCAGTTGATCTGAAATCTGGGATTGGTGTCGAATCTGTGCACCCTCAGCAGCAATAGCTATTATTCTTTTGGATTTGCTAGGGCAATTGATGGCATAGTGCCCTGCACTACCACAATACAGGCATAAATTGTGAGTGTGTCGCCACTGTTTTCCTTTATTGGATAATGGCCCTCTTATTAGATTTACCTGCATAGCCTCTGGCTCAGAGTCTGTAGGTGTTTGTGGGGTCAGAGTAGGAATTCTTGAATAGGAAAAAGGAGTAGCACTTGGTCTAAAAGAGCCCTGTCTTTCCAATCTTCTTTCAGACAGTCTCCGATCAATACAGATAGCCAAACGCACAAATTCATCAAAGTCAGCAGGAAGATCAACACGAGCTAGCTCATCTTTTGTAGCTTCTGAGAGACCTTTTCTGAAGTGGAACCTCTGGGCTGATTGGTTCCAGGTAGTATCAGCAACCCACTGTCTGAATTCAGCAGCATATTCAGCCACAGAGCGCCTCCCTTGATGCAAATGAAGGAGAGTGGCTTCTGCTGTAGCACATTGATTGGGGTCATCAAAAACTAGGCACATGGCCTCAAGAAAGTCATTTAGATTACCCAAGACTGGACTGTCCTGTTCCAGAAGAGGGGAGCCCCAAGCCAGGGCTTCATCTTTGAATAGGGAGAAAATAAATCCCACCTTCTCTCTTTCAGATGGAAATCAGTGAGGTAACATCATGAAGTGCAAACGGCATTGATTTTGGAAACCCCTAAATCTTTTGCGATCTACTCCAAACTTTTCTGGTAGGGGCAAGCGGGCATCTTGTGCAGGTGTAACCGTAGCAGCCGCAACATCACGTGCCCTGTAGCTGGTATACTCACTGTGCATTGACTGAACTTTACTTTGCAGTTCAGCTACCTGGTCCTGCAGCACTTGAATGGTCTGTGCCTGGGTTTGCACAGTTCTTGCAAATAAAGCAACCTGCTGGGCCAATGCAAAATCTGTCCCGGCGGTCTCCATGAAAGTGCCAGATTATTCTGTAATGATATAGGAATCACAAGGTTTTGGAGACCAGCAGCCTAGGTCAGCAATAATCCAATTCAGCAAGTTGTAGGTGAAACAGGAACAAGCTTTATTAAAGGGAACAGGAACCACAATAATCTGGCAAGGTACATTGACAGGAAGTAGGCCAAGGACCAGACACCTGACCAGACGCAGCTGAAGAGACTTAGGCACTGATACTATTGCTAGCAGAGTCAAGGTTATCAGAACTCAATGAAATTCACAAAGGCAGGCTGGCGCAGTGGTAGGGGAGAGGTTCAATAGCCTGGGGACCAGGGTTCAAAACCCAGCAGAGTCAATTCCTCATACACTCACTCTCTCACTCATCATGACCACGCTCTTAAATGACAGCAGCGTTACACGCTATGAAAACTATAATGGTGATTATAGTGATACTAGCAACTTGCCCGTCAAAAAATGACAATAGAATTTTTAATGCTGTGAAAACTGTTTGACACACAATATTGGTCTCTGACATTCTTAACATTTTGTTTTATTAAGTACAAATAAATAGAACATTTTGAATACAACTTTTTATTTTTTTAACTTTCAGCTTGTATTTCACCAACAGGTATATATATATATATATATATATATATATATATATATATATATATATATATTTTTTTTTTTTTTTTTTTTTTTTTTAAATATGAACTGTTTTAATTGTCATATATGGAATAACAATATAACAATGCGTTAATTTTTCATGAATAAATATTGTAAACCATAACATCAAAGTTTGTAACATGCAACTTGTATTTTAAACAATTTTTTCTTTTTTTTTTTAACAATAATAACACTTTGAATTGATATTTATCTATAAATAACAGACGACTATGTAAAGTTTCGTTTTTTTCGGCTGTCATTTTTTCTCTCGCTTAGGGGATTTTGGTGTGTCTAAACTAGTGAATTTGGCCTTAAATGGAGGTGTAACTTCACTTGCAGAGGTCCTGGGTGCCCCTCCTTGCTGTGGGTAAGTTGTTTATGTGTTTTTTGTGTGTATTTATTGTGTTATGACTGTTTTCCGTTGCTCGCGGTTTGGCCATTAAGGTCGTATTTTTGCAAGGTCGTAATTTTTTTTTTTCTAAGTCGTGCTTCTCGTATTTTTGTCTGTTAAGCCCGTAAATGTGCGTCATGTTTTTTGTCTGCTAAGTCCGTAAATGTGCGTCGGGTCGTATTGTTGGTAAAGTGCCGCTTGTGTGGGTGTTTGTGACCGCGTGTGAGGCGCCTTTGAGCCTCCACCTCTGCAAATGACAGTTTATGAAACCAAGCTTTAAACATCCCAATATGATTATTTGACACTGATAGTTTATTTCATGCAGGACATTGTTTCACTAAACAAAACTGGATTTTTTCTCTGCTAGGTTGTTAACCTATAAACAAGGGCGATTCCAAGTGCTTTGTTTACACACCATGTTTGATCTCACACCTCCCAAATGTTACTAGAGATACAGTAAGTGATTATTTTTGCCTGGTTTGACATTTCACTGAGAACTAAAAATGATTCACAGGTTGTTCTAGCAGTAAAAAGCTAGCAAAATACGTACTAAAAAATATGTAAAATTGCCTGAAACTTGCAGCCCTATTAAATTAGAAGCTTGTAGAGGCATCGGGAAGCTGGCAAAGGCTGCGGGCTTGAAAATTGGCGGCGTTACATAGCTATTAAATTAGAACATGCCGCGAGATATAGGCTTGAGACACAAACCCGTGAAACCATTTTTCGAACTTTGGATGCGCGGCCATGAACATGATCAATTAGTCAAACCCGTAGTTTCAGGTTTAGATGGAGCCAATGGCAACCAAGATCGTCATCACTGTGTCACTGAAAAATGGAGGTTGGATTTCAAAGTCTTACAGAGCTTCAATTACAAGGTGCAATCGGACCAACATTTTAGAAATAATGCAATATTGATAAAGCCGTAAATGTGATATTCTAGTCCATGCCAGTTCCATTGTATGTATTAACACATTGATTGCCGGGATCAATATAACACACAGTGTTAACATTAAATACTTTTTAATACCTAACATCACTTTCCCTTTTAATATAAGTACAGTAGTGTGTGTATATTTGTATTTACAGTGCTACGGATTGGACTTTACCCCTCTAGCGGATCCTCTCTGGTACTTGTTGGCTTTTTGGCTCTATTCGCGGGATACAGGCTTGGCCAGTGAATTTGTTGCAATTTAATAGCTTGATTGGACCGTAACAGTTACGGGCTTGACAGATCAAAGGATTTGCAGGCGCGCAGTTCAAATTTCCACATCCCATAGCCTTTTGTCGCCCTTACCCCTCAGGTCGTTGACGGTTTGCTTTACGGGTCTAATTTAATAGCAATAAGTCTTGCGGGCTACGTTATGGGCTACAGTTTTAAAAGTTGAGCCAATTTAAAAGGGCTGTTGGAGGAGTAAAAAAAAAATATTTAAATGATGCACTTACATGATTTCGTTCCCAATTGTAGGAAAAAAGGTGTCAGGGAACGTTGACTTCAAAGAAGCAATCCAGAGATTTATAGTACATTTTGATTTTTGTTTTACCAATT
Organism: Discoglossus pictus; assembly: GCA_027410445.1. Taxonomy (NCBI): domain Eukaryota; kingdom Metazoa; phylum Chordata; class Amphibia; order Anura; family Alytidae; genus Discoglossus; species Discoglossus pictus. The sequence goes on along the minus strand of CM050173.1, from coordinate 97,430,969 downwards.
AGAAACCTAAACTTATATGTGCTTACTATAACATTTTTATATATTATACATTTTAACTGAAATTTCAAGTTAAGAAATAAACACCTTCTGGATCTCTACCTTGTCTTGGTAAAGGGGCTTGTGTACCTCAATGAAGCTGTGAGCTATACACTATGGGGGCACCCAAGATGGGCAGGTCATAGCAGAGAGGTCAGACTAATTGTGGTCAACTGGAGAAGGAACTGGCACTCACTGCAGTATCTTTGCCAAAACCATATGGATAAGCAGAACCAGACACTAGGGACTTATTCCATTTCAAGACTGCAGACTTATGGCAGGTATGAAGGCAACAGTTGCAAAATTTGCAACAGTTACAGAGCAATTTAATTTATAAAGCCCACAGCTACCTGGCTGAAAGCCTAAACTGTAAACCATGCCATTGTAAGTAGTATTTCAGAGCATAATCATGATCAAATAAGTAAGCCCTTAACTACCATTTTAGAAACAGACAATAGTCTTTTTGGATTTTGCAAAGGCTTTTGATACAGTGCCACATGTAAAGACTATTGTGCAAACTAAGGGATACAGGAATTGCAGTAAATATCTGCTCATGTATCGAGAGCTGGCTAAAAGATAGGAACCAAAGGCTTATGGTAAATGGAACATACTCCGATTGGCCTAATGTGGTAAGTTGGGTTCCTCAGGGTTCAGTATTAGGTCCTCTCCTTTTTAACATATTTATTAATGACTTAGAAGTAAGATTGGAAAGTAGTGTCTCCGTTTTTGCTTATGACACTAAGTTGTGCAAGGTAATTAAATCAGATAATGATGTGCTTTACCACCAAAGGGATTTACATTAAATAGAGGAATGGACATCTAAATGGCAGATGAGATTCAATATGAATAAAAATAAAGAATGAACAATAGCCATGCAATTTATAATCTTAATGGAGAAAATATAGGGGTATCAGATACTGAAAGGGATTTGGGAGTGATTGTGGACAACCACCTAGTTAACAGTGCTCAATGCCAAGCAGCAGCTGCAAAGGCAAATAAAATATTAGCATGTATTGAGAAGGGTATATAAGCAAGGGAAGCAGATATAATTCTGCCACTATACAAATCCCTAGTACGCCCTCATTGTGAATAAGGAGTACAATTTGGGGCATTACTTCATAAAAAGGACATTTTAGAGCTGTAAAAGGTACAGAGAAGGGCTAATAAAATAATAAGGGGGATGGAGGGGCTAATTTATCAAGAAAAACTAACCAAATTAAGCTTATTCTCTCTAGAAAAAAAGGCATCTAAGAGGGGATATGATTACCCTATATAAATACATCCAGGGTCAGTATAAAGATTTGTCAAGGGAGTTTTTTGTGCCAAGAGATTTCCAACTGATACCAGGACATCATTTGAGGTTAGAAGTAAAAAGATTTCACCTTAAAGAAAGAAAAGGGTTCTTCACAGTAAGGGTGGTTAATCTGTGGAATTATCTACCAGAGGAGGTAGTGACAGTGGATTCAATAGATTAATATTATTATTATTATTGTTTATTTATAACGCGCCAACATATTCCATAGCGCTGTACATTAGATAAGTTCAAGAGAGTGAGAGGAGATGACAAGAGTTGTAGAAAGAAGAAGGCCATTAGCAGAACAAAGAGGGCGGGTGGGGGAGTATTTGGAGATGAGACTAGAGATGTATTTGTGTGTGCATTTGTTGAGGGCTTTGAAAGTTAGGTCATGATTTTATATTTTATTCTGGTGGCTAAGGGAACCAAGTGGAGTAATTAACAGAGAGGTGATGCCGACACTGAGCGTTGTCTACAAAAGATGAGTCTAGCAGAGGCTTTCATAATAGATTGAAGTGGGGATAGTCAGGTGATGGGTAGGCCAGCAATAAGCGAGTTTCAATAGTCAAGAGATGATGAGGATTTTAGTTGTGTCTTGGGTTAGATAGTGTTGAATTCTGGAGATGTTTTTTAGATGGAGAAGACAAGATTTATTTAGTGACTGTATGTGAAGGATGAAAGACAGGGCCGGGTCCAGTAGAACCCCAAGGCAACGGGCTTGGGAGGTGGGGGTGATGATGTCATTGTCGACAGTGAGAGAGAAGTGAGGAATTGATGCTGTGGTAGAGGGAAGGAAGATAAGGAGTTCAGTCTTAGACATGTTGAGTTTGAGATGGTGGGTCAACATCCAAGTGGATATACTAGAGAGGCAGTTGGAGACGTGTGTTAGAAGAGAGGGGGTAGATCTGGTGCTGAAAGGTAGATTTGGGTGTCATCTGCATAGAGATGATACTGAAGCCCAAAATAGTTTGTTAGTGTACCAAGTAAATATGTGTATATGGAGAAGAGGAGGGGGCTTAGGACTGATCCTTGGGGTACGCCAACAGAAGGGGGTGAGGAGAAGAAGAGGTGTCGGAGAAGGAGACACTAAAAGATCAATTTTGTAGCTATGATGAGAACCACGAGAGAGCAGTGTCTCGAACAACGAGGGAGAAGAGGATATGGAGTAGACGTGGATGGTTGAGAGTGTCAAAGGCAGCAGAGAGATCTAGAAGAAGAAGAATAGAAAAGTGACCTTTTGACTTGGCGGTAAGCAGGTCATTGTGATTTTAGTCAGAGCTGTCTCAGTGGAGTGTTGGATAGAAAAATTTAAAAGGGGACTGGATTTATTTCTAGTCAAAAAGGTCATACAGGGTTATCCTGGATAATTAGAAAGAGAGTATTGATCGAGAGAGGAATCCGATCGCCAGTATCTGGGGTCAGGAAGGAATACATTTTTTTTTCCCTTTGAGACGATTGGCTAAGTTTCACTTGGGCTTTTTCTGTTTGCCTTCCTCTGGATTCAATTAATTAAAAAATAATCTGCATATTGCAGATCAGAGAAGATCTTAAAAGGTTGAACTTGATGGACTGAAAGTCTTTTTCAACCTCAATTACTATGTAACTATGTAATAATAAAATAGTAAAATGTCATGGCAAAGGGGTTTGTGTACTTCGATGAAGCTATGAGATATACCATGTAGGGTCAGCCAAGATGGGAAGGCCATGGCAGACAGGTCAGACAAATTGGGGTCCACTGGAGACGGAACTGGCAACTCATTCCAGTATCTTTGCTAAGAAAATGTTATGGACAGGCACAACCAAAGACATAACGATATGGCACCGGAAGATGAGCCCCTCAGGTCAGAAGGTGCCTACCACATTACTGAGTAAGTGCAGACGGCAAGTACATTTAACACCAGATCTATTGAAGTGGTTGGGCCAAAGCCAAAAGGACACCCAACTGCGGATGTGTCTGGAGGGGAACGGAAAGTCTGATGCTGCAAAGATCAATTCAGAACCTGGAATGTTAGAACTATGAACCAAGGCAAACTAGATTTCGTGAAGAATGAAATGACAAGGTTAAACATTGATATACTGGAAGTTGGTGAACTTAAATGGACTGGAATGGGACATTTCATATCAGACAACCACCAGATCTTCTGCTGTGGTCAAGAATCCCACCGAAAAAAAGGAGTAGCCATCCTAGTAAACCAAAGATAGGCCGAAGCAGTGCTCAGTTACAACCCAATAAATGACAGAAAGATTTCAATTTGAATTTAAGGCAAGCCATTTAATATCACAGTGATCCAACCACAGAGGCTGAAGAGGCTAAAGTTGTCCAGTTCTATGAAGACATTCAACACGTCATAGATATAACACCAATAAAAGATGTTACTATCATCATGGGAGATTGGAATACTAAAGTAGGGAACCAAAGGACACCTGGAATAACTGGCAAATTTGGCCTTTGGAGTACAAAATGAAGCAGGTCAGAGATTAGTAGAATTTTGTCAAGATAATTCTCTGGTCCTAGCAAACACCCTCTTCCAACAGCCTCCAAGACAACTCTACACATGGACATCACCAGATCGACAACATAGAAATCAGATTGACTATATACTTTGCAGCCAAAGATGGAGGAGCTCTATACAGTCATCAAAAACAAGACATGGAGCTGACTGTGGCCCAGACCATGAGCTTCTTATTGCAAAGTTGAAAATTAAACTGAAGAAAAGAGGGAAAACCATCAGACCAAGTAGATACAAAATAAATAATATCCCTTGTGAATATGCAGTGGAAGTAAATAATAGATTAAAGTAACTAGACATGGAAGATAGAATGCCTGAATAACTTTGGACTAAAGTTTGCAACTTAATCCAGGAAACAGCAACAAAGAATATACCTAAAAGAAAGAAAAGTAAGAAGTCAAACTGGCTGTATGATGAGGCTTTGAAAGTAGCCCAGGAAATAAGTAAAGTGAAAGGTAGCAGAAATAGGAAAAGATTTGTTCAACTGAATGCAGAATTCCAGAGGATAGCAAGATTAGACAAGGAAACACTCTACAATGAGCAATGTAAAGAGATTGAAGAAGATAACTGAATGGGTAAATCAAGAGATCTCTTCAAGAAAATTGGGAACCTAAAAGGAACTTTTCATGCAAAGGTGGGAGTGATAAAAGACACAAATGGTAGGGACTTAACAGAAGAAGATCAGAGAAAGAAGATGTGGCTGGAATACACTGAATATCTATACAGGAAGGATCTTAACACAATTTGTCCAATGAGTTGGAGCCAGACATCTTGGAGAGTGAAGTAATTTCTTTAATGTTTTGGAGCCAGACATCTTGGAGAGTAAAGTGAGATGGGCCCTAGGATTGCTGATAATAAGGCTGCAGGAGGTGATGGAATCCCAATTGAACTATTCAAAATTCTACAGGATGATGCTGTGAAAGTGTTACTTGCCTTATGCAAACACATTTGGAAAACTCAAAAATGGCCAATAGACTGCAAAGGCTTTTGATACAGTGACACATGTAAAGATTATTGTGAAAACTAAGGGATACAGGAATTGCAGTAAATATCTGTTCATGGATCGAGAGCTGGCTAAAAGACAGGAAGCAAAAAGGGTTTTGGTAAATGGAACATACTCCGAATGGACTAATGTGGTAAGTTGGATTCCTCAGGGTTCAGTATAAGGTCCTCTCCTTTTTAACATATTTATTAATGACTTAGGTCATTCATGAGAAAAGGTCAGTCTATATCCCAATCCCAAAAAAAGGCAGTGCCAAATAGTGCTCCAATTATCAAACAATTGCACTAATTTCACATGGCAGCAAAGTAATGCTTAAGATTCTACAAGCTCGATTCCAACAATATATGGACCATGAACAACCAGATGTGCAAGCCGTGTTCCACAGAGGAAGAGGCACAAGAGATCAAATTGCCAAAATCCCCTGGATGATAGAGAAAGCAAGAGAGTTCCAAAAATTTTTTTTCTTCTGTTCCATAAACTATTCTAAAGCCTTCGACTGTGTGGATAGCAACAAAATGTGGCATGTCCTTAAAGAGATGGGAGTACCAGATCATCTCATACTCCTAATAAAGAATCTGTATGTCAACCAAGAAGCCACGGTCAGAACCGAACATGGAACAACAGAATGTCTCAAGATCGGAAAGGAAGTGCGACAAGGTTGTATATTGTCCCCTTATTTATTCAACTTATGGTATATGCAGAATACATCAAGCGTAAGGCTGGACTGGATGAAACCAGAATCAATATTGCTGGAAGGAATATCAACAACCTCAGATACGCCGATGATACTACTCTGATGGCTGAAAGTGAGGAGGAACTAAAGGACTTATTCATGAGGGTAAAAGCAGAGAGTGCAAAAGTTGGCCTGCTGCTCAACGTTAAAAAGATGAAAATCATGGCAAACGGCAGTCTCATTTCCTGGCAAACAGATGGGGAAGAAGTGGAGACAGTGACAGATTTTATTTTCCTTGGATCCAAGATCTATGCAGATGGTGACTATAGTCATGACATTAAAAGACATTTGTGTCTGGGAAGGAAAGCTATAGCAAGCTTGGACAAGCTAGTAAAAAGTAAAGATATTAAACTATCAACAAAGCTCTGCATTGCCCAAACTATGGTATTGCCATTAGTAACATACGGATGTGAGAGCTGGACCATAAAGAAATCTGAGCGCCGTAGCATTGACGCCTTTGAATTGTGGTGATGGAGAAGACTGCAAGAGTCCCTTGGACTGCAAGAAGATCCAATAAATCAATACTTCAGGAAATCAAGACAAACTGTTCACTAGAAGGTATGATCATGAAATATTTTGGACATATTATGAGATGGCAGATTCCATAGAAAAGACTCTGATGCTGGGAAAGATTAAAGGCACAAGAAGAAGGGGACGACAGAGGGGGAGATGGATAGATGTGGTCACTGAAGCAATGAACATGAACTTGATGGAGCTCAAAAGGTAGTGACTGAGAGATGCACCTGACGTGCTGTGGTCCATAGAGTCACAGAGAGTCAGACTTGATTGAACGACTAAACATCAACAACAACGATAGTAAATGAGACCTTCATCATTACATCAGATAAACATGGAGGTTAAACCACAATTAATTAGCGTTTTTGAAGTCCGATATGCGATCGGACTCGCAATCTGGCAATGTACAAAATAATAAAAGTGAATGACGATATTGTTCTAGTCCAAGTGGGTGGCCTGATATATATTAACCCCTTGATTTCTAAGATTTATATAACACGGAAATGAAACCTTAAAAATAAACTTTTGATGGCAGATTTTCGAGCTTGAGACTGTTGTGAAATTCTAAAGCCTTTCTTCACTTTCCCCATCTTTTAAAGTGTAGTATTGATTTTTATTTGCATTTACAGTGATGCGTACAGGTGTTTAACCCCCTTGCGAGTTCTCTCTAGTACTCGTAGGATTTTCTTCTACATTTGCCATTTACAGGTGGGAAAACTATTGCGGGCTTGAGGAATTGTAGCAATTGAATAGCGATTTGCGATTGTAACATTTACGGGCTTGAAAGATCAAAGACTTAGATGGGTTGGAGTTACAATTTTGACAACCGCAGGGTAGCGGGTAGCTAAAAGACGCTAATTGAATAGCAAATTATTTTACGGGCAACATTACAGACTCCAGTAACTTACAATTGCTCAATTGAAAGTTGGACACAACTGAATAACTGAACAACAAGAAAATAAAAACTAAAGCAATACATTAATAGATTGAAAAGTGTTTGTTTTAATTTAAAACTACAAAAAAAATGTATCAAACAGTGATATCCAGTGCTTTATAAATTCACATTGAGCCCGATTCAATTGCAAGGCTGCAACTCGATCGGAGTAGGTCATATGTCTGCAGGCCTGCTGCGATCCTGCAGAGGACGTAACCTATGGTGCTATTCAATTGGCCAGGCCCGCAAGTTCCGACCCGAAAGCACACATCACAAACCATGCTATCGAAAGTAGCATTTGCGGGCCTGAACATGATTGCTGAAGCAAGGCCGTAACTTCCTGGGTTCGATCATGACTCTTAGTTCAAGCTAGTAGGACTTTGAAATCCAACCTCCATTTTTCACTGAAGTCCTACGGGCTTGAATTATGAGTTACGATCAGACCCACATTCCAGATATAATGTAATATCGATCAAGCCGTAAATATGATATTCTATTACATGCAAGTTCCATGATATGTATTAACACGTTGATTGTCACGATCGATATAACACAGAAATTAAACATGAAATCAAGTATTTTGTTGGGCCGATTTGCAATCTTGAGAATGTTTTGCTATTAATTCTAAGAACTAACATTACTTTCACTTTTAATAAAAGTACAGTATTGATTATTTTATTTCCTTTTAAACTGCTCTGAAAATGTAATTAAGCCCTTTGCGATACTTGTGGTTCGACTTTTGCCATTTGAGGGCGAATTGGAGCAATTGAATTGTGATTTTGCGATTTTAGTGTTCGGAAATCTTGCAGCCGTTAAAGATCAAAGGCTTGGAGGGACATTAACTTGCGATTTGAACAATCGCAATGAACCGCAGCCCATAGCCCGTAACTCAATCCAAGCCCGCAAAAAGTTGTCAATTGAATAGCAAAATAACTTGCGGGCTACATTTCCGAGCCTGAATCTCCCAAAAGCCTCAGTTGAGGGTTATACAGTGTATTTATTTATAGTATGATTTAAAACTATAAGTGGTAAGAAGTGTTTTTTTTTCTTTTGAATGTTATTTAAAAAAATAAATGCATTTGCATGCTGTAAATGAACACTGAAGTTTGCCATTAGCCTGCCTGATTTACCCACGAAGGGAGAATCATATATTTTATTAATGAGGGATCAATGTCATATGTTAATCTTTCCACTCACTATATTACAGCACTCAGCGAACACCTGTAAATCCTGCCTTGTGCACAAGAGATTTCACTGCAGCAGTATATGTTCACTCGTATATTACACCAAACCAAGCTTTACAGGTGAGAAACCACTCTAGGAATCAATAGAAAATGAGAACGTCATGATCATTATAATGAGTGAGAACAAGCACAATAACTGCGGCAAGAAACCATTTATTTATGTATATACATATATATTATTTTTTTATTTACATGATATTTTTTAATTAAATTTATGTGACAATTATATTTATAGATATAATATATAAGTGTATATAGACAATGCATTAGACAATGCATTACAGCATGTGTTCTTAGTCCACAACATGGTTTCCTGATATACATGAATCTCTTCATTGTGTGTTACCCTTGATATTGTATATTGAACGGACATAATAATAAAATATCATATGTTTTAATGTCATATATGTTTATATTGGACTGTTAGGTTTCAAATAATGATGGACATTCATGATTGTCTATTGTTTTTTGGTGCTATACTGTCTCTTTATCTGCTGCTGTGGCACTCAACGATGGCTATAAAACCATTTGTGAGTGGTCTTTAGTACATAATATTTTCTCCAGATTTTTGTAGCACTGCCCTGATTTGCAAGTGATCAGTAAAGACTGATAGGGTTTTGGTGTAAAATTCTAATGGAGTAACTTGTACATTTTAGATTGTTAGGCCCTCATTCAATTGCAATTTGGCCAATTGAATAGGGCTCTAAATAAGCACATAACATATCTATTTTAAAGAAGTTTTTAGTTAGTGAAGACCTTGCTTTTGGATAGATGTTTATTAACTAAAAACTTCTTTAAAATAAATATGTTATGTGCTTATTTAGAGCCATATTCAATTGGCCAAATTGCAATTGAATGAGGGCCTTAGTCTGCGAGTTTTCAGTCTTGGAAGGTGGTTTGTTGTACTTAACACCTGTATAGAGCTACAGAATGTTGATGTGTTACAAATAAAAGATAATAATAATCTTTGTCAGTGCAAAACTCAATGGAAAAGTTTGCTGTAATTTTCGGCTCTTGCTTGCCGCTGTCACACGTAGCAGTTCTCTCAAAATGTTTATGGGGTGATTAACATAGCTAGTGAGATTTACGTTGCTCTTAAACATGGTGTAATCTTCTATATAGGGGAGGTCCATGTTTTTTTTTTTCTGACATTGGAGGGTTTTAACTATGAATTATTCTGTTTGTGGTCTGTTTGCCCCGTAGATAAAGTTAATAGAAAACCAAGAGATGCTTGTGAGGTGCTTAGTAAATCTATACTTAGTATAGACTAATTATTGGCCTTTTTATAGGTTATATGCCTAACAATACTTTGCAGCCATCATGTATACTGAGTGAACTACGCCCACAAAATATTGATTTACTTTATAAAAAACGTTATCTAATGAGTTTACATTATGCCTGGAGGCAAAGAATTTGTGACAAATCTATGTCTTTGTTAATTTAGAATAAATAGAATACTTTTGCTCTGATACGTGAGTCTATGTTGCTGACTTGTTGTTTTCGGAAGTTAATAATTCAACGGTATTCTTGGATTAATACTCCACAGGAAGGCCCCCTCGCTGTACTTTGACAGTTGATGGATACAGAATAAATGACATGTTGCTAAATATTCCACGGATTTCCAAGAAAAAGCCAACAGGAATTTCATGTCAAGGCAGAATTGATCTGCAATGTCAGTGAGGGATATGTGCTAGGTAGATGCTACGAATATATACTGTACTTTATAATATGTTTGCAAAATAAGAATAGTCTCTAAACATAAAAACCCGTATATATATATGTAAAAAATTAAATATTGACAAATGTGTTGACTATTAATTCTAAAATTGCATTGTTGTACTGTATTGTATTATATTTGTATTTCCTATGGTTTGTTTTATCATTGTCATTTTTATTGAGTAACGCTAAGAATATTGACTGTGAGCTATTACATGGAAAATTTCTGCATTTTGCTAGGTATATCATATCTATGTGTGTCTATGTACTTTTATGCACTCAATCTTATTAAGAAGTGCTTAAAGGTTCTGTTTTGTCTGCCTAAAATCTTACAATTTGTTCCTGTTTTTTCCCCTCTGCAGCTCATGATGCCAGTATAATTTTAAGCACACAGTGTGAAGTGTGTCATTACAACCAATCAGTGACAACATTCTGCAACATGCTTCTTGAGAGAAGTCACTGACAGGGTAATTTGAAACACTGAACTTCAAAGTCTGTGCATTCATGAGCTGCATGAGCTACAGAGAGCAGACCCAAACAGGTGCAAATTATAATTTTTAGGCACTTAAAGTTACATAAAAGAAAATAAACACAGGTAGATTATATTCCTAGTGAAATCCAGAAACCTTATATGTCCCCTTAATCCAATGTCACAATAAAGATTTGTTGCCAATATTTGTGAAATACTTTGAATAACAGCATATGTATCTCTCTCTCTCTCTATATATATATATATATATATATATATATATATATATATATACTGTATATGCACCGGATGTAGCTTTGCCCCTGCTAATTAGGATCTGTGCGTATACAGCCTTTGCTTCCATGACGTCATAGGCTATATAATTTCCTTTTGTAATTATTTGCAAATAATGTAGTTCATCTGCCACTACCCTAACCATAAACCCTAGTCCTAAACCGTAACTCTAAACATAAACCCTAACAGCCTTATTAAATTGCTATTCGGTAAATTTAAAAGGGCTCTATTTAAGCACACAGCATATTTTATTTACAGAAGTTTTTAGTTAGTGAACTTCTATCCAAAAGCAAGGTCTTCACTAACTAAAAACTTCTGTAAATAAAATATGCTATGTGCTTAAATAGAGCCCTTTTACATTTACCGAATTGCAATTTAATAAGGCTGTAAGTCTTGCAACAAATTGAACAAAGTCTCAGCATGCCACCATTGCGTCACTTACTGGCCACTGTGCTGGCGGTGACAAAAAAGGAGAGGTCCATTGAATATACTTTTAGGGAGCTATTGCCCTCCAACAGTTTGTTCTTATAAGACAATAAACATGCATGGTCATTTGATGAAAAGTTATGTTTGCTGATCCATTACAAAATGAGAATATTATTGTCACGTTTTTAATTGGTTGTTATGTACAGAATTTGGATGTATCCAGCAGTGCAAGCTGCAAATGATTATTTGTCTGGTACTCAAGATCTATTTTAAGGAGATAAACTCAACATCTTACTTACATATCATAGAACCCACCTTAAATTATGTATGCTAATTAGACACTGAAATACTGTTTTTAACTGGCTGACATTGCTTAGGACATAGTATGTGTATGTGAAATCCCCAATATTTGGGTGTGCTTCCCAGAACCTACTCTCATACTGTGCTTCACCACTTTCCTTATTCCAGACCATCCACTGTCTGTGGTCTTCCTATTGACTCTAAATGATAATGACCTCTTTTATAGTAAGTTCTGGACCAGTAGCAGAACTTGTGAATGGAGGACCCGGGTGCAAAATTACTTTAAGTCATTTCACAATATCCCTATAAAAGGCAGGTACCCCTAAGGGTAAAAAAAGGGCAAAAATATATACGTAGGTGGTTAGATCACCTTCCTTCCTGTTCCTCTCTCCCAATAGATAAAGCATCCCATTTACCCCAGTCTGCTGCCAGTAGCACTGGACGCTTACCTTGTTGTGGGTCCAGCGTGATTTGCATCTGCTGCACAAACAGTAGGTTTGACATCTTGGACTTGGTCCCAAGTCTTACCCTTGCAACCTCAACAAAGATGCCTCACTGGGTAACAGTTATATCATACATATACATTGTATAGAATTTCCAGGATTCAAACACACAAGATATCATTACTACTATTCTTTACTAGCGACTTGTCCATCAAAAAATGATGGTCAATAAAATGTTAATGCTGTTTGTGACACAATGTGATTTCTTAAACTTTTTTTTTATCTACAAAATAGTACAAAGATTTATAATAAAGTTTTTTTTATTTTTTTAACAATGAACTGTTAAACATTAATAAACTTTTAAATTGTCATGTATGCAGTAATATTCAAACAATATATGACATTTGTATGAATAGGTATTGTGAACCATTACATAAAGGTTTCTAACATGCAACTTATATTGTAAACAGTAATGAATGATTTATTTTTAACAATACTAACATCAATAGGTCAACTTTGTATAAATTAGTATTTTAAAGTACTGTATCGGTCCGAATATAAGCCGCACCTTTTTTTCCCGATTTTTGAGTTTGCGCGTTATGGGTGCGGCTTATATTCGCGACCGTAAAAAAAATCACTGCCGATTTGCGAGCTTGCGAGTTACGTATGCAGCTTATATATCGCGAACGTAAAATTACTGCCGATTTGAGCGATTGCGAGTTAGGGGTGCCGATTTGCGTGCTTGAGACTGCAGTATTGTTATTCTTGTGTTATTTGGTTTCAAAGCCGAATTTCATAGTCTTCAAAGTTTATTTCATCTATTAGTCCTGGATATGGCAAATTAAAATTTGCCCAATTTAACCCATGAGAGAAATTTCTTGAACTTCAATTAATGCTTTTCATTCTGCAATAGGCTTATTGTATCGTTGCAAAAAGTCTTCAGACATATTTGTTTTAAATTTGTCCCACAAAGAAGATGCAAATGAATGCAATTTGTTATCTCATCTGCAGTGGAATTTGACACAGTGCTGTTTCTTCTAGACATCTTTCCCATTCTGTATCATCAGCTAGGAAGTTTCTGTGTAGCGCAGCTAAATGAAATGTGTCATAAACTTTGTTATTAACAGTTCTCAACTGTTCAAAACTTTGTGCACCAGGAACATTTAAAAGGAGTAAACTTAAGCAGAAACATTCAAGGTCTCTGGGACTTACAGTGTCACTTCTAGTTATAATTTTATTTCCACTGCTTTTTCTTTCTCGCCATAATCCATTAACAAAAACATAATGTCAATATACAACAATTCCCTTGCCTCCAAGTCAGTACATTTTTTATTGAAACCATGCAGTTAGTGTAGTTTGTAGATGCTCACTTTGTGCCAATGCATTTCTTTTATTTCCAACATTGAAATAAACTAAGTGTCATTGGGCAAATGTACAGCTAATCAATATACTGCATCTGAGCAATCATGCATTTCAAATTTGAGAAGACGCCACATTGCTTCTGGCACACTTACATAGCGAGCATCTACATGAGATGCAAGTTCATCATGTAATAACTCAGTTTATTCTGGATTTTCTGCTCTTTTGACCACTACAGTAGCCGCATCACAGCCTTTGTAAATATATTTGTAGACATATTTAATGGATTTTATAGAAGTGCAAGCTTCCACATTAATGTGTACTTCATGAGCAAATGTGGATTGTATGGCACCACAGATCTGTTATCAACTTTTTTCCATGAATAATGGCATTTTGGCCTTCTCTTCTGCTATATAATGGATAGCCATCACAATTAGCATACGTTTTGTCTCTATAATCTTTTGGAAATTCTTTATTGCATTTGGATTTTCCATACATGGTGATTGTGGATTAATATATCCACATAGTCCATGAATCATGCGATGAGTTACAATCTCATATAGTCTACCATGTATTTCTGCATTTGGTAGTTCAGCAATGATGACTGAATCCACTTTATCACCAGTATCCATTTTTTTTAAAGGATTCTAAGCATATGTGCATGTGGAAGGCCTCTTTTTTTAAATTCTATGGTATAAACATAAGCCAGATATTTGCCAAATAACTGAGTTATGGTTATGTCACGTATTAATTCAGTTAATTTGATTTTGAAGACTCTTGCCACCAAATCTGGTCTATTGGAAGCAGTTTGTCCAATTAGCAGATTCTGTACAATCTCTGACCATTGTGGATTACATGTAAATGTAATAAATAAATCTGATTTTCCAAATTTAGTTACAATAGCTATATTATCATTGTATCTTTCTTGCATATTGCGAGGAGATTCTTGGAAAGAAGAAGGTAAAATTATGGCTTTGCCAGCGGCAAGCTCTTTGTTTGTAGCTGCCTCAGCTACATAATATATCAGTCCACAATACTGTTCTACACGTAGTTTATCTTGTTGATATTTTATTTCTGACATATACTTTTGAATTTGGGTAACTGTCAAGTATTAATTTGGGTTGCCATCCGGCTTCCCCATTTGGAAAAAAAAAAATGGATATGTCATTGGATCTAAATTTGTACTTAAGATACTTATGTTGATGTAAGGTTGCTCCTCATTTCTGGGATATATTCTGATATCCCTTTGAAAGGGTGGATATTGCACTATTATAGGATCTTATGTTTGTTTTGAAATTTTGGTAGTTAGGGAAATAAGTCTCTGTCATAATACTTTTTAAATATGTTGGGATTTGTTGTCTTTGTGGAAGTCTTAACTTGCCTTTTTGACAGCAACTAACGAACTTGCCATCTCTGGTTCTTTCCTGTTGGAAGTGATAAGCCCTACTAAACTGACAGACACTATTACCACAATTATGAACCTCTACTGCTAAAGATTTAAGTAAAGGACAATCGTGAGAAGATATATCAATGTGACTGTCTAAATCCTCATTATAATTCTTATCTGATTGTTCTGCAACATTTTCTAAATGCTTTTGTTTTTTAGTAGCCTTCTTGGCCTTGGATGTTAGTTTGTCAGCATCTAATCTTTTGCTTGCGAGTCTCTCCCATTCTTTTTGTCAAATTTCCTTCTGCTCCGGCGTCTGATGATCTTTTCTTTTCCTGTTTCTTGTCAGTATTTGCCATATTAATCTGTAAATAAAAGTAGTCCATTAGTACTTTTGCTCCTTTGTTTATTTATTTGTTTTAACTGAACTTTTTTTTTTCTGGTTTCCTGTTTTGTGTGCACCACTGTTTGCATTATGAGGTTAGCTTTCTGAGGTTAGACTTAGCAGATTAGTCAGGTTACAGTCTATGTTGTGAAAGGCGCACAGCAAACATGATAGGTCCTTCTATTTTGTATATGTTACCAGCATTTCTTGTGTTATCCTGTTTTGTGTGTGGCAGTGTTGTCATTATGTATTTAGTTGTGTTTTTTGTGCACTACTGTTGTCATTATGTGTTTAGTGTATGGAGTTGGGCTTAGAGGGTTGCGCACCATAAATAGTATATATCCTTCCATTTTGTTTATGTTAAGAGCATTGTCATTCTTTGTTTTGTGTACCCCCTTTTTTTCCCTTTCTATTCTGTTTTGCATGCTCCAATGTTGTCATTAGGGCTTTAAGGTTATGGGGTTAGGCTTAGAGTGTTAGTTAGGTTGCAGCACATTTCCACAAAGGCAGACATAAAACAGGATAGGTCCTTCCATTTTATATGTGTAAACAGCAGTACTTGATGTATTTTTTTTTGTTTTACTTGTAATACTATACCACTTTTCTTCAAATGTGTGTGTCGAAATTGCTGTAGCAATGATGAGAGTCTTTGGGCAGTATCTGTTGAGAATTAAAGAGAGAGATGGAAATGTTAAAATAACATTTAAATAAATTAGTTTTTTCACTAAGAGCATTTAAAACAGGATATATACAGTGGATATAAAAAGTCTACACACCCCTGTTAAAATGTCAGGTTTCTGTGCTGTAAAAAAATGAGACAAAGATAAATCATTTCAGAACTTTTTCCACCTTTAATGTGACCTATAAACTATACAACTCGATTGAAAAACAAACTGAAATCTTTTAGGTAGAGGGAAGAAAAAATATAAAAATAAAATAATATGGTTGCATAAGTATGCACACCCTTAAACTAATACTTTGTTGAAGCCCTTTTTGATTTTATTACAGCACTCAGTCTTTTTGGGTATGAGTCTATCAGCATGGCACATTTTGACTTGGCAAGATTTGCCCAATCTTCTTCGCAAAAACACTCCAAATCTGTAAGATTGTGAGGGCATCTCATGTGCACAGCCCTCTTCAGATCACCCCACATATTTTCAATCTGATTCAGGTCTGGGCTCTGGCTGGGCCATTCCAAAACTTTAATCTTCCTCTGGTGAAGCCATTCCTTTGTTGATTTGGATGTATGCTTTAGGTCGTTGCCATGCTGAAAGATGAAGCTCCTCTTCATGTTCAGCTTTCTAACAGAAGCCTGAAGGTTTTGTGCCAATATTGACTGGTATTTGTAACTGTTCATAATTCCCTCTATCTTAACTAAGGCCCCAGTTCCAGCTAAAGAAAAACAGCCCCAAAGCATGTTGCTGCCACCACCATGCCTCACTGTGGGTATGGTGTTCTTTTGGTGATGTGCAGTGTTGTTTTTGAGCCAAACATGTCTTTTGGAATTATGGCCAAAAAGTTCAACCTTGGTTTCATCAGACCATAACACCTTTTCCCACATGCTCTTGGGAGACTTCAGATGTGTTTTTGCAAAATGTAGTCTGGCTTGGATGTTTTTCTTTGTAAGAAAAGGCTTTCGTCTTGCCACTCTACCCCATAGCCCAGACATATGAAGAATACGGGAGATTGTTGTCACATGTACCACACAGCCAGTACTTGCCAGATATTCCTGCAGCTCCTTTAATGTTGCTGTAGGCCTCTTGGTAGCCTCCCAGACCAGTTTTCTTCTCGTCTTTTCATCAATTTTGGAGGGAGCTCCAGTTCTTGGTAATGTCACTGTTGTGCCATATTTTCTCCACTTGATGATAACTGTCTTCACTGTGTTCCATGGTATATCTAATGCCTTGGAAATTCTTTTGTACCCTTCTCCTGACTGATACCTTTTAACAATGAGATCCCTCTGATGCTTTGGAAGCTCTCTGGGAACCAGGGCTTTTGCTGATTGTTTTTCAATTGAGTTGTACAGTTTATAGGTCACATTAAAGGTGGAAAAAGATCTGAAATGATTTATCTTTGTCTCTTTTTTTTACAGCACAGAAACCTGACATTTTAACAGGGGTGTGTAGACTTTTTATATCTACTGTATTTCCATTTTGTATGTATTCAGAGCAGTTTAGCTTATGGGGTTAGGCCTAGAGAGTGGTGCATATAAATAAGGATTGATCCTTGTATTTATTATATTTTAAGAACATTTGTTCTAGTATTCTGGTTTGTGTGCACCACTGTTGTCATTTTAGGTTTCAGTTATGGGGTTAGGTTTAGAGGTTGGTGCACACAAAACAGGATATATTCTTTGATTTAGTATGTGTTAGCAACATTTTTAAAGCATTCTTTTTTGTGTACGCCACTGTTGGTATTAGATATTAAGGCTATGGTGTTAGTCTTATAGGTTGGGTCATAGAGAACAGGATATATTCTTCAATTTTATATGTGTTAAGAACATTAGTAGTAGTATCGTGTTTTGTGTTGGCATGACCTGATTTGGTTCAGGGGTTAAAAACAGAATATATATTTCCATTTTATATCTGTAACCAACATTTGTTGTAGTATCCTGTTTTGTGTGCGCCACTGTTAGCATTAGGGTTGTAAGTTATGGGGTTAGGCTTAGTGGGTTAGTTATGTTGCAGCGCATTTTGACATTGGCGCACACCAAACAGGATATATATTATTTTTTTTTTACTTGTTATACTGTACCTGTTGTGTTGAATTATTAGTTGTGTAGAAATGACAGAGGGTCCCCTGCAGCCAATCTTCCTGCGACAGTCTTCAGGCAGTGTCTGTTGAAAAAGATAGACAGAAATGCAAATGTTGAAATATTACAATAATGGTAGTAGTATACTGTTTTGTGTGCACCACAGTTGGCATTAGAGGTTTAGGTTATGGGATTAGTCTTCCAGTTTGGTGCACAGAAAACAGAATATATTTTTCCATTTTATATCTGTTAACAACATTTGTTGTAGTATACTTTTTTTTGTACGCCACTATCGGCTTTAGGGACTTATAATTATTATTAATATTATTTTTTTTTAAATATTCTCTTTTGTGAGCATCACTGTTAGCATTGGGGTTGTAGGTGATGGTGTTAGGCTTAGAGGGTTAGTTATGTTGCAATGCATTTTGAAATTGGCTCACACCAAACAGGATATATGTTTTTTTTTACTTGTTACAGTGTACCTGTTGTGTTGAATTATTAGTTGCGTATAAATGACAGAGGGTCCCCTGCTGCCAATCTTCCTGTGACACTCTTCAGGCAGTGTCTTTTGAAAAAGATAGACAGAAATGTAAATATTGAAATATTATATATATATATATTTATTTTCTGACTAAAACAGTAGTATTTTTTTTAATAAAATGTATTTTTGTACGTTACCTGTTGATTTTAATTTCTTGTCTGTAAATTGCTGCAAATTTGACTGTCCGTGTTAAACCTTGCAGTGCTGCAAATTATTCAGTGACACTGTTCAGGCAGAGTCTGTTGAAAATATAAACATTTTTTAATAAAAGCCATTTTCTTGTTGAAATGACTTCCTCTTTTGAAATACACAGCATTTTACCCCACGTAAACATTTATCTGTCTTTGAAATCTTACTATACACGAATAATGTCTTCTAATTGCTTCTGTACATTAATATTTTTTTTGTCAATATTTGAAAGTCAATTTATTTTTTTCTAAATTATTATTTTATATTAATGAATGCTCAAACTTTAGATATGTTTTAAATGTTACTGTACATGAATAACGTTGTTATTGGCAATATTTGAAACCATGTATATATATATATATATATATATATATATATATATATATATATTTATATTCTTTTTTTTTTCTTAATTATTAGTAAATTAATTAATTAATTAATTATAACTTACCTATTTTCTGTAATTTGCAGATTTTAAACTTCTAAAGTGATAATGAAGTAACGCTACCAGTGAAATGTCCAGTCACACTGTTCATCACCTGAGGAGAAATGTAGACACAAGTTTGCAGTATTTATAGACTTTGAGCTGAAGTAGAAACCGTTAGAATGCAATATGCATGCACTATTTGCGTTCAAGACGTCAATTAGCGTTCCAGCCAACATTTTGAGCAAGTTAGTTAGTTCTTGCATAGAAAATCTTCGCGATTTTGTATGTGGTATGGACCGCATTATGTGTGTTACGTGCTGTATGAAGTGTTATTGAGTTTGGGTAAGTGTCCCAAGTAGGTGTTTTAATTTTACGTGCATAGCCTCGTTTTCATTTCTTTCTGCCGCCATTTTTTCTGTTGCTTAAGCGATTTTTCAATCACGAAAGTGATGAAATGCAAGTTAAATTCGCAACCAACCTTACTGACTGACGTCCTACCTGTCCCCTTGTGGTGTGTGTGATATTTTTTAATGTTTTCTTTTTTTTTGTGATTTTTTTTTGTGTTATTGGATGTGCGCGGTTTGGCCGTTAACGTCGTATTTTTTGTACCTTGTACCGCTTTTCTGACGCTTTGTCAAATATCCTATACGATTAAAAATGTACAAACTTATAATCTAAGGGATTTGGTTTTGAAAAAGGAGGGCGATAGATACATTGGACATATTAAGGAGGAAGATGATAAGCTTCATTAAATCGATGTGTTTTCTGCAAGGTTTTGAAGGACTTGAAACAGGAGCAAAATCTAGTTGAGCGAGGTAAGGCATTCCAAAGAATAGCGGCCAAACGTGAAAAGTTCTGAAGGCGGGAATGAGAGGAGGTGGTACAAAAAGGAGGAAAGAAGAAGGTCATTAGCAAAATGGTGGGGGAGAGTGGAGGAATATTTTCAGATGAGAGCAGAGATATAATGGGGTGCATTATTGTTGGGCGGTTTATATGTTAGGGCCATGATTTAAAATTGTATTCTGGAGGTTATGGGAAGCCAGTGGAGTGATTGGCAGAGAGGTGATGCTGACATTGAGCATTGGGTATGGTAGATGAGTCTAGCAGAGGAGTTCATTATAGATTGGAGTGGTTACAAGATGAGTTTATTATTATGTACATATTAAATAAACAAATTATTCTAACCACCTGCCAAATTGCACTGAATTTTTTTCAGCAACAACTCAATTTATTGCTGGGTGAAATTATCACATTAATTATGGCGCTGAAATGTAACTTTACATAAATGTAGATATGGAAAACATGTTTATTTTTAAACAACTTTTTATTATTTTTAACATCATAATATATTTTTGCAGGAAATGTTTGGTAAATGGCAATTATATGAAACTATTGGTACAGAAACGTAATTCCATTTGTTTTGTAACATGTTTTCAAATTACGGCATTACAGAGTTTCACAAAACACGAACCATAATGATTTGTGCTCCAGCTGGGATAATTACAAATCAGGGTGTAAATTAAAAGCATGTTATTCTTTACTCCTTTTACAAATTTCAGCATTTATAAAGATAATTAAAACATAGTTATTATGTGCATAAAAACATATAGTTAGTGTTAAAGGATGCAGAACAGTTATGAAAGCCAGTATAGATTATTTTTGTGCTCTTTTATACTTGTACCTGAAAAAAATGTATGTGATTTAGTAAGGTTATTTCATCAACTTATTCTGCTTTAAAATATGTAAACCTACTTTTATTAAGTGTCAACACTAAGTGCTAAATCTATGATAATAATGGATTTTTTTTTTGGACAAGATATTGTAGCAATTTCCTTTAGGCACAAAAGTCAAATATACTTGGAAAGCATAAGTGTAGTATACTGATACACAATGGCTTGTTATCCAAAGAGAGCACTAGCCATGAGTTTGAGGGTCAGAGTTCTAACATAGGGCCCCATGCTGATCGGGCGGTGTAAACTGTGGTATAGTCATAAATTGACAACGGCAGCTTCTTTTCCCTATGTTACACTTCAATGTTAATCTTTAGCTCCCCCGCATTACAGCACTCATCCCACATCTGTAAATCCTTCCTTGTCCACAAGAGATTTTAGTGTAGGGAGATACGGCTCTAGGAACCAATAGGAAATGAGAATGACACTATTGTTATGAGTGAGAACAAGTTCCGTAACTGCAGAAAGGAACCATAATATATGTATATATATATATATATATATATATATATATATATATATATATATATATATATATATATAAATCTATATATATATATATTTTTTTATATATATATATAAATATATATATATATATAAATATAAATATATATATATATATATATATATATATGTATACAGTATTTATCTGCGTATAACACGCACTTTTTCTCCCTGAAAATAGGGGGCAAATGATGTGTGCGTGTTATACGCCGATATTCCCTCCCCCCTCCTCATCCTCAACCCCCCGCTCCTCATTCTAACCCCCCCTCCTCAACCTAAACCCCCCTACTCAACCTAAACCCCTCTAAATACCTCCCCCTCTCTCTTTCCCCTTACTTACCTGCTTCTGCTCCGGCCTCCGCTCCTTCTTGACCCAGCTCGCATGTGACGTCACATGCGCGCCATTAGCATATTCCCGGTGCCGGCACCCGTTATATGCTAATGACTTGGCGCGCATGTGACGTCACGCCATTAGCATATACCGGGTGCCGGCACCCGGTATATGCTAATGGCGTGGCGCGCATGTGTAACGTCACACCATTAGGATATACCGGGTGCCGGCACCCGGTACATGCTAATGACGTGGCGCGCATGTGACGTCACATGCGCACCGGGTCAAGAAGGAGCGGAGGCCGGAGCAGAAGCAGGTAAGTGAGGGGAAAGGGAGAGGGGGAGGTATTTAGGGGGGTTTAGGTTGAGGAGGGGGGTTTAGGTTGAGGAGGGGGGTTAAGGAAGGAGGTTGAGGAGGGGGTTGAGGATAAGGAGAGAGGTTGAGGATGAGGAGGGAGGTTGAGGATGAGGAGGGGGGTTGAGGTTGAGGAGGGGGGTTGAGGATGAGGAGGGAGGATGAGGAGGGGTGTTGAGGATGGGGGTTGAGGGGGGGATGAGGTTGGGGGAGTTGAGGATGGGGGGGTTGAGGAGGGCGTTGAGGAGGGAGGATGAGGAGGGAGGTTGAGGAGGGGGGTTGAGGAGGGGGGTTGAGGAGGGGGGTTGAGGATGGGGGGTTGAGGATGGGGAGGGAGGTTGAGGAGGGGGGTTGAGGTTGAGGAGGGGGGTTGAGGTTGAGGAGGGGGGTTGAGGAGGGGGTTGAGGATGGATGATGAGGATGGGGTGTTGAGGAAGGAGGATGAGGATGGGGGATTGAGGAGGGGGGTTGAGGAGGGAGGTTGAGGAGGAAGGATAAGGAGGGAAGTTGAGGAGAGGGTTGAGGATGAGGAGGGAGGTTGAGGATGGGGGTGTTGAGGAGGGGGTTGAGGAGGAGCAGCGATTTCTGAGTAAACTTTTGTAAAAACATATAATATCCAAGTTTCTTTGTTAAAACAGTTGCTTTTACTGTCATTTTACGTTATTTACCTTATAAGTGATAATAATATAAATAAAAGAAAGTTCTGAGCTACCCTTATTTTGCTTCAAAGTTCTTTATTTGAAAGTTACGTTTTTTTTCCTGAAATTTCCTTCTTAAAAGGAGGTGCGTGTTATATGCCGGTGCGTGTTATAAGCCGATAAATACGGTATATATATAATATTATCTCTTAATGTTTCATATTTCATGTCATTAGATAGATGTGACAACTGCATTCATAGCTTCAATATATACAAATGATATATTTATATATATATATACTAGAGAATTGCCTGTCATAAAATGACGGCAATGAAATTGTAAGGTAGCTAATGCTGTTTGGTGTGTAATAATGAAATATGTAATACATTAATAAATGAATATACTTTACCTATTTTGAAGCATTGTGTTGAAGAGCTGCAATCTGTTTTGATATTGCTGCAGCATTAGTGGTGTGAGCTGCTGTGTAAGCGTGCTGAATGTGTGCAGTGTAATACTGTGTGTGCGCAAGACTAAACCGCTAGCATAGTCGTGTACTTCCGCATTGGCGTAAAATGGCGTGTAATGTGTGGTATGCGTCTTAGCGGAATATCCGTAGGTGTTTTGTGGTGTTTTGCGAGTATCTTGTGGTGTTTTGCGTGATTAGAGTGCTGTAGCCGCGTTTTCGTTTTGTTCGGCTGCCATTTTTTTCTCGCTTAGCGATTTTTTTAGTGTCTAAACTCTTTTATTTTGATTTAAATGAAGGTGTAAGTTGCTTTTTTGAAGTCCTGGATGGTCCCTCTTGCTGTAGGTAAGCCTTTAATGTATGTGTTGTGTGTATTTCTTGTATTTTAAATGTTTTTATGTTCGCGGGTTGCGGACGATTTTTGCGAGGTCGTAATGTGTGCTAACGTGTCTCGTATGGTGTTTGCGTGTGTAGCCTCGTTTTCGTTTTGTTCGGCGGACATTTTTTCTGTCTCTTAGCAAATTTTTTAGTGTTTAAACTCTTTTATTTTGAGTGAAATCAAGGTCTAAGTTGCTTTTTTGAGGTCCTGGATGCTCCCTCTTGCTGTAGGTAAGCTTTTTATGTATGTGCTGTGTGTATTTATTGTGTTTTGAATTTTGTTATGTTCGCGAGTTGCGTCCGAGTGATGCGAGTTCGTAATGTGTGTTAACGTGTCTCGTATGTTGTTTGCGTTGCGAGGTAAAGTTTGCGAGGGTCGTAGTTGGTGTGTCGTGTTGTTTGCATTGCGACGTAAAGTTTGCGAGGGTCGCAGTTGCTGGCAAGGAGCGCCTTTGGCGCTCCATGTCAGCAACTGAGTTCCTCGCCCGCTGCCCTCGCTACGCGAGATCCGCGGCTCGCTGCGGGAGCCGGCAAGCGTAAGCAACGGCTTGCATGCTCACAACTATATATGTGATATATATATATATATATATATGTCATGATTCCCCTGAACCCCCTTTGGGGTCAGTAAAAGTTTAGTTGTTTAATATGCTTTTATGCTAATTTGATTATTCTATATGTGTTATGTCATGTTAATTAATATGTAAAATTTTATGCTATGTTATGTTATGTTGATGACTATATGATTAATTGTGTCCAGTGTGTAAGGAGTTAAATGGTTTAGAATGTTGTGTGGTCGGTGGTAACTGTCAGAGAGGGGAGAGAGCAGTTGGCAATTGAGTTTTTTCTGACAGAGAGAGATGTATTGGTGTCTCTGAGGGCAGTTGAGATAATGCTGGGTTGAATGTCTTAAAGTATATATATATATATGTTCCTAAGCCAAGAGAAGAAGACATATATTGAAGACAGATATGCTCCTATCTAAAGAGGGAGGTAAGAAGATAACCGCAATGACTGTATGAATGAAGTTGCTGTTATGATGCCTTATAGATGAGCCCTTGTCCACAGAAATAAAAACAGTTTCTGATTTCTTATAATGCTGAGCCTGCATTCATATTCTTAAAGACTACATCTAATTTAAGAGACATCAGCTGTCTTAGTGAAGAGATCA
Source organism: Discoglossus pictus (assembly GCA_027410445.1). NCBI lineage: Eukaryota > Metazoa > Chordata > Amphibia > Anura > Alytidae > Discoglossus > Discoglossus pictus. The sequence continues at coordinate 97,406,441 of CM050173.1, read as the reverse complement.
AAAGAATCTGGTAGATCTGCTGGGTAGGTTTGGCAATAACAGCCTTAGCAAGCCCGACTGAGAAGTAGTAGATTGTGACAATATATATATATTTATATATATATATATATATATATATAAAAATAAAAAATAAAAAAAATGGCGCTTAGCACCTATATTAAAGTAAAACAAAAAAGAAAAAAGAAGAAATATCTCCCTAAAAGCAGGAGTGATAAAGGGGTAATAGAGAAAATATGTACCAGGATGTGTCACCATATGATAGTGGTGAGCAGGTATATTCAAGGATACAAGGTAAGTGACGCATAGCATCACTTAAACATCCTAGTATCCTGTTAATAGAGTCCTCATACATCTGTTAGGACAATCATAGGACTGAATCTCTATCAAAAGTGAACAAAAGTGTGGTATATAAAATTTAGAAAAAATGAATACAAAAACACTCTATCTATATACAATAATTACAAGAGAGAAAAATATAAAGAGGCATAGGAGATCTTGAAAAGTACTAAAGTACATAAGGTGAGCATAAAAGGGGGAAAAGGTGAACAGTACACCAGAGCACAGCATAAAATAAGCTGTGCTAGCTCATAGAAGGAAATAATCCTGCTCCACCAGCTCTTACCTTAGGGCTCCTAGTACATACCAGCGTGCTCCGTATACTCCAAAAAAGGAGAAAGAGTAAAGGAGGGTATCAAGATATATCCATAGCCTACTAAAAGTAAAAAGAATAAACAAAATTAGCCGACCGGTTTCGATAGTTACTGCACTATCTTTTTCAAGGCACATAGAGTGAGTAGCTGTGTTTGTATTTCGCGGGGCTTTATGTACTAATCGAGATACGCCTTTCTGGGCGTTATCTGAGCGTGAAATCACGCCCCTTTATATTTTTCTCTCTTGTAATTATTGTATATATATAGAGTGTTTTTGTATTCATTTTTTCTAAATTTTATATACCACACTTTTGTTCACTTTTGATAGAGATTCAGTCCTATGATTGTCCTAACAGATGTATGAGGACTCTATTAACAGGATACTAGGATGTTTAAGTAATGCTATGCGTCACTTACCTTGTATCCTTGAATATACCTGCTCACGACTATCATATGGTGACACATCCTGGTACATATTTTCTCTATTACCCTTTTATCATTTCTGCTTTTAGGGAGATATTTCTTCTTTTTTCTTTTTTGGTTTTCTATATATATATATATATATATATATATATATATATATATATATATATATATATAGTAAATAAAAAGTACATCTGTGTTAACATTTGAATGTCTAAAGCAAGTTAAAAAACCTGCTTACAGCTCAGAGTTCCGAGAAAAACAGTTGTTACACTGCATTCTGGGAAGTTGGGCCTGGACATGCAAATGTGCCCACAAATGCCTCGCTTTTCAATCAGTAGCCATTATTAAACATGGCTTCCTTTAAGCTTATGCATGCTGTATTACACAGCTTTAATGCAAAGCCAAGGTTGGATTAAACACAAGCTGAGTATCCAATCCATGTACAGCTGTTTCAAGCTTACTGGCTATCATCAGCATGGAGCTGGATCTCAGCCTGTGTTGTGGACCTTATGAGTAGGTAGTTCACCACAAATGATTGTTGTGATTGTTGTGGTGAACTATATATATATGTATATATATATACATATATATATATATATATTTATATACAGTATATAAATATAAATATATATATATATATATATATATATATATATATATATATATATAGTAAATAAATAGTACATTTGTGTTCATATTTCAAGATCAAAAACAAGGGAAAACAACTTGTTTCCTGCTCAGAATTCCAAGAAATATAGTTATTACACTGCATTCTGGGAACCTGGGAATGGACATGAAAATGTGCCCACAAGGGCTTCACTCTTGTAATCATTTACCATTTTAAACATGGCTTCCTTTAGGCATATGCCTACTGCATTACACACATATATGCATTCAGTGTTTCAGCTGCCTATAAATATAAGCAAAGGGGCCTAGTCTATTAGCTCTCACAATTGCCTCCAAGTCATAAATTTGGCTGTGGATGTTTTTAATTATACATGTTTAATGTATTCTATTGACTCCAGCTTGCAAATTCCTACCTTCCTGCCTATGCATTTGAACCTCCCCCGAGACAATGACTGACAAGCTTTGCTGTCTCTAGCCTTGGCTATTCATTATTAAATACATATTCCATCATGCAGTTCAGTTCATTCTTGAGATTAATACAGTGTGATGCATCCCATTTGACCAGGAGTTCAGCCCAAGGAGGGCATTATAGACGGGACATAGAGAAAGATGGCTGCTGACATATTATGTGAACAAGAAAAGAAAAGAAGAAAAAAACAAGCACTGAACACCTTTATTTTGGAAAAATAATAATACAAAACAGATGAAGTTACATTTACTATTGAATGACTTATTTAATTAAAATAGTTTGGTGCTTGGTTGAGTCCCTTTAACATAGATCTGGTATTTCTAGCATAGAAAAAAATGAAACTGAACCTGGCAAAGAAATGGGTAAAGATTATATCATAGAAGGGTAAGCAATTCTTAACCATCGTGAATATCCAACTCCGTGCTGCTCTGACTACAAGTAGAGTTAAACATTATGGTTAGAGATCAAAGGATTGAACAGAGTAGTGGCAGAAGATGAATATGTATATATCAAGTGTCAGATAAGAGTCATACCTAATTTGAAGGAGTACTTGGGTTAATAAGTTTAAATGATAGTGTTTCATCTTTCTATCAAAGAATTCAAGTATGTATTTTAATACAGTCTTTTAATAGACTATTACTAGAATCCACATTAAATAATTAACAATCCTCATATTCTTACTTTTTCTTTGTTGCTTTTAATCTTGCTTTTAATTACCTGTTTTTAAAGCACTGTAAAAGAGTCAATTTCATATTGTACGTCCTAGTTTTTTGATACATTTCTTAAATACTATTAGAAAATAAAAAAAATATAAGTAATAGACATCTAGAGCGATGAGTTGCTTTATGTACCTATAGTTCATTAAACATTAGTTGATTATGTTCATAAACCTATGTAGTCATAGCCAATTCATATTTCCAAACATATTCTATGCACTGTGGTGCAATGGACATGATGATAAGACGAATAGAAATGTACTATACATGCTGAAATGAAAGTCATAGCCTAAAGCGGATATGGTGGGGAGAAATATGTTATCTGACATAGATTATTTGATACTAGTCCTGCTACTTAATTCTTTTAACTAGGAAATTAATACAATCTATTATTCCTACCAGTTCTAGTTTGGTTGATAAATCCCAAGATTAATTACTCTTCAAGACTATGAGCACAAGACTATCAGTTGGGGCCCAAGTCCACCTTATTGGCTAGTTTGCATCATTCCACTAGCTCCTCAAGAATTCATTCTCTTTCATAGTTTATATAATGGTAGGATAACTACTAGGCACAGTTAACTTCTTCTTTACATACTTATTTTCTGCCTACTTACACAGCTACAACTCCAAAAATTATATTAAATGATTTGAGTATTAACCTGACCCTTCTACCATATAGCAGGGAGCCATCTCTAGTAAAGGGAGCTGTACATGATAAGAAGTGTAGAAGCCTCCCTGTGGATAGCACCCATACATTATTTGTGACAACTGCATTCACAGAACAATTTTTTACCATATTCCTTATAGTAGACATCCCAAATAAGCAATTCCTGTAAATCAAGCAAAGGATGAAATATAGAGATGAGCAACCATGCAATAATACATTTAAGCAGCAGTATCTGACTAGATGCTTATTCTTACTCATCTAACAACATAAAATTGTAGCAGTATAGGAAAGATGACATTTTAAGATAATACCAGGGAACATAATTATAACACTGTTCTTATACAAGTCTTCTTAAGTTTGTGCCACTTCTCAATCCTCCACCCTGCTGAGTTCTTAAACAGTGAGCCCTGCCTTGTCTGAAGCATACATTTTCTCCTGCAGATGCAAGTTGTTATATACTCCTTATAAACATTGCAGAAAATTACAGAAAACCTTGGCATGTACAATGGATTCAGATATTTCTTATTATCTGAGATTTGTTGATTTTGGTTTGCTTATTGGAGTGTTATTGGGTGTGAACAGGTGATATCTGTGCAAAAGAGTAAAATGAGGTTGTAGAGAAATATTTTATCCTGATAAACTTTCTTAACTTTCATTTTAATTTCAACTGCAGGTTCCATACATGAAGCATTTTCAATCAATCTGGTTAAGTTCTGCCATTCTTGGTAAAATTGACTATATCTCACAATTGATGGAATTAGGGATTTCCTCCCAATCTTGAGATTGGGTTGACCCTGAAGAACATTGGATGTGGGAAAAGTCTTTATCTCAAGATCTCCTTTTGGTAATTTACACAATAGATGAAGTTAAAGACTATGGGCTCTATGCTAATCCCCTCTACCGCAATTACAGGTGCAGTAGTAACAAGCTAAATCTTACCTAGCTATGCTATTTCTTCATCCTGAAAACAATGTGAGACAAATACTACGAGTGACCACTTAAAGTGACCACGCTTTTAAAAACCATTGCCGCTGCAGCAGTTAAAGTCACAGAATAGCACCTAAAAACACTTAAAAATGATGATATCACAACACTATTTAACACTTAGCTGTCCAATATCAACATACGTGTAATTCTAAACTATAATATATGTGTGTGTGTTTGTCTTTTTTTTATAAGCCGAGGCACCCATTTTACCACAAAATACTGGGTAAAATGAGTGACTCGAGTATAAGCCGAGGGTGGGAAATGTACTGCCCCCTGTGTCCCTCCTGTGCCCTCTGTGTCCCCCTCTCTCTCCATGTCTCTTCTCCCCTCTCCCTTCCCTGTGTCTTTTCTCCCCTCTCCCTTCCCTGTGTCTCTTCCAACCTCTCCCTTCCCTGTGTCTCTTCTCCCCTCCCTTATCACCCTCCTCATCCTCAACCTCCCTCCTCATCCTCAGCCTCCCTCCTCATCCTCAACCTCAACCTCCCTCCTCATCCTCAACCTCCCTCATCATCCTCAACCCCCTCCTCAACCTCAACCCCCCTCCTCAACGCCTCCTCCTCATCCTCAACCTCCCTCCTCATCCTCAACCTCCCTCCTCAACCCCCCACCTTAAACCCCCTCCACAACCTCAACCCTCCTCAACCTTAACCCTCCTCAACCTCAACCCCCCCTTCAACCCCAACCCTCCCTCCTCAACCCCCCTCCTCAACCTCCCCATCCTCAACCCCCATCCTCATCCTCTCTCCTCAACCCCTCATCCTTAACCTCCCTCCTCATCCTCAACCTCCCTCCTCATCCTCCCTTCTCATCCTCAACCTCCCTCCTCATCCTCAGCCTCCCTCCTCATCCTCAACCTCAACCTCCCTCCTCATCCTCAACCTCCCTCATCATCTTCCTTAACCCCCTCCTCAACCTCCCTCCTTATCCTCAACCCACTCCTCAACCTCCCTCCTCAACCCCCCCATCCTCAACCCCCCTCCTCAACCCCCCCATCCTCATCCTCTCTCCTCAACCCCCCATCCTAAACCCCCCTCCTCAACCTCAACCCCCTCCTCAACCCCTCCTCCTCATCCTCAACCTCCCTCCTCATCCTCAACCTCCCTTCTCAACCCCCCCATCCTCCACCCCTTCCTCATCCTCTCTCCTCCACCCCCCAGCCTCAATCCCCCTCCTCAACCTCAACCCCCTCCTCAACGCCTCCTCCTCATCCTCAACCTCCCTCCTCATCCTCAACCTCCCTCCTCAACCCCCCACCTTAAACCCCCTCCACAACCTCAACCCTCCTCAACCTTAACCCTCCTCAACCTCAACCCCCCCCTCAACCCCAACCCTCCCTCCTCAACCCCCCTCCTCAACCTCCCCATCCTCAACCCCCATCCTCATCCTCTCTCCTCAACCCCTCATCCTTAACCTCCCTCCTCATCCTCAACCTCCCTCCTCATCCTCCCTTCTCATCCTCAACCTCCCTCCTCAAACCCCCATCCTCAACCTCCCTCCTCAACCCCCCCATCCTCAACCCCCCATCCTCATCCTCACCCCCCCATCCTCAACCTCCCTCCTCAACCTCAACCCCCCTCAACCCCAACCCACCTCCTCAACCTCACCCCCCTCAACCTACCCCCTAATCCCCCTCAACCCCAACCCCCCTCCTCAACCTAAATACCTCCCCCCTCTCCCCTCACTTACCTGCTTGTGCTCTGGCCTCCGCTCCTTGACCCGGCGCGCATGTGACGTCACATGGGCGCCGAGTCATTAGCATATACCGGGTCCCGGGTTTAGGTGGAGGAGGGGGGTTGAGGGGTTTTAGGTTGAGGAGGGGGGAGGGAAAGAGTCACGGGGGGTTAGAGACACACAGAGGAGTTAGAGACACACGGGGGGGTTAGAGAGACACGGGGGGGGGTGGTTAGAGAGACACGGGGGAGAGTGACTTGAGTATAAGCCGAGGGGGCCCATTTTTGCCTTAAAAAAAGGGCTGAAAAACTCGGCTTATACTCGAGTATATACGGTATTCAATATGTATCAGGCAGACTAGAAGAGGATCCCCATCCAAGTTTCCCATACAGTGTGTCACCTATTAAAAAATTCCATTAATTAGATCCATAACTTATAACATTCATAAATCACATTATAGTGCCTAACATATGAATTCACATGTTGTACAAGGGGAGATAACCTTATCTAATTCCATGTGATCCTTAAGATATTTTGGACTTGTACATAAGTAAATCTCTATGTACAGAAGGTGTAGCTGTCACTGTCCCTTATATTTTGTAGGCAGCATAGCTTTACAACAGTATGAATGGCACAAATAGGTCTTAAGTCACTATATCCCTGCAAATAAAATGCATTAAACAAGTGAAGTCAGTGGGTGCTAAAAGTATGGTTTACTGTTAGGAAAAAATATATACTAACAGTGATCTATTTTACTGGAGAATGTCATGCATGTACATTTAATAAAATAAATTCAATACTAAACAAAAAAAGTTTCAGAATAATTTTTCTATACCTTTTAAATAAGATTTTTTTCTTTGATTAATTGAATGAATTATTTTTCTTGGTGAATTGCAATGCTGGCTGTTAACTTAATTATAAAAGAACATTTTGATTGGTAAATATAGCTTAAATGTGCTATGCAAGCATTAATATTAGCTGCATGTACTCAGAATTCAATTTTATAATGACATTATTAATTTCAGTTTGGCAATTAAAAGATGAAATAACAGAAGTTTCCTTAATATACTTATTTCCACTGCTTCAGAATAGTCAAAATATTTGTTACAGGTAATAATTATATTACAACTAGGATTGCAAAACAAAAAATATTCCTGATATGATATTTTCATTACCATAGCTTTAGGTGGGTCTTGATGAACTACTTATCAAATTATTGCTTTGTGACTACTATCAGGACAAGACACCTAGAGGATAGGTTTAAAGTTAGTGATGTCCTTCAAGTAAAAAAAAGTATAGACATTTATATTTACATATCAGCAGCAGTGGACAAAAATATCTAAAAATTAGGCTCCATGAACAGGCTGTTTCTAGGAGACTGGACCAAAGCCCTTCAGGGAGATGTTATTGTTGTTTAGTCATTTGGTTGTGTCCAACTCTCCATAGCCTTATGGACCACAGCAAGCCAGGCACATACAGTATATAAGCGACTTCCCCTATGAAATCCATCCAGCTTATGCTCATTGCAACAATGACCTTATCTATCGATCTCCGCCTCTGATGCCCCCTTCTTCATTTGAGTTCAGTATTCTCAAGCATCAGAGTCTTCTCTCGGAAATCTTGTCTTTCCATGATATGCCCAAAATATTTGAGCTTTATACACCCGGTTCATTGCTTCCAATGTACAGTTTAGCTTGATTTCTTGTAGTATAGATTGATTGGATTTATTTGCAGTCAAAGGGATACTAAGCAGTTTTCTCACCACAATACACACTCAAAGGTGTCAATTCTATGGTGCAATCTGGTGATCTCTGAAGCCTTTGCCACTGTGAAACCAGGCTTGCACATCTGGTAGTTCTCAGCTCATCTATTGTTGGAGTCGAACTTGCAGGTTCTTAAGCATTACCTTGCTGGCACATAAAAATGAGTATAATTGTTCGATAAATGGAGCACGTTTTTGGCACTGCCTTTCCTGGGATATAGTTACATAGTTACATAGTTATATAGTAATTGGGGTTGAAAAAAGACTTTCAGTCCATCAAATTCAACCTTTTTATTTTACAATTAACTTTTTATTAGACAGAAATTATTTACATACTAGAGTCTTGCCAGTCAAAAATTACGGGGCAATAAAATTTAAAGCCATGGGAATGCTGTTTGACACACCATTTTGTACTGGCGCTCATTGCGAGCCTCTCCTGTCACATGCTTTTGGTCCTCTGAGCACATTCATGAGTCATGATAGAGATATATATTTGTATGTATATATAGTTAAGTAATAATTAATTATTTATTCAATAAATGAATATACTTTAAGTATTTATAATTAATATATGCAGCAAGCAATAGGCTGAAGAGCTAACAATCTGTTTATATTTTCCGACAGCATAGAATATACATTTTGAGTGTTGGTGCCCTGCTTATAAAGTGTAATAATTGTTCCAAGTGAGCATTCTAAATAGGCTGCGTGCGCGAGGTAAAGCCGTTGGTTTATTGTGTAAAGAGGTATTGTATATTCATGATGTTATTAAAGTGTTATGCAGCTCGTGAGCATTTTCTGGCTTTTGTAATAGTGTATTTTGTAGGTCGTAGTGTGATGTGTAAAGTGGTACGCGTTTGGCAGTGTTTCACGCGGTCCGGAGTCGTGTAGCCTCGTTTTCATTTTTTTCGGTTGCCATTTTTTTCCTTGCTTAGGTGATTTTCGAGTGGCGAAAATCATCTAAATCTAGTTAAATTCTCGTTCCACCTCACTCCCAGACGTCCAAGTGCTACGCGTTAATGGCTTGCCTCGCTGATGTTATACTTTGAATCCACAGGATGCTCTGAGTATAACATAGTTCCACAAATGTGGAATAATTAATGTATCCTTAGAGTGGAAATTAGAGTTTAATACAAGTCTTGTAGATTTAATTTATTGCAGAGATTTAATAGCGTATAAGTTACATAGTTACATAGTTACATAGTAATTAAGGTTGAAAAAAGACTTTTAGTCCATCAAGTTCAACCTTTAAGATCTTCTCTGATTTGCAATATGCGGATTAAATATTAATTAATTAGTTGCTGATTAATTATTAATCAATTATTTAATACATTTTTATTTATTTATTTTTTAATTATTAATTAATCCACAGGAAAGCAAACAGAAAAAAAACCAAGTCAGACTTAGCCAATCGTCTCAAAGAAGAAAAAATTAAAAATAAAATTCCTTCCTTACCCCACATACTGACGATCGGATTTCTACATGGATCAATACTGTCTCTCTAATTATCCATGATAACCCTGAATTCCCTTTTTAATTAGAAATAAATCCATTCCCCTATTTAAAGTTATATATCGAATCCACTGTCACCACCTCCTCTGGTAGAGAATTCCACAGATTAACCACCCTTACTGTGAAGAACCCTTTTCTTTCTTTAAGATTAAATCGTTTTACTTCTAACCATAGGGGGTGTCCTCTTGTCAGTTGAAAACCTCTTGGCACAAAAAGCTCCCTTGACAAATCTTTATACTGACCCTGGATGTATTTATATAAGGTAATCATATCTCCTCTTAGATGCCTTTTTTCTAGAGAAAATAAGTTTAATTTTGTTAGTCTTTCTTCATAACTTAGCTCCTCCATTCTCCTTATTAGTTTTGTTGCCCTCCTTTGTACCTTTTCCAGCTCTAAAATGTCCTTTTTATGAAGTGGTGCCAAAAATTGTACTCCATATTCCAAATGAGGGCGTACTAGAGATTTGTATAGTGGCAGAATTATATTTGCTTCCCTTGCTTCTATACCCTTCCTAATACATGCTAATATTGTATTTGCATTTGCAGCTGCTGCTTGGCTTTGAGCACTGTTACCTAGGTGGTTGTCCACAAGCACCCTCAAATCCCTTTCAATATCTGATACACCTAGATTTGCTCCCTTAAGATTATAACATAAAATGGAGACACCACACTTCAATCCTACCTCTAAGTCATTAATAAATATTTTTAAAAGGAGAGGACCTAATACTGAACCCTGAGGAACCCCACTTACCACATTAGTCCAATCAGAGTATGTTCCATTTACAGCAACCCTGTGCTTCCTGTCTTTTAGCCAGCTCTCAATCCATGGGCAGATATTTACTGCAATTCCTGTATCTCTTAGTTTGCACAATAGTCTCCCATGTGGCACTGTATCAAAAGCCTTTGCAAAATCCAAAAAGACTACATCCACTGAGTTGCCTTGATCCAGGTTCCTACTAACCTCCTCATAGAAACTAATTAGATTTGTTTGATATGACCTATCCCTCATAAATCTATGTTGACTCCTACTTATAATCCTGTTCAAATAGATATATTCTTGTATATTATCCCTTATTAACCCTTCTAAAGCTTCCCCACTACAGAAGTGAGGCTCACTGGTCTATAATTCCCCGGATTTGCTCTTTCTCCCTTTTTACATATAGGTATCACATCAGCTTTTCTCCAGTCATCTGGTAGAGACCCTGTGTTGAGTGAATCTTGAAAAATTAAATATAATGGTTTGGCTTTTACAGAACCAAGTTATTGAATAAAGAGTAAAAGAACCCAAAAGGAAGATTCAAAATATCATCAACAATACTCATCTAGTGCCACAATGGGGTAATATTGAAATGATTATAACTTATTATTTATTGCAAGGCAGACAAAAATTCCAATATTAAGAACTATTGCTTGTGTCTCTATTATACAATAAACCATTAATTCTTCTACTCGTCATTACTAACATAGAGGCACACATTGTTTTTAGAGACCTAAAGAGGGCTGCCTACATATTATTGTAAATGGTACAATACAAAAGTACTTGGAAAGACCTTGTAAACACTTAACATACTATACTATAAAGAAAAAAAAAACAATCCTTCATATTGAGAGAAAATAAACATTTGAAAAGATCTTGTAAGGTATATAAACACTTGACATGCTCAAAAGGAAGTATACCTTGATAAAGAGATAAATGCTTTTGAAAAAGGTTATCATGACCTAGCAAAAACAATTATTTTGTCAGTTATTTATCTCTATATCAATGTGTATTATATTTATATAATAAATAAAAAAATAAACAATTTTTTATATATATATATATATATATATATATATATATACAGTATCTATATATATAAATATATAAATATATATATACACAGTATCACAAATAATAGTTGTCAAACTACGATTCGTCGAAGCGAGGGATGCAGTTTGCTCCGCAAATGCAGACCATTGCAAAGCGAGGGGCCGCATTTGCGGAAGGTGGAGGCTCCAAACGTCGGCTGTGTTTGTCCGCAAATGCGGACCGTCGCGAAGTGAGCGTCCGCATTTGCGGAGGTGGAGGCACAAAGACGCCTCACACGCGGTTAAAAACACACACACACGCACGACTTACAAAAAAAAACGACCTTGGAACCAATCTTAACGTAACACCCACACGCACAAAAAATATGATCATAACGGCCGAACGGCGCGCACCTAAAAACAGTCAAAACACACCAAATACTCACAAAAAATACATAAAAAGCTTACCCATAGCAAGGGGGGGGGGGGCATCCAGGACCTCTGAAAGTGAAGTTACACCTCCATTTAAGTCTAAATTCCTAAGTTCAGACACACAAAAATCTCCTAAGCAAGAGAAAAAATGGACGCTGAAAAAAACGAAAAAGAGGCTCAAAGCCCAGCGACATACAACTTACCCAAGAAGGGATCCAAGATAAGCTCGGAAACCCGCAATAACCCCACGGGATCCGAGATAAGCTCTGAGACCTGCATTAACCCCACATTAACCATCGCAGTGGGGGTCCCAATCACACGCAATCGGGGACCCCCGCTGCAATGAAAATTAAAAATTCCCACGTTACGGGTCCTTAAAGGACCGTAAAGGTCCTTAAAGGACCTGTTATAAAAGAAAATAAATATACACTATCACCCTGTCACTCATGGGGGTCAATACAGACCCCCATAAGCACTTAATTAAGCCCGTCACTCATGGGGGTCAATACAGACCCCCATAAACTCCTAATTAACCCTGTCATTCATGGGGGTCAATATAGACCCCCCATAAGCCCTTCATTAACTGTGTCACTCATGGGGGTCAATACAGACCCCCATTAGCACTTCATTAACCCCCTCACTCATGGGGGTCAATATAGACCCCCATAAGCCCTTCATTAACCCTGTCAATCATGGGGGTCAATACAGACCCCCATAAACCCCTAATTAAACCTGTCATTCATGGGGTTCAATATAGACCCCCAAAAGCCCTTCATTAACCCTGTCACTCATGGGGTACATACAGACCCCAATAAGCCCTTCATTAACCCTGTCACTCATGGGGGTCAATACAGACCCCCATAAGCCCTTCATTACCCTGTCACTCATGGGGGTCAAAACAGACCCCCATAAGCCCTTCATTAACCCTGTCACTCATGTGGGTCAATATAGACCCCATAAGCCCTTCATTAACCCTGTCACTCATGGAGAACAATACAGACCCCCATAAGCCCTTAATTAACCCTGTCACTCATGGGGGTCAATACAGACCCCCATAAGCCCTTCATTAACACTCTCACTCATGGGGGTCAATACAGCCCCCCATAAGCCCTTAATTAACCCCCTCACTCATGGGGGTCAATACAGACCTCCATAAACTGCTAATTAACCCTGTCACTCATGGGGGTCCATACAGACCCTCATTAGCCTCTTTTTAACCCCATCAGTCCCATAAGGGTATATTAAGACCATTGTGGGCCTGTTACAACCCAACATTAACCACATAAGTGCCATGATGGTCCTCAAGGACCATCATGACACTAAGTATAAACACTACACTGCACTATACCCCCCCAATAAAACATTAAATATCAACTAAACAGCCTCTACACTAACCTATTAACACATACACTACCTACCCCCTAATAACCCCCGCCACTCTAATTACAGAAAATAAAAAAGCCTAAAGTCACAAAAAATAAAAATCTACATTACATAAAATAAAAAACCTACAACCCATTCCGAACACGCAAAAAACGGCCAAAAACGGCGCGCATGAAAACATCAGACACACAAGAAATAAACACAACGAACACATAAAAAGCTTACGTACAGCAAGCGGGGGGGCATCCAGCACCTCAAAAAGTTAATTTACACGTCCATTTAAGTCCAAAAAAATGAGTTTAAACTGCCGAAAATCACCCAAGCGAGAGAAAAAATGGCCGCCGAACAAAACGAAAACGAGGCTACAGACGCAACAATACTACAGTGACTCGCAAAACCGAAACACATACTATGCGGCACGTACCACACTGATATTACTCACCATTTTGAAAACTACTACGCATAAAATGGTCGATGGAACGCAAATTGTAAGCTGGAACGCAAAGATCGCATGCGTATTGAGTTCTAACGGTCTGAGGCACCTCAAAGTTTATAAATACTGCCTGCTTTCCAGAAAATTCTACATTTCTACATCTAGGTGATGAACGGAGTGACTGGATAGTTAACTGCTGCTGTTTCTTGAGAAGAGAATTATTTCCTAATTTCCTACCTTACACTGTGCAAATTACAACTGAGAGGTAAGCTATTATATATTACATTTTATTATCAAGACAGGAAGAAAAAAAAAACAACTTTAACTATGAAAATGGGATTCATGTATAGTGGCATGTGACACGCACATTTATGTGTATAGGCCCTACAACAAACTAATGTTAACCGAAACTAATTAAACAAGTATATTTAAATGACATTAATTTGCTGCAACTCATAGCAAAAAATATTATGACACTAATACATATGTAACCTAAAGCTGAATCTTTGCCCTTTTTTCACTATTCAAACAGACTCTGCATCAACAGCGTCACTCAAGAATTTGCACCGTGGACTGTGAAAGAGAATCCCTTTTAAAGAACACAAAGAAAGAAGAGGTAAGATAGAAAAATACATTACATGTTGAAAATGACCATGCTTTGCTAAATCAAAAGGAAGAAATATACAATTAACCATTTAACTTTCTTTTTCAAACAGACACTACAAGAAGACCGGCGGATTAAGATTGGCAGGACCCTCTGTCATTCGGACAAGAACAACACTTCAATCAATGTAAAGTAGAAAAAGTAGAAAAAATAAAGGAACTATATATGTTTAATGGCCGCCAATATAACAATTTCAAGTAAAAAAAAAAATACATATAAATTGAATAAGGAACAAAACACAGTTCAACAAACTTCACAAAGACCTATACAATTTAGGAAGACAGACAGTTTCACAGAACCTCCCCCCAAAAAAAGAGGTGGCCACAAAACAGGAGAGCATCTGAAACATAAGCAACATACATAAAACAAAAGTATTCTTCCCCTTTAATGTAAAATAACCTCCAACCATCACCCACAAGCCAAATGCAGCAACCAAAAAGTGGTAAACACAAAACAGGATAAAAAAAAGCACAACATGATATAGAAAAGGCACCTAACATTGATCTGTACTGTCCAACATGATTGAATACTCATAAAGAACACTAAATGAACAAATAAGTAGACAAAATATGGTGGACGCAGAACAGGATTGTACCAAAAATCACAGAAACAGATAGAAAAGTTAAATATTATTTTTCTTTACTGTTTAAGAACCTATAAGCCTTACAAAGAACCCTAAATAAGCATACCAAAAGTGGTGGACACAAAATAGGATAATGCTAAAAACATTGCGATCATATCCAAAATAGGAAACACATTCATTTTTAATGGACAACAACATTTAATCCTCATAAAAAAGACTAATTAAGCAAATAAAGTATGCAACATATGGTGGACACAAAATAGGATTGTACCAAAAATCACACAAACACATAGAAAAGTTCAATAATATTCTTCTTTACTGTTTAAGAACCTATAAGCCTTACAAAGAAGTCTAAAAACGCATACAAAAAGTGGTAGACACAAAACAGGATAATGCTAAAAACATTGCCATCATATCCAAAATAGGAAAAACATTTATTTTCAATGTACAACATTTAATCCTCATAAAAAAGACTAATTAAGCAAATAAAGTATGCAACATATGGTAGACACAAATAGAATTGTACCAAAAATCACACAAACACATAGCAAAGTAAATTAATATTCTTCGTTACTGTTTAAGCTATAAGCATTACAAAGAAGCCTAAATTAGCATACCAAAAGTGGTGGACACAAAACAGGATAATGCTAAAAACATTGCCATCATATCCAAAATAAGAAAAACATTAATAATTGCAGTATAAAAAAAGGATAACTGACATATACAAATACAATTAAAGTATTTTTAAACGGTTGCACAAAAAACAGCATAGCTGAAAAATTCACCATAACAGATACAATAGACCAAAACAATGAAATGTGCTATTCATTACAAATACATTCAAATGAAATAACATTTTAATTTTTCTTTTACAACAGATACTGCGTGAAGACCATCGGACGAAGACTTTCAACAGAGGACCAACAAAGATTCTGCTTGAAATCCCACTTCAACCAAGGTACAGTATAAAAAGTAAAAAAAGAGAAAACTAAATAAACATGTTTGCTCTGCATCCATGTCAACAGGAAAAAAAAAAGAATTACAACCACTAACTATAACTTTTACCAAAATATAACTGATACATTTTTCATTTACCTCTTATTTGTCTTTTATGGACAATAATGTTTAACAGTAAATTCAAACTTCAAACTAGCCAAAAAAACAAAACAAAACAACATAGTCCACAAAAGTCTCAAAACACAGACTAAATAAAATTTGTCATTCTAAATTACCAGTCCTAATGTACAATATTAAGCATAAAACCTAACCACACATATAAAATACAATAGTACAACAAATAGTACTAACACCCAAAAAACAATAGAAACATTTTCTGAGCCCCAACATATAAGCCTTTAAATAAAATATAAAAATACTATTATAACAATCCCCTGTACGATAAATTACAAAGACTAATTTCTGCCCTCTACTATCCCTATAAGCCAGAAGTACAACAACAACAAAAAATTAACAAACCAAAAAAATACGCCTCATATATCTACAAGAAACTATAGTGTAATTACCTTGAGTGTGCTATGCATGTAAGGCAAAAATTACAACCTACGACAGAAAGTAAAAGCAAACAAATAAAAAACACGTATTTAACAATGCAAAGAAAGTACCGCTACAATGAACTAGAATCACAGAGAAACAAACTGTGATACATTTTTTAAAAAACAAACAAACTTAACATCTCAAAATAAACTAATGATACATTATTTTTTTTTACAGATTAACATGGCTGATAACGAAAGCAAACAAGAAAAGATAAGACGGCAAGCTAGAGAACGACGACAGAGATTGGACAGCTAGCAGACACGGTAGCAGAAGGAAATTCGACAAGAAAAAGAAAGCAAAAGAATTGCAAGCAAAAGACTATCACCTTCGAATATTAAAGATACCTCAAAAAAAGCAACTAACCAAATAAAGCATTTAGAACCTGTTCCTGAAACATCAGTTGACATTTTACTGGAAAAATTCAAAGATATACCAAAAAAAGCCACCCAAAAAACAAAGCATTTAGAACCCGTTCCTGAAACATCACATGACATTTTACCTAAACCAATAAAAGATATACCAAAAAAGCCACCAAAAAACAAAGCATTTAGAACCTGTTCCTGAAACATCACATGACATTTCACTTGATGAATTTGAAAATCAAACTAATATATGCTTTGCAAATTGTCCTTTACTCAAGTCTTTAGCAGTAGAGGTTCATAATTGTGGGGACATGAATACTCAATGTCAGTGAGGCTTATCATTTTAAACGTGAGAGACCCAGAGATGGCCAATTTATTAGTTGCTGTCAAAAAGGCAAGTTCAAACTTCCAGAAAGAAAAGAATTTCCTCTCTTTTTACAAAACATTATGACTGAACCTACTTTACCAAACTACAAACATTTTAAGACAAACATAAGATCCAACAATAGTGCCACATCCTTTCATCAATGGGGGCAACATTAGCTGCTAATGTACCAAGACATGGTCCTTACTGTTTTAAAGTCCAAGGCCAAATTTACCATCGTACTTCCCATTTACATCCAGAGGAAGGAGAGCAAAGAAAATTCGCTCAACTATATGTCCTAGATACAATGAAAGCTGTTGACCAACGTATGCAGCTGGAAGAAAATAAAAAATGCTTACCCAGTGTTTTTATAGAGCTAGATAACATCATGGCCAATAACCCCTACACTAAAGCTTATAAAAAATTGGCAGAAATAGAAAATGAACAACAACTTCCTGCACAAAGACATCAATTACCAATCCCAAAGGTCAATATGGTGATTAAAAGAGACAGACATACTGATAAAAGTCGTTATAACTTGCCAACATCAAATGAGGTTGCAATGGTGTTTCAAAATGATGAAGGAGAACCACCATTTCAAAGAGACATTAAAATATATCCCAGAAATGAGGAGCAACCATTCATTAATATGAGTATCTTAAGTCCAAATTTAGATCCAATGACATATCCCATTTTTTTCCCACACGGAGTAGCAGGTTGGCAACCAAAATTAATACTTCACAGTTACCCAAATGCTAAAGCCAGAATCAGAAATAATGTTTCTATGCTTGAATTTAAAGTAGCTCAAATTGCCATTCGAAATACATTTAATCCAATTTTATGTGGTGGAAAAATTACACAACAATGGATTATTGATTCATATTTGCAAGTTGAGGCCAATCATTTAAACTTTATAAAATATCAACAAGATAAACTACGTGTAGAACAATATTCAGGACTAATGGACTATGTGGCTGAGGTGGCTACAAGCAGAGACATGAGAGCTGGCAAAGCCATAATTTTACCATCTTACTTTCAAGGATCTCCTCGAAATATGAGAGAACGATACAATGATGCTATGGCTATTGTCACCAAATTTGGCAAACCCGATTTATTTCTTACATTTACATGTAATCCCCAATGGCCAGAAATTACACAAAATTTACTTCTTGGCCAAAGTGCTTCCAATAGACCAGATTTAGTAGCCAGAGTTTTTAAGATTTAATTAAATGAATTAATACGTGACATCAATATTAGTCACTTATTTGGCAAATGTCTTGCTTATGTATATACCATTGAATTTCAAAAAAGAGACCTTCCACATGCACATCTTCTCATAATACTTCAAGAAAAAGATAAATTAGATACTGCTGACAAAGTGGATGCAGTCATTGTTGCTGAACTATCAGATCCAGAACTATATGTTAGCCTATATGAGATTGTTTTTCATTGCATGATTCATGGACCATGTGGTGAGCTTAATCCACAATCACCATGTATGGAAAATAATAAATGTTTCAAAGATTTTCCAAACGATTATAGACACAAAACCTATGCCAATTGTGATGGCTATCCACTTTATAAAAGAAAAGAAGGAGATAGTGCCATTATTCGTGGCAAAAAAGTTGACAATCGATATGTAGTTCCCTACAATCCACATTTACTGAGGAAGTATAACGCACACATTAATGTAGAAGCCTGCACTTCCATCACATCCATTAAATACGTGTACAAATATATTTACAAAGCCTATGATGCAGCTACTGTAGTCGTCAAAAGTGCAGACAACCCTGAAAGCAGTGAGTTAGTACATGATGAACTTGCATCCCATGTAGATGATCGCTATGTAAGTGCACCAGAAGCTATGTGGCGCCTTTTAAAATTTGAAATGCATGATAGATCACATGCAGTATATAGATTAGCAGTACATTTGACACAAAGACATTTAGTGTATTTCCATGCTGGAAAGGAAAGTAATGCATTGGCCCAAAGTGAGCATCGTGACACTACACTAACTGCATGGTTTGAATTAAATTCCACAGATTCAGAAGCAACACAATTCTTATATATTGAAATTCCATATCACTATGTTTTTGTGAATGAATTATGGAGACCTAGAAAAAGCAGAGGAAATAAAATAATCCCAAGAATTAACACAGTCAGTCCAAGAGATGTTGAACGTTTTTGCTTACGAATATTACTTTTTACTTAATATTATGTATTCTTCCATTTAGCTGCATGACATAGAAACTTACTAGCTGATGATACAGAATGGGAAAGATGTTTAGAAGAAGCAGCACTATGTCAAATGTCACGGCAGATGAGAGAACAATTTGCATTTATTTGTTTCTTCTAAAATGCTCCAAATGCATTAGCTTTGTGGGACACATTTAAAAGTAATATGGCTGAAGACTTTATGCATCCATACATTGAACCTATTGCACACTTAAAAGCGTTAATGGAAATCCAAGTAGTATTTTTAACTCATGGATTAAGTTGTGCAAGTTTCAATTTGCCTGATCAAGGTCTTATAGATGACATAAACTTTGAAGACTATGACATTCAACTACAAGTAGAAAGAACAGAAGAAAGACTTGCAACTTTCAATATGTTACAATTGCAAGCATTTAATGCCATTAAAAATGCAATAGATGATGACATGGTGACAGAGTGTTATTTCTATCTTGATGGACCTGGCGGATCAGGAAAAACGTATCTATATAATTTATTAATGAGTTCTGTACGAACACAAGGTGAAATAGCACTGCCGTTCGCCACTACTGTAATTGCTGCACTTTTGTTAGAAGGTGGAAGAACTGTATATAGTGGCTTTAAACTGCCAGTGCCTCTTTTAGAAACCTCTGTCTCAGATATTCGCATGCCATCATTACAAGCAAAAAAATTGAAAAAAAGTAAATTAATTATAATAGATGAGGCCACAATGATGTCATGCTATGCCCTCCAATGTATTGACTGTTTGCTTCGTGAAGTCATGGATAATACTTTTCCATTTGGTGGAAAGGTAATGTTGTTAGGTGGCGATTTTAGACAAACATTACCTGTTGTTGTACATGGCAATCGAACTGACATTATCGAAACCTGTATAAAGTCAAGCACACTATGGAAACATTTTACCCATCTTCAACTGCAACAAAACATCTGCGCATTCTGATTGGTTGCACTGACAATAGCCAATCACAATAGAATACACCCCCACGTACTGATTGCTGAAGGATTTGCTCCTTCTTATTGGCTATTGTCATTGTTAATCAGTATTACAGCCAAAGGGAAGGCGCAATCAGTACGTGGGGGTGTATCCCATTGTGATTCGCTGATGGCAATAAAGAATTTGGATTGGTTCAAATAAAGATTGACAGGTGCGTTACCCAATCAGCGTGGGATTTTGGGGAGTATCCCTTTCTCATTGGTTCACAATTGGCGTCTTCTCATTGGCTGAATTTGATAGACAGCGTTTTCAGACAATCAGAAGCCGCCATTGCCAATTTTATTCTGGAACACTCCGTAGGAAGATCATTAGCGTCGGAGACATCCGCCATAATGGTCATAATATACCCTTATGGGAGTGATGGGGTTAAATAGAGGCTTCTGAGGGTCTGGATAGACCCCCATAAGTGATCGAGTTAAAAGATTGTAGTGCTTACACTTTGGGTCATGAGGGTCCTTGATGACCCTGATGGCACTTATAGTGTTATTACATGCGTTCATTAGTGTGTTAGAGGGGTCTATATAGTTGAGGCACACAGTACACTCACATTGTGTGGCAAACAGCATTTCAACACTTGCTTTTATTGACCGTCATTTTTTGATGGGCAAGTCGCTAGTGTATATATAAATACTAGCGACTTGCCCGTCAAAAAATGACGGCAAGATCAAGATTTTTCCCAAACATTTCTCTCTCCCATGTCTCTTTCCCTCCCCCTCCTGTCTCTCTTTGCCCTCTCTCTCCCTCCCTTGTCTTTCTTTGCCCCCTCTCTCCCTCCCTTGTCTCTCTTTTCCCCCTCTCTCCCTCCCCTGTCTCTGTTTGCCCCCTCTCTCCCTCTCCTGTCTCTCTTTGCCCCCTCTCCCTTCCCTGTCTCTCATTGCCCCTTCTATATCTCCTCTGTCTCTCTTTGCCCCCTCTATCCATCCCTGTCTCTCTTTGCCCCCTCTATCCCTCCCCTGTCTCTCTTTGCCCACTCTTTCCCTGTCCTGTCTCTCTTTTCCCCCTCTATCCCTCCCCTGTCTCTCTTTGCCCCCTCTATCACTCCCCTGTTTCATTCCCTCCTCTCTCCCTCCCCTGTCTCTCATTCCCCTCATCTCCCTCCCCTGTGTCTCTTACCCCTCTACCTCCCCTGTGTCTCTCCCCCCTCTGTCTCTCTTTGCCCCCTTCTTCCTCCACCGGTGAATCTATGCCCCCTTCCCCCCCCCATGTCTCTATGCCCCCTCCCCCCCATGTCTCACACCCCTCTCCTGGCTCCCTTCCCCCATCCTGTCCCTCCCTTCCCCCATCCTGTCTCCCTCCTGCTGTGGGCCGCTGGGGAGCATCAGTGCGGCAGGGGGAGCCGTGCAGGCTCCCGGGGTGCTGTGGGCCGCTGGGTAGCATCAGTGCGGCAGGGGGAGCCATGCAGGCTCCCGGGGTGCTGTGGGCCGCTGGGTAGCATCAGTTCGGCAGGGGGAGCCGTGCAGGCTCCCGGGGTGCGGTGAGCCGCGGCCCTCACTTTGCTACGCTGCTGAAAAATATCCCCACAAAATGATGCTGCCACCACCATGTTTCATTGTGGGGATGGTGTTCTTTGGGTGATGTGATGTGTTGGGTTTGCGCCAGACATAGCGTTTTCTTTGATGGCCGAAAAGTTCAATTTTAGTCTCATCTCATCTACTCACCTTTCCAGCATGTACCGTCCATCTTTGCTTCTGCGGCGCGGCCCCTGTTAAAAAAAAAACATTACATTAGTTCACATACATAAACATAAAACCAAGCAAAATCAACACACTCTACATTGTACTTACCTCTCCTTGATGTCTCTGGCCTCCTTGTGTTGTGCCCCGGATGGGCCCTGGAAGCATCCGCGCTCTTTAAAAAAAAAAAACAACACACATCCGACCTCGCGTATGTCCCCGACGCTAATGAACTTCCTACGGAGTGTTCCAGAATAAAATTGGCAATGGCAGCTTCTGATTGGCTGAAAACGCTGTCTATCAAATTCAGCCAATGAAAAGACGCCAATTTTGAACCAATGAGAAAGGGATACACCCCAAAATCCCACTCTGATTGGATAACGCACCTGTCAATCTTTATTTGAACCAATCCGAAGGCTTTATTGCCATCAGTGAATCACAATGGGATACACCCCTACGCTGTGATTAGCTGAAGACATTTTTTTAGAGCGCGGTTCCACTTAGGGGCAGAAGAGGAGGAGGCCGGAAACATCGTGGGGAGGTAAGTACAATGTAGATTATGTTTATTTTATTTTGTTTTTATGTTTATGTATGTGTATTAATGTTATGTTTTTTTTAACAGGTGCTGCGCCGGAGAAGAAGAAAAGAAGAAGGACAGGATATGCTGGAAAGGTGAGTAGAATATTTAGAATGTTTAGAATGTTTATTTATTTACTGTAAATGTGTTGCACTATTTTTTTTCTCCCTAGGTGGCTGAGCTGAATGGACATCTGCAAAGGTAAGTGGTCTTAATTATTTAATTTTAGCTTAGAATTAGATTATTTTATATATAGATAGCATATGTTTTATATAGATAGCATAGCATGTATTGTATATTAGATTGTGGTATTTATTTAGATAGATTGGGGGATGTATATTAGATAAATAGGATGTATGTTAGATAGATAGTATTTATTGTATATTGCATAGATTGTGTGATGTATATTATATAGATAGGATGTATATTAGATTATGGTATTTATTTAGGTAGATTGGGGGATGTACTGTATATTGGATAGATAGAATGTATTGTGTATTAGATAGGGGTGTATTGTATTGTATTTCATTTTATTTGTATTGTATGCATTTGTATTGTATGCATTTGTATTGTATGTATTTCCTTTTCAGGAGTGTAATTATTATTTTTTTCTGTAGTGGGGGGCGGTTGTAATGTGTTTTTTTATTTTCTGTAATGCTCCATTTTTATTTTTTTGTGACTTAGGTTTTTTATTTTCTGTAATGTAGATTTTTTTTTGTGACAGGTTTTTTATTTTAGGTAAAGTAGATTTTTTGTGTGTGACTTTTGGCTTTTTTATTTTCTGTAATTATGTGGTGGGGTTTATTAGGGGGTAGGTAGGTAGTGTAGGTGATTAAAAGGGTTAGTGTAAAGGGTGTTTAGTTGATATTTAATGATTTTTGGGGGGGTATAGTGCAGTGTAGTGTTTATACTTAGTGTCTTGATGGTCCTTGAGGACCGTCATGGCACTTATGTGGTTAATGTTTGGTTGTAACAGGCCTATAATGGTCTTAATATACCCTTATGGGACTGATGGGGTTAAATAAAGGCTTATGAGGGTCTGTATGGACCCCCATGATTGACAGGGTTCATTAGCGGTTTATGGGGGTCTGTATTTACCCCCATGAGTGAGGGGGTTAACTAAGGGCTTATGGGGGGCTGTATTGACCCTCCTGAGTGACAGGGTTAATTAAGGGCTTATGGGGGTTTGTATTGACCCCCATGAGTGACAGGGTTAATGAAGGGCTTATGGGGGTCTATATTGACCCCATGAGTGAGGGGGTTAATGAAGGGCTTATGGGGGCCTGTATTGACCCCCATGAGTGACAGGGTTAATGAAGGGCTTATGGGGTCTGTATTGACCCCCATGAGTGACAGGGTTAATGAAGGGCTTATGGGGGTCTATATTGACCCCATGAGTGAGGGGGTTAATAAAGGGCTTATGGGGGCCTGTATTGACCCCCATGAGTGACAGGGTTAATGAAGGGCTTATGGGGTCTGTATTGACCCCCATGAGTGACAGGGTTAATGAAGGGCTTATGGGGGTTTATATTGACCCCATGAGTGACAGGGTTAATTAGGGGTTTATGGGAGTCTGTATTGACCCCCATGAGTGAGGGGGATAATTAAGTGCTAATGGGGGTCTGTATTGACCCCCATGAGTGACAGGGTTAATGAAGGACTTATGGGGGTCTATATTGACCCCCATGAGTGATATGGTTAATTAATGGTTGATGGGGCTCCGTATAGAGCCCCATGCTTGATAGTGTATATATATATTTATTTATAATGGGTCCTTTAAGGACCTTTACGGTATTTTAAGGACCCGTAACGTGTGAATTTAGAATTTTCATTGCAGCGGGGGTCCCCGATCGCGTGCGTTCGGGACCCCCACTGCAATGGTTAATGTGGGGTTAATGCAGGTCTCCAAGCTTATCTCGGATTCCGTGGGGTTAATGCGGGTTTCTGAGCTTATCTCGGATCCCTTCTTGGGTAAGTTGTACGTGGGTGGGCTTTGAGCCTCGTTTTCGTTTTTTTCGGCGGCCATTTTTTCTCTTGCTTAGGGGATTTTCGTGTGTCTGACCTCGGGAATTTGGACTTAAATGGAGGTGTAACTTCACTTTCAGAGGTCCTGGATGCCCCCCCCCCCCTTGCTACGGGTAAGCTATTATGTAGTTTTTTTTAGTATTTGGTGTGTTTTGACTGTTTATAGGTGCGCGCGGTTCGGCCGTTATGGTGGTATTTTTCGTGCGTGTGGGTGTTTTTGCCGTTAAGGGTGGTCCCGAGGTCGCTTTTTTTTCTAAGTCGTGCATGTGTGTTTTTAACCGCGTGTGAGGTGGGCGACGTTGGAGCCTCCAAACACAGCCGACGTTGGAGCTTCCACCGTCGCGAGGGTCCACATTTGCAGAGCAAACGATTCGTAGTTTGACAACTATTATATGTTATATATATACATATATATATATATATATATATATATATATATATATATATATACTAAACATATGTATATATATATATATATATATATATATATATACTGTATATATATGTATATATATACTATATATATATATATATATATATATATATACATATATATATATATATATATATATATACACAATATCAATTGTTTGAGGATTTGCATTATTTAATTTACAAAACATGCTCGCAACTTTGAAGATGTTTTTTTTTTTTTTATTATTGTGAAGCAAACAACAAATAGAACAAAATAACAGATAAAGTCAATGTGCATAACTATTCACCCCCCTAAAGTCAATACTTTGTATAACCACCTTTTCGGCAATCACCGCTCCAAGTCGCTTTGGATAAGTCTCCATGAACTTGCCACATCTTACCACTGGGATTTTTGCTTGCCCATTCCTCCTTGCAAAACTGCTCAAGCTCCTTCAAGTTGGATGGTTTGCGCTTGTGAAAAAGAATCTTTAAGTCTGACCACAGACTTTCTATTGGATTGAGGTCTGAGCTTTGATTAAGCCATTTCAACACATTTACATGTTTATTCTTAAACCACTCGTGTTGCTTTAGCAGTGTATTTGGGGTTATTGTCCTGCTGGAAGGTGAACCTTCATCCTGGTCTCAAATCACTCACAGAGTAGTACAGGTTTTGCTCAAGAATATCCTTGTATTTAGCACCATCCATCTTTCTCTCAACGCTGACCAGTTTCCCAGTCCCGGCTTCTGAAAAACATCCCCAAAGCATGATGCTGCCACCACCATGTTTCACTGTGGGGATTGTGTTCTTTGTGTGATATGATGTGTTGGGTTTGCTCCAGATATAGCATTTTCTATATCTGGAGCAAACTGAAAAGGTGCCATTTTGTTTTTTGCTGAAAGTAATGTCTTTCTTCTGGCCACTCTGCCACAAATCCCAACTCTATGAAGTGTACGGCTTATTGTCGTTTTATGTACAGATACTCCAGTCTCTGCTGTGGATCTCTGCAGCTCCTCCGGGGTTACCTTGGGTTTCTGTGCTGCCTCTCTGATTAATGCCCTCCTTGCTCGGTCCATGAGTTTTGTTGGATGGCAGTCTCTTGGCAGGTTTGCTGTTTTGCCATGTTCTTTCCATTTGGTTATGATGGGTTTGATGGTGCTCCTGGGGATCATCAAAGATTTGGATATTTTTTATAACCTAACCCTGACTTGTACTTCTCAACAACACTGTCCATTACTTGTTTAGAGTGTTCCTTTGTCTTCATGGCAGTATTTGGTTAATGGTGCCTCTTGCTTAGGTGTTGCATGTCTTGGGCCTTTTAAAACAGGTGTGTATATGTCATGACAGATCATGTGACCCTTAGATTGCACACAGGTGGACATCATTTCACTAATGATGTGACTTCTGAAGGTAATTGGTTGCACCTTTTCATGGTCTTCATAACAAAGGGGGTGAATACATAAGCACAGGCCGATTTTCTGTTTTTTTATTTTTTTAAATAGTTTTATGTATATATTTTTCTCATTTCCCTTCACCAACTTAGACTATTGTGTTCTGATTCATCACATAAAATTCAGATTAACAAAACATTGAACTTAAGGCTATAATGTAACAAAATAGGTAAAAAGTCAAAGGGGTGAATACTGTACACTGTACACGGTGGCTTTTTTATTTGCTTAATTAGTGCTACGCTTTTTGGTCCTATGGGCTTGAATGACCTCCAAGCCCGTAACTCGTGATTCAAGCCTGCAAACTCGGAGCACTGTAAATGTAAATATAAATTCAAGACAGCACTGTGAAGCACTGTAAATGATGGGGTACACAATGGGCGACATGAGAATTAAAGGCACAACATTCTCAAGCTGGCACAATTTTCACAATACCTTATTTTATGTTTAATTTCTGTCCAAAGTCCTACGGCTTGAGTAACCTCCAAGCCCATAACTTTTTAAATATATTTAGGGGGAATCTATATTATACACTATAGGAAACATACACACACATACTATGTACACACAAACATAAATATATACATGAAAATTTTAAATATTTCAGTTCACAGTAATACCCTTCAAATTGGACAAATACTGCACAAAAAGGGAAAAATCTGTTCTAGTAAAATAAAAATAAAAACTTGAGAAAGATTGAGGCAGGATCACAAAAAAAGTGTAATAATTTGCGAGAAGTCAATGTTAAGTACTGTGGGCTTCATTCAAATCGGGGCCATAAATCGCCAGTAAGCCTGCGATTCCCTGCGATCGGGCTACAGCCCAGCGTAGTGCTACATCTACATTACTGTTTAATTGGCAAGCTCCATAAGGAGTTCTCCTTTGCAGCCAATCGCAAACCATTCTATTGGCAGTAAGCACTTGTGTGCTTGAACAGAATCGCTGCCGCAAGGCCATAACTCGTGTTTCAAGCCCGCAAACATGGAGAAATGTAAATGCAAATATAAACTGTAAAGTACTGTAAATGATGGGGTACACAATGGGTGACATGAGGATTAAAGGCGCAACATTCTCAAGCTTGATTTCACGTTTAATTTACGTCCAAAGTCCTACGGGCTTGAGTAACCTCCAAGCCCGTAACTTGTTATTCAAGCCTTTAGGACTTTGAACATAAATTAAATGTGAAATTAAGTATTGTATTGTGGCGATGTGCCAGCATGAGAATGTTGTGCCTTTTATCCTCATGTCACCCATTGTGTAAAATTCCTCAGGAGGATGATAAGATGATTTGGTACTCTCATCTCTTTAAGTACTTTCCACATTTTGTAAGGATCTACACAGTCAAATGATTTAGAATAGCCTATGAAGCAGAAGTAAATGTTTTTTTCTGGAATACTCTTGCTTTCTCTATTGTCCGTCTGCCATTGTTAATATGATCTCTTGTGCCTCTTCCTCTAGCGGGTTTGTATATTTGGTGATTCTAGCTCCATATATTATTGGAGACAGCTTTTATGGTCTTAAGCATTAACTTGCTGGCATGTGAAATGAGCACAATTGTTTGATAATTGGAGCACTCTTTGGCACTGCCTTTTTTAGGAATGACTTTTTCCAGGCTACTGGTCAATGTTACATTTTTCAAATTTGTTGGTATAAGGCAAGCAAATGTAATGAAATATTAAGATTGGAAAACTGTATGAAACACTAAATAATGCAACTGTGAATGGTTAGAAAATTGGATAACCTAGGTTGTGTGTGTGTCTTTAGAACAACAAGTGCAAAACGTATTTTATTTGAATTCTGTAAAGGTATACAGTATTTTCCTACAGCAGTACACTGGAGAAACATTTCCTATTTGTTTGATTAAGCACAAAAGACGTCAAATTAATGACTTAATATGAGAACTCAATGTTCCGAATATATAAAAAATATGTGTGGGTGACTGCCAGCGTATAGATACAATATGAGACTCCTTATAATATACCACTTGCACAAGAAAAATGCACAATCTACAACCAGGCCAATTGATAAAAAACAAAACCCACTAAAAACAAACAACAATATGCTAGATCAGTACAGAAATTGGACAACAGACACATTAAACGATGTGTATTTGATGTAACTTGAGTATTTCAACTCACTGTAGTATCACTGTACTTCCTACTATTGTAAGGAAGAGACATTCTGTCTAAACGTGCTTGGTGAACAAGAACTAACTACAGGCCATAAACTATTGAAGCAAAAGGGTCTAAAAGACTCCAGGGACCAATCGCCCTAATTAGGGGGCCTTTCCGTTAGCAGGTCATAAGCCAAGCTGAATAGTCATATGAAGCTGCCTATAATGGTCTAGCTACTACCTAACAACCATTTCGCACACTAGATGTGGCTTTCGCAAAGATAATAATAGTAAAAAGACTGCTGTGAACAGAGGGCCTTTAAAACCGAGACTGATGTGTCATGTAAGGAGAGCAACCTTCACATAATCATCTTGCAGAATTTTGAATAGTTCAATTGGGATTCCATCAACTCATTCAGCCTTTTTATCAGCAAGGCACCCAAGGGCCACCTCACCACTCTACAAGATGTCTGGCTCCGGATCATTGGACAAACTATTGAGGTCATCGCTGCTGTCAAGATCCCTCCTGTATAGATCTTCATAGCATTTTTTCAAGTGGATTGCGGTTGTTAGAACAGTATGTCATGGAACAGTTATGATAAGTAGTTCAGGAAGAGAATTTCAGTTTCTGTATTATCTGTGGATAGAATAGAATGGAATCACTTGAATCAATAGTCCTGCTTTCATTCAGTATCCATGCGTAAGCACATTATGCTCTTTGGAGATCTAAAAAAACATCACAATAAATATTCATTGCATCAGCGAGAAACTATTAATACATTTTTTAAGGTTCATGAGCCTTTTTTAAGAGTTAACTCAGACTGGTTGGATACATTATGTTTTCAAAGTTCAAATTACTTTGGGCTTGTGCTTTATGCAAGTTATGTATTTGTATTCTTAAAATAGCTTGAGAATGGTATAATAATTATATTGCATACTTTCTTTTAAAAATTAAAATTTTAGTTTAATATTTTATTGGGGTGCTACCATGCTACCTAGCAATTTGTTTCCATGTTATAGTAAAAAATATGCTAACAACTAGTTTAAAATAGGAACAAGGGTGCTTTTTGGAACTGATTAATGGTCTACAGGTCAGCTGGTGAAACTGAACCTTAAAGGTCCAGTGATCTCAATGTAAGTGCTCATCATGGTGTCAAAGCGCACAAATGCATGTTACAATTATCTATTTTTTTTTTTTTATTGAGTTTCAGAAAACATACAAAAACAAATTAGTACATAACATACAAAGACAATAAATACATTAATAGATAATTAATACCATAAATACACATTCATCTATTTTATCATCAGTGTGGGAACATTATCGATCCATTTCAAATCTTAACGAAAGATACTTGTTTACCATATCATAAATAGAATTAAAAACTCAACCGACTCTTGGATCTAGTAGATCCGTTACTAAGGGAGAGGAAAAAAAACATCCTAAAACTCCCTGGCCAGAGTTATTTTTAACTTGTTGTTTCGGGCTAGACACGATGATATTGAAACAGACAATATGTGGTTGTCTTACATAAATAGGAAGAGGCTTTGAAATTGTTATAAAGATTCCATATAACAGTCCCATTTCAGCCAACTAATATGACGTACATAACACTCCGATAAGATGGAATTCCTACTATTCATCAACTCTCTATTTATATGAATGAGGTTACACAGTTCACTAATTGTTGGAATCGTAGGTTGCTTCCAGTATTTTACAATAAGGTACTTAGCCACCAATAGAATGTGGCATATCAAATATCTCTCTATAGGAGGTAGTTTCTCTAGATTCATGTGAAGAATGGCTACTTGGGGAGACCATATAATTTGTTTATCAAGCAACTTAGAGATTAAGTGGGAAATATCGAGCCACCACTTCTGCATTTTAATGCATTCCCACCAGATATGGTAATCTGTCCCTCGTGAGGTTTTTAAAATTTCCCTCCAGCTTATTTCTTCTAAGCTGATCCCAAGATCCATTTCCCACCCTTTAACCCCTGGGCTTTAAATAAAGGGGGTGAGGACATCAATGATTCTACTGCACTTAGAGATGATATGTGAAAGTTCTCCTTTTAAAATTACTTCTTCTATTTTAGTTGGGATATTCATCCCTGAAAATGTATAACCTCTCTCCGACAAGTTTTGCTTAAGACTTTCGTAGTTTAACCAATTTAGTTTTTTTTGGCTCCAATTTCTGCTGTAACTCATGTATAGTAAGGAGATTACCTTCATTGTATAATTGAGAGATACTACTTACGCCCTGGTCAGATAACATCTTTATTATAGGAAATTGCACCTTCGGTTTTAAGAATTCTAGAGTAGCCACAATTGAAGGTATATTTGATAATTGCATCTTCCTTCTAGATTTATACCAGAGTTTTAAGATAGCATGTAAACCAAATCAAGATTTGAATGGGAAAGTCCTTCACTAGCGCTTCTTCCAACATTAACCATCTTGGCTTATCTTTGGTAATATTCCAACATATAAGTTGGGCAATAATTATAATAAAATGGATTTATTTTATACATGGTGAATTTAAGCCTCCATTGATTACTTTTTTGTAAGTTATATTTTTCCGAATCCTCGGTTTTCTCGCTACATACAGGAATTTATCTAATTGGTCCTGAATACACTTTAAATAGTTGTTGGCTAAAACGTCCGGTATGGATCTCATACAATATGTGATTTTGGGAAGCATATTCATATTAATTGAAGCTATTCTAGCTGACCAAGATAGGATAAAATAGCTCCAATCAATTAATGTAGGTCTAATTCGCTTCATCACCTCATTAATGTTGTCTTTGTTGATTTTATCCACCCGGAAAGAAAATATTATACCCAGATGGACTATATATTTAGAGTCCCAATTAAAACTGAAATCTTCCCTTAATTTATTTTTTATTTCGGGTGATATGCCTTTTATTAAGGTATCTGATTTTGAGTGGTTAAATTTGAAAAATGATAGCCTACCAACTCCTCGACTATTTCTTGGAGTTTATAGCAGGCATGTACCGGTTTTGTTAGGGTGACTATGATATCGTCTGCAAAAGCCATGTATTTGAATTCTTCTTTACCTATACAGAGCCCTTTAATATCATTGCACTGTTGTATGTGTATTGCCAGTGGTTCCATGAAAAGTATAAATAAAAGCGGAGATAGAGGACAACCCTGACGGGTACCATTCCCAATTTTGAATTGTTTTGATTCAAATTCCGAATTCACGACTTGTGAAAAGGAATTTCTATAAAGAGCTTTTAGTGACTTGGAAGCAAATTCACCCAGACCAATTCTCATTAATACACATTGTAAGAATTCCCAGTTAACTCTGTCAAAGGCTTTTTCGGCGTCTAGTGATAGTATCATTACCGGTATATCTTTATCTTTGACATAGGATAATATATTCAAAAGTCGTCTAGAATTATCTGATGTCTGTTGCCTGGAATAAACCCTGTTTGATCCGGATGGATCATATTGACAATGATATTCTTTAGTCTGTTTGCTAGAATTTTTGAATATAATTTGACATCAATATTTATTAAAGAGATTGGTCTGTAGCTACTGCACTCCTCAGGGTTCTTCCCTTCCTTTAGAATATTTATGATTTTTGTCTCAGTCATTTCTAACGGAATGTGACCTGATTGTTTAATTTTGTTGAATAAGCTATGTAAAACATGTTTAAGCTCAGCCTGTAATAGCTTGTAAAACAAATGATCAAAACCGTCTAGACCTGATGCTTTGTTTGTTTTACCAGAATTTATTACTTTAAAAATTTCTTGACCCGATATTTCTCTGTTTAGATCTATGGATTCTTGGTGAGATATCCTAGGGAACTGGATCTTATCTAGGAAAGTATCAATATCTACCCTATCTGGTGTAACAAAATTCTTATCCTTATCTAAGTTGTATAATTTCTCGTAGAACTCCTGAAAGAGCTCGCCGATTTTATCCGGATTCATGTGAGCTTTTTTCTCATTATCTAATATGTTAAAGATCCTGTTATGATTTCGTTGTTTCTTTAAACTATTCGCGAGAATTTTGCCAGTCTTATTACCATATAGAAAGTTTGATTGTTGTAGTCTCCAGAGAAGGTTATTTGCCTGAGATTGAAGAATATGATTTATTTGATTATTTAATATATTTATTTTATGGCCAGTATCTGTGTTTGGGCTCTTTTTGTTGATCTGATGCAATTTCTCTAATTCAATATAAAGAGTTTTTAGGGGTTTACCCCTTTGCTTGTTTAAGTCTGCCATCCTTGAGATTAAGGTGCCCCTGATATAGGCTTTATAGGAACACCACAGTATCTTACTGGAGGTCACTGAGTCTTTATTAAGCTCAAAGTATTCTATGGTATCCTTTTTCACTGAGTTGAGATTATCTATATTTTTGAATAGTATAGGATTAATTTTCCTTCTTTTTATTACTTTTAATTCCAATGAATCCTCCAGGTTAATACCGTTCATACTGTGGTCTGACCAGGGTGTTAAAATGATATCTGACTTCCCTATCATTTTTAAAGTGTTTGAATCGGAAAATATATAGTATGCGGGATAGAGATTTAAATTGGTTTGAGAAGAAAGTAAAATCTTTGCTACTGGGATGGAAGACTCTCCAGATGTCATACAGCTCATAATTATTTAAAATATTGGAAAAGGCTAGGGCAGTTTAAAATTATTTGGCTTCTGATTTTATCTTATAAGCCCTCTGTTTATCCATAAGGGAATCCCTAATCATGTTGAAGTCTCCACATAGAATAAGCCGCCCTCTCTTCAATTTATGTAGATCTTTCAAAATCGTTTTTAAATAGCTGATCTGATTTTTATTAGGCAAATATACATTTGCAAGGGTTAGCAAACAATTATTAACATACCCCGACCATATTATATATCTACCTAGGGGATCTATTTTTGAAAATAGCTCAGAGACCTTTAATCTTTTATTAAACAATATAGAAACTCCCTTGGATTTACTTTTAAAGGTCGAGTGTATATTAATAGGGTATTGTTTATCAGCCAGATACTTAATTGAATCCTTCTTCAGGTGGGTTTCCTGAAGGCACAATATATCTGCTTTGATTTTGACGTAATTTAAAAAAGCAATTTTCCTTTTGGTCGGTGAGTTTAGTCCGTTAACATTGTGTGAAATTATTTTTATTCCTTTAATCATTAACCAAACTTATGGATTTGAATATCTTTCTTAGTGATTCCCAACGTCTATATATATCCTACACAACTATCGAACTATCAACATACATCCTGTACCCTAGATGGGTATAGAGGGACCTGCGGAGCATATACTTGCTCTTACATACCCTCATAAATACCCTCAAGGGATAGGTACAAACAAAACACATAACAGTAAGGTTTACAAAGCAACTACCTGATGGTAGAAAATGGCCGGACAAGATCCCCATAACAAAATAGGGAAAATAGGTGGGATAAGGAGGCCCTCTAATTTACTCTGGGGTATTTACAACATTTTACCGATATTAAATTGAGGATATTCTTCAGTTTGCCTGGTTAAAAAAGCTCTACTGATGAGCCTTTACGACTTTAAAGGGGGAGGGATAAAAAGACTGATTAAACCGTCCAAACAACTCCATTACGTGATTCCTATGATTCCTAAATCAAAAAAATAAATAAAAATAAATAAAAAATTCAGTGTGCATATAAATATTAATACTAATTGTTTCCTAACCATAGCCATCTTGTGAACGAAAGAGATAATGATAGATACAGAGCAAAAAAAAAAAAACGAATATTATCTCTTTTCATATCTAAATATCTAAAGAGGAACAACGCCTTGAGTGATAAAAGAAGAAGGAAACATTATAAAATTAGCTACTTGTTAAATTTACTACTTCTTCTGACTTGTGATAAACTAAATCTCCCCAATCACTACCTCCCATCAAGGCGCATTACTGTTTCACCATCTATACGTGACGCCCATCCGATTCCCCAGATAGGATTCCTAAACCTTACACCCACCTCAACCTCACTTCCCCAGGGAGGCGAGGGGAGGAGCGGCGAAGAGAGAGAACCGGGGGGAGAATACAATTCCCCCCCCCCCCCCCCCCCCCCCCAAGCCTCCTAGCTCTTTTGCCATAAATGCTCACTGGAAATTAGGTTCGGCTGGCCGACCTCTTGTTCTCGAACTGTTATTTCATAATTCCATGTTTGTAAAATTTTTACCCCCTCCTGAACAGATTTTATCCTATGCCACTTAGAATCTTTATAGACAGATAAACCTACTGGGGATGCCCATCTTACTTCTTTTTGTCTTAGAACCTGAGTAATTTCACTGAATTCTCTTCTTCTAGATAAAGTATGTACCGACAAATCTGAAACAATTCTGATATTCTCATATGGGGGAGGAAACCTTTGCTTAATAAAGGACATCTTCATTATCTCATCTTTGTATGAGCGGTAGTGGACTCTTGCTATAACCTCCCTAGGGATAGATTTATCTAAGTGTTTCGCAAGCGGTATTCTATGAATGACATCAATAGTGTTTTCATTAGGTACAACATTTGGAACCAGGGTTGATAGAAAGTTCACCACATAAGATTTTAGGTTACAGTCTAGTATTGTTTCCGGGATGCCTCTGAAGCGGAGATTGTTCATTCTACTACGGTCTTCTATTGATGATATCTTGTTTGTTAGATCCTCAATTCTATTTTCCAAAGACTTGGTATATTTAAGCAGATTATTATTGTCTGTAATTAGATTATCACATTTGTCTTCTACTGATTCCATTCTCTGGTTTACATCTTTGATTAATAAAGAGTTGTCAGCAATTTTTCTTGTCAGATCCAAAATTAAATTTGTCTGAAAAGACTGTAAAATATCTTGCATTTTAGAGCAGGTGAGAATTTCTTCTTCCTCCATGCCCGAATTTTCGGATCTTAAAGTCTGCGACGCTTTGTCTGGCGAATGAGTTCTTGGTGATGCAGATATGGTACTTTCTGTTCGAGTAGTAGAGCCTGAGCCCTTATATTGTGGTGAAAACATTAGGGGTGTTTTTGTTGACTCATTTTTAGCTTTGTCCCTCGATTTCATTTTAGTTGGCATATTTATATAGGATATAAATCGTCTCTTGGGGGCTTCTTGCGCCAAATCTCCAGGTATGGCAGTTAAACAGGGATGGCTGGCTCAATGAGCCTCCTGATCACTCCCTTCCAAAGATTTTGTGCCCCTGTGCCATCCCCTCTTACCATGAGTAATGGGCTCTCTATGTTAGCGGCCCTGCACTGGAGAGCTGGAATCCTCCGCAGGTGCCAGATATTTGCCGGCTGCCTCCTGCAAGTTCGCAGCCTCCGCGGCCTTGTTTTTGATGACTGTTTAGAGCTTCTCAATCTTTGGCTACAAAGTATATAATCAATCTGATTTCTGTGTTGTCCATCTGGTGATGTCCGTGTGATGTCCGAGTCGTTTCTGAGGCTGTTGGAAGAGGGTGTTTGCTACGTCCAGAGAATTATCATGTCAAAATGGACATCTTCTGACTTGAGGGGCTCATCTTCCAGTGCCATATTGTTATGTCTCTGATTGTGTCTGTCCATAAAGTTTTCTTAGCAAAGTTACTGGAGCGAAATTGCCAGGTCCTTTTCCAGTGGACCGCAATTTGTCTGACCTCTCTGTCAGGACCTGCCCATCTTGGCTGACCCTACATGGTATAGCTCACAGCTTCATTGAAGTACACAAGCCCCTTAAACACGACACAGTTTCAATCCAGAATTGCCTGATGTACCAGGATTTCATATTTCAATTTAGAATATACGGATAAACACCATGACTGTTGTGACAGACCATGGTTCAGACCATCCGTTTTGGTGGTTTTGCTTCAAACTTTTGCCATCTTTTATTACAAACTTAAAAATCATTTCATATGAAAATGTTCTCAGTGCTCAAATGAGAAAATGTGCCAAAAAAAAAACAAGTTGTAAGTACCTTTATTTTAATTTAAAATGTATGCATATTATGAAAGCACCCACTGAGTAAACTGAACGTTCTGTTCCTGCAGCTTCTTCACAAATGCATCTAAAACCATAGCATTTTATTGCAATTTCAGTAAAATTCTTAGAACAAAGTAAATGTCAATAACTCTAAGAGAAAATTATTGAACATCCATCAATTGGGAAACAGCAAGTAGAGACCTTAAAATAATTTAGAACAGCAAGTAGTCCTTTCCTGTTTGTATTTTAAAGTGCATGGGACCCATTAAAAGGATATGTATGTAAATTAAGTTTGTTTGTTAAGCTTCCTATGTCAAGGATTTAAAAAAGAGATAGCTGGGGAATTGAAGACATGTAAAGAAATTTCACACCTTGTTTGAAACTCAGTAGGTGGCTGCATATAGTTTTCACATTTTATTTTTCATGCACAGGTGGGATAAAAAGCTGTCCGGGTTCAGCAGTTTTCTACATATGGCAACTCAATGTGATATGTAACTTTACTGACTGGAATGGAAAGTAGATAAGAAAATGTTTTCTTAATTCAGAAAGAAAATTGCAGACACTGAGCCCTATTCTCGTAGAAGCTTGCAAATGACTTAGACCTGTGATTTTGGCTGCAGGTGTTTTTTACATTTTTTATAAATATTTAGATGTATTCTATTGACTCAAGCTCGCAATTTATGGGCCATGTTCAATTCCAAGCCCACAACTCGATCACAGATGGTCGTATGTCTGAGGGTGTGTTGCGTGCTCCCGTTCGTCTCCGATTGTGATGCTATTCAATTGATCACGCCCGCAAGTTACTGTCCAAAAGCTGAAACCGTAAAAGATGCACTGGCTCATAGCAGTTCAGGGAGGGAACATGATCAATTAAACAAGCCCGTAACCTCCCATTTCGAATCAGCTAATAAAAAAAAGAGACTGACATTATTACGGCAGTAAAACATGGAGGTTACATGTCAATCAATTAGGTTCAGGGATCTAATATGCGATCAGACTCGCAAACCCTGAAAAAAGAATTATGAAAATTCATGCCAATACTGTTTTAGTCCATATGGGTGGCCTGATATGTATTAACTCATTGATACCCGAGATTGATTTAACCCCAAAATGAAACATAAAACTACATTTTATTTCCTGACCATTTGCGAGCTTGAGACTATTGTGCATTTAATTCTAATGTCTTTCATCGCTTTCCCCGTTATTTACACTGCAGTGTTGATTTTCAATTTGCATTTACAGTGCTATGAATAGGTGTTAAACCTCCCAGCAGGCCTTACTACTTCATTTGCCATTTACGGGTGTGAAAACATTTGCAGGCTTGAGAAAATTGAGCAATTGAACAGCGATTTGCGATTTTAGTCTTGCGAAAGTGAAAGATCAAAGGCTTCTGGAGGCTATAAGTTATATGAATTTAGCCATTGAAATAATTTCAAGGCCGCAACTCTTAACATGTTTGGAGCCCGCAACAAGACGCCAATTGAATAGCAAATTAACTTGTGACCTCACTTCAACCTCAATTGAATATGGCCCAATGTTTTTAGGCCTCCACTCGTAAACCTTGCTTTTTTAAATAGCAGGTGGTGTGATCATAATATCTGTCAATATTTGAGCAAGCTCGTAATTTACTTCTTAGACATGGTCAATAGTAAATGTGTCCGTCACCATGATGTCAGTAAAACATGGAAATTAAACGTAATCTGCAAGCGAGATTAAGAACGAATGAGTGCCAATAAGTAATATTTGGTGATCAGGCTTGAAATCCAGCAATGTAGCAATCAATAAAATGCATTAAAGAATCCGTTCTAGTCCATGTGGGTTTCATGATATATATTAACCCCTTAAGTCCCGGGATCCATATTACACAAAAAGAACATTAAATGAAAATATGTTTTAATTGCATATTTGTGGGTTTGTGACTGTTGTGCAATAAATTATAATGTGTTTCCATGCCTTCCCATGCTTTTAAATTACATTTGTGTGTTTCAGATTGCTGCTGCAGCTGTGAAAAGTGTTTGAAAAAGCCCTTGCAAATCCTAATTAGTACTCATAAAATTTTTGACAGAAACGTGATACATTTTATCAAACTTTATTTGCCAGCTAGAGCTACGGGTCTAATAGAATATTGATTTTGTGTAACCTTAATTATTTAGCGCTTCAAATATTCGATCTGTGATAAAACCAGTGGAGTGGTAAGCTGAAGTTGCGTGTTTGGCTGGCCCGTAGTGATTGTGGGTGGGGAACTCGTAATCGTATTGTCAATAGCTAATAGAATCTGTGGCAAGTTCAGAGTGGTTTTAAGTATGTATACATTTACGAATTGAGCAATAGTATAGGGCCCATAGTTCTTGACAATGGGCATAACATCATTTTTGGGGAGAATACAATTTTTTAGTAGAGGAATCCATTTTTTCTTTGTTACATTACATCTTGAGAGATAAATCAGGAGAGAGTGTATATTTATCAGCGGAGGAGGGGTTGGGAAGGGTGACGTCAAATGGCTTTTTAGATAATTAGACATGATTGAAATTTACACCACACAGCTTTTCACAGGACTAACTCAGAAACTGTAAGCATTCCTCACACACACACAAAAATACCACCAAGTTATCATGGATGCCTCTGAGGTCCAGAAGAGGTATTAAATAGCTTTAAAGCTTTTCCCCCACCTCATTATACGCTTAGACTCAAATTTTTCAAACATGTATTTTATTCATTTTACAGTGCTCCATTAACTTTTTCTGATATTGGCACATAGGTTCTATATCTGCCCAAATGGGAATGGTTTACTGTTACAAATATGTTATTGTATTTTCATATAAGGGTTCCCTGGTGGTCCTGTGGTTAGGATTCTGTGCTTTCACTGCTGCGACCTGGGTTTGATCTAGTGAAGGAGCCAGGAAGCAAGCAGGATTGGGCCTGGACAGTACTGGATGGGAGGCCCACTCCAGTATCTCTGCCATGAATATCAAGTGGATCAGCATGATTGTGTATGGTCCATGAGGTCACGCAAAGTCAGATACAACTTAATGACAAATTTTCATATAAAAACAAAATTAAAAGTCTATTTAAAGCCCAATTTGAACAACTATTGTCAGGTATTTTGCTGTATATTTTATAGTTTGTTAGTTATTTGTTTTATTTTATGCTCCAGTAACTTCTAAAATGTATCATGCCACAAATTAATCATTTCTGCTTTTTACATCCAATAAATGAGCGCCATCTAGTGGGGTCAGGAACTATCAATTTTATTTTAAAGCCACTTGAACACCAAGGCCTCGATTCAATTGAGCTATTGTTGTTTAAGGGAGCCCGTAATGGAGCCCATAAACTAATTTGCTATTTAATTGTCATCTTTTTACGAGCTGCAAAAAATCTATGGGTAAAAGGCTGACAATCCTTGCGGTTGTCAAGATTGCAACTTACAACACATCCAAGACTTTGATCTTTCAAGCCCGCAAATTGCTATCCAATTGCTACAATTCCTCAGGTCCACAAATGTTTTCACACCCGTAAATGGCAAATATAAAAGAAATTCCTACGGGTACCAAATAGGACTCGCAAGGGGGATTAAACCCTGTTCGTAACACTGTAAATGCAAATAATACTGCACTTTAAAAGACGGATAAAGCAACGAAAGGCATTATAATTTATTGCACAACAGTCTTAAGCTTGTAAATCTGCAATGAAAATTTTTTATATGTGACATTTTGGTGTTATATTAATTTCGGGAATCAGTTAATACATATCAGGCCATCCACATGGACTAGAACATTTCCTTCATTTATTTTAATATTTTGTACATTGCAAGACTGACAGTCTGATCGCATATCGGACCCCTAAATGCCAATTGATTGTCGTTTAACCTCCATGTTTTACTGACATAATAATGAATGTCTCATTTAGAAACAGCCAATAGAAAATGGGTAGTTACAGGCTTGCTTAACTAATCATGTTCACACTCTGAAATGCTACATACGATTGCATGGTTTGCAGTTTGTAATTGTAGTAAATTTCAAGCCCGCAGAAACATGGAGCCTCATTCAATTCAGGTCTCGCAACTTGATTGCAGACAGTCAAATGAATGCGATCGATTTGCAGGTTACATTAGGTCTCAGATTGCAAGTTATGGTCTGATAGCGAAAATTGGAAACCATTCCATCCAAGGTAGCATTTCCGGGCCTGAACATGATCAATTAAGCAAGCCAGTAACTCCCTATACAGAAACACCCAATAGAAATGGAGCCCAGACTCCAATATGCAATCAGACCTATAAACCCTCAAAGAAAACCCCATGATGCAGGGGTCCCATTCAGGATCCCAGCAGGGTCCCCACATTACCCCCATCATGCAGGGGCTCTGATCAGGACCCCCGCAGCATTTAAAAATGAAATTGTTTCTGCCACAGGTCCTTAAAGGACATGTGCTACAATTCTTATTAACCCCATATAATTACAAAAAATAAAAACATCCACATTACAGAAAATAGAAACTCCCCACTAATTACAAAAAATAACAAACCAATAACTATGGAAAATAAAAAATAAAAACTACAAAAAATAAAAATAGAATTACTGAAAAAAATAAATAAATAATGAAAACAAAAAAAGAATTACAACCTGTTTGAAGAAAAGGGTTAATGAGTCAACTGACCTGGCCAAAATGCCCCTCCAGCGGTGTCCATCGATGCCCTGGTCTTCAATCTTCTGTGCCAGGAAGGACCCTCCAACAATGTCTCGACAGCCTGGAACACCTACAAAAGAAAACAAACATTACAGTCAATAAACATATCCTGAGAACCTGTAGAAAAGGGTTAATAGTATACTCACCCTCCCGAAAAGCCCCTCCAGCAGTGCTCCTGGATTCCTCTGTCTTCAGGCTTCTGGCCTAGTAAAGGCCCCTCCCCCAAAAAACATGACGTTCTAACAAAAAAAAATCCTACTGCTCCTCGCTGCAAATGAGGGTTCCTGTACATGCTCTGATCCAAATAATACAAATTGCTTTCAGTCAATCAGAAGTTGCTTTTGCTTTAACCAATCAGCATTGGATACAACGCTGTATTTCATTTTGATTGGCTGACATCTGATTGACAGCGATTTCAGCCATTTAGAAGGCAATATTGCTTTCAGCCAATCAGAATGGGATACACCCCACAGGGGTGGGACTGATGGGGGACTTACAGGGTTAATTATGAGCTCATGGGGTCTGTAGAGAGCCCCATGATTGATGTGGTTAATTAGAATTGTAGCTCTGGTTATTTAGGGACCTTTAAGGTCCTTTAAGGACCTGTGCGGGCAGGAAACTTTAATTTCAAATGCTGCAGGGGTCCCAATCGGGCAGTTAGAGGGGATTAATTGAATAGTGATTTGCGATTTTAGCCTTGCGATTTTGAAAGATCAAAGGCTTGGAGGGCAATAACTTGCGATTTTCTAAAATCGCTATGGATCGCTATAAATCGCAGGTCAGAGCGAGTTACTCGATCGGGGAACGCAAGAAGTTTCCGATTGAATAGCAAATTAAATTGTGGCCTCCACTTGCGAGCCCAGTTCTCTAAATTGGAGCAATTGAATGAGGCTCATGGCCTGTACAACACAATTTGCGAGCTTTCAAATGAATGTGGCCCCAAGGCCCCTATTCAATTGCAGTTGCCTTCATACCAGCCGTAAGTCTGCAGGCGTCAAATTTACAACAGTTACAGAGTGATTTGATTGATCAAGCACGCAGCTACCTGACCAAAACCCAAATCTGTAAACCATGCACCCCTAAGTAGCATTTCAGAGCATGAGCATGATCAATTAAGCAAGAAAGAAAAACAGCCAATAGTAAATGAGACCTCCATCATTACGTCAGTAAAACATGGAGCCTCGTTCAACTCAGGGCCATAACTCGATCGCAGTTGCTGATTTCCTGCGATCGAGTTGTGGCCTCAAGTAGCTCTACTTCTACTTTGCTTTTCAATTGTCTGCTGTCGCAAGTTAGGCGCCAGTTGTGCGAATCAGAAGCCATACTATAGGCAGTAAAGATTTGCGGGCTTGAACATGATCGCAGACGCAAGCCCGTAACCCGAGTCTGAACCAGCCGATCGCTATGGAGCCCATCATCGATTTGGGCTTCATATGTGATCAGACCCGCAAACCAATCCCATGATGTAGGGGTGCCAATCGGGACACCCCAGAGTCCCCACATCAACCACTTGATGCAGGGTCCCGATCGGTACCCCTGCAGCATTTAAACATTTCAAATGTCCCGCCGTGGGTCCTTAAAGGGCCCGCGGCACACCATTAGTTAACCCAATGCGACGAGGGTACTGTAAGTACCCCCGCGGCACCTAAAATTAACACACCCAATGCTGAGGGCCCCATCAGGACCCCCGCAGTGTCCCTACAGTAACCCTTAAAGCAGGAGGGTCCAGATTGGGACCTCCGCTGCATTTAAAAGTTTATATTTTCGGATGCGGGTCCTGAAAGGACCTGCGCTAAATAAAAAATTAACCCCTGCCGCGGGGCTACTGTAAGTATCTTCCCACCATCTAAAATTAACGTCATCACTCATGGGGGTCTATATAGACCACCATGAGACTATTATTAACCCCATCAGTCAAATTATGGTCTATATAGACCCCTATATGACACTATTAACTCCTAAGAGTGCCATGAGGGTCCTCCAGGATACTCATGACACAAAGTCTAAGCACTACACTACACTATTAACCCTAACTATACCCCATTAACCCATTAACCATAACTATACCCTATTAACCCTAACTATACCTGTACACCCCTTACTATACCCAATAAACCCCTACCCTATTAACCCCAACCTAACATTATTAACCCATATCCTACCCTATAAACACCTATCCTACATTATTAACCCCTACACTACATTATTAACCCCTATCCTACCCTATACCATTCTAATAACTGCCTTTAATTAACTCCCTCTAACCAATTAACCCCCTTCTAAGTAATTATCCTCCTTCTATCTAATTAACCCCCATTCTAAAAAATTACCCCTCATCTAACGAAATAACCCCCTCTAAACAATTAACCCCCTTCTCACTAATTAACCCCCCT
This sequence comes from Discoglossus pictus, assembly GCA_027410445.1. NCBI lineage: Eukaryota > Metazoa > Chordata > Amphibia > Anura > Alytidae > Discoglossus > Discoglossus pictus. The sequence goes on along the minus strand of CM050173.1, from coordinate 97,362,890 downwards.
CTCGCTAATTAACCCCCTTTAGCTATATATCCTCCCTAACCAATTAAACCCCCTCTAACTAATTAACCCACCTCTAAGTATTAACCACCTCTAACTAATTAACCCCCTTTTACTATTAACCTCCCTCTAATGAATGAACCCACGCAACCAATTAATCCCCTCTAACTAATTAACCCTATTTAACCCTCACCATACCTAATTAACCATATCACTAACTACGTAACCCTATCTAGACCCAGTTATCCTTATCTAGTCCTATTTAACCCAACTGTACCTATTTAACCCTAACTGTACCTATTTAACCCTGACTGGACCTATTGTACCCTAACTGGTCCTAATTAACCCTAACTGTACCTATTTAAAAACTCTACATTACATAATAAAAAAACCTACAGTACATAAAATAAAAACCCCAACATTACATAAAATAAAAACCCCTACATTACATAAAATAAAAAAATCCTACAGTACATAAAATAATAACAACCTCACTAAAAATAGGAAAGGGTAAATTATATTACTTACCTTGCCAAAATGCCCTTCCAGAGATGCTGGTGTTCTGTGCTTCTTCCCAGACAGGGCCCTCCATAAATGTCCACAGGTCCGGTTACATCAACAACAAAAAAGAAACATTACAATTAATACATAAATACATACAACATGTAATATATTAAATTATAAATATTCCACTTACCTGGCCGAAATGCCCCTCCAGGGATGCCCCAGTCTTCATCCAGTCATTGCAGGCATAGCCCCTCCAAAAATAACCTGACGTTCTAAACAAATAAAAATATTAGAGAAGCTCCTCCCTTGAGGAGCTTCCCATCGCAAATGGAGGTTCCCACGCATGCTCCGCTCAAAAAATTTAAATGGCGCCTTCCGGTTGGCTGAAATCGATGTCAATCATAAGGTGCAAATGTGGGATCCAATCAAAATGTGACACACCCCTATATGCCATTCTGATTGGCTCATGTAACTGTCAATCATAATTAATCCAATCAGAATATATGTATATATATAGTGACAAGGATGGCCGCACATGCCTGTTCATCAATAATATTATGGACACCAGGGTGACCTAATTGTCTTTGGCGATCCCTACTTCCATAGAGAAACAGCAGAGACTTCTGGGCTCTGGTTTACATTTTATTATGCACACAAAATATAAATGAAAATAACTTTATGCAGTACGAAACAAAAATCTACATAGACGGATAGCTCACAGCTCCCTCACTAGCCCTGAAAACTGCTTCTTGGTTCTCAGGTAAAACAGTCCTTTTTATTACTCACATGGAGTGGTGGGGTCCTGGCCCACCCGCTCTCCATGCACCCCAACCTATAGGGACCCTTGAATACACTCTTTTAGTGGAGCTTATAAAGTCTTTAATTTGCAGACTTCTCCCTGGGGTATATGCAATATCTCTGGCACAGTACCTTCTTTCTTTAGTCACTCTCCAGGCTTTTCTCCAAACTCTGGTGTGGTCCAGACTTTGCAGCAGCTCATGGCAAACAACTCCTACTGTGTTTCAGTCTCTCGCTCTCTCCCAGGCTTTCTGGTATCAAGAAGAACCTGTCACTTGTAGCTCCAGGTAATAGCACTGCAGCACTACATACACAGCTGACAACTTTCTCTGCTAGCTGTACTTTACAGGTTTCTTACAGCTTATGTCCTTGGCTAGGCCTCAGAGCCTCTGGCTGCAGCTTCCACACTCTGCTCACACCACTTAGGTCAGAGCCTAATTAGCCTCCCTTTCCCTGTGTGTTTTAAAAAGGCCTATCACACTTGCTGCTCAATTAGCACAGCGCCACGGAATTAACTCCAAGTTACATGGAGTGGACTTCCTTAATATTGTGTGACTTGCACCTTCCACCGGGGGCAGTACACCACAATTTCTATATTATATATATATATATATATATATATATATATATATAAATATATATATATATGAAAAATATTTTATGCTAACATGTTCTTTCTTTTTCCCCCCACAATACCCCCAGCAGCACCATTCATTCAGCTCCACAACCCCTCATCAACACCGTTCAGCCCCCCCCAGAAGCACCATTCACCCTCCAGCACCCAAACCACCAGCAGCCACATTCACCCCAGAGCAGCCCCAATCAGCCCTTACCCACCCCAACAGCCTCTATCCCCCAGCAGCCCCCCCCCCCCAGCAGCCCCATATATTAAGAGGTATTGGTTAATTTGTTTTGGGTATTAAGTATTCCTCATGTACACACCACAGGGGTATAAGTTAAACCCAAATAATCTGTATGGTAAAACCCAAAAACATTTTCCTTCTATTATAAGGAGGTTATGCAGGGGTTATGTTCCATTTACTCTATCTTTAAACATAAAAGACCAATAAAATCCTAATACACTCTCTCATCATATCTCAACTCGACTACTGCAACTCACTTCTTATTAGCCTACCCACCACCTGACTATCTCCACATATCAGGCCACCCACATGGACTAGAGCAGTATCATCATTCATTTTTATTATTTTGTACATTGCCGGATTGCGAGTCTGATCTCATATCGAACTTCTAAACTCTAATTGATTGTGGTTTAACTTCCATGTTTTAATGACATAATGATGACGGTCTCATTTACTATTGGCTGTTTCTAAATTGGTAGTTACAGTCTTGCACTAATTGATCATGACCATGCTCTAAAATGCTACTTACGATTGCATGGTTTACAGTTTCGGGTTTCGGTTCGTAAATTGAGGGCTTGTTCAATTGAATGATTCTGTAACTGTAGCAAATTTCAAACCTGCAGAGTTATGGGCCCTATTCTATTGCCTAGTTCGTAAATTTATACACACTTAAAATTACTCTTATAATTGCTACATATTTAGAAAATATTACTTATTGGCACTAATGAATTCTTAAGTCAATAGAACATTTAGAAAAAAAAAAAACACCGGAAGCCAAATTTATGAATGCAAGGCATTTGCAAGTAACTATTAGAATATGGCCCCATGGCCTGTATAACGTAAACTGTGGGCTTGCAATTGAATGGAGGCCTATGTATCTGCACAATGGGAAGGTTGGCTCTATTTTAAAATTCATTAGTTTACAAGCACAGAGAATCTGCAAGAAACAGGCTTATTGAAGAATAATTAAAAGTATATTACATAGTTACATAGTTATATAGTAATTAAAATTGAGGTTGAAAAAAGACTTTCAGTCCATCAAGTTCAACCTTTTAAGATCTCCTCTGATCTGCAATATGCGGATTAACTATTAATTAATTAGTTGTATATAAAAATAAAAAATAAATAAATAATCAATTCTCTCCTGGTCCCAGACACAGGCGACCGGACTTTTCCCTGGATCAGTACTGCCTCTCTAATTATCCATGATAACCCTGAAATCCCTTTTTAATTAGAAATAAATCCCCTCCCCTTTTAAAGTTATCTATCGAATCCGCTGTCACCACCTCCTTTGGTAAAGAATTCCACAGTTTTACCACCCTAACTGTGAAGAAACTTTTTCTTTGTCTAAGGTGAAATCTTTTTCCCTCTAACCTCAAAGGATGTCCTCTCGTCAGTTGAAAATCTCTTGCTACAAAAAGTTCACTTGACAAAGCCTTATATTGACCCTGGATGCATTTAAATAACGTAATCATATCCCCTCTTAGACGCCTTTTTTCTAGCGAAAATATGTTTCATTTGGCTAGTCTTTCTTCATAACTTTGCCACTCTATTCCCCTTATTAGTTTTGTTGCCCTTCTCTGTACTTTTTCCAATTCTAAAATGTCCTTTTTATGAAGTGGTGCCGAAAATTGTACTCCATATTCCAAATTAGGGCGTACTAGGGATTTGCATAGTGGTATAATTATACAGTATTTGCTTCCCTTGCTTCTATAGCCTTCTTAATACATGCTAATATTTTACTTGCCTTTGCAGCTGCTGCTTGGCATTGAGCACTGCTACCTATGTGGTTGTCCACTAGTACTCCCAAATCCCTTTCAATATCTTATACCCCTAGATTTGCTCCATTAAGATTATAAATTGCATGGCTATTTTTCCTTCCCGAAGGCATAACCTTACATCTATTTGTATTAAATCTCATCTGCCATTTAGCTGCCCATTTATCAAATTTATGCAATTCCCTTTGTAGGGAAAGTACATCATTATCTGATTTAATTACCTTGCCCAATTTAGTGTCATCAGCAGAAATGGAGACACTACTTTCGAGTCCTACTTCTACGCCATTAATAAATATGTTAAAAACTAGAGGACCTAATACTGAACCTTGAGGAACCCCACTTACCACATTAGTCCAATCGGAGTATGTTCCATTTACAACAACCCTTTGCTTCCTGTCTTTCAGCCAGCTCTCAATCCATGAGCAGATATTAACTGCAATTTCTGTATCCCTTAGTTTGCTCAAAAGTCTCCCATGAGGCACTGTATCAAAAGCCTTTGCAAAATCCCAAAAGACTACATCCACTGAGTTGCCCTGATCCAAGTTCCTACTAACCTCCTCATAGAAACTAATTAAATTGGTCTGACATGACCTATCCTTCATAAATCCGTGTTGACTGCTACCTATGATCTTGTTCAAATAGACATATTCTTATCCCTTATTAACCCTTCTAAAAGCTTTCCCACTACAGAAGTGAGGCTCACTGGTCTATAATTCCCCGGATTTGCTCTTGCTCCCTTCTTAAATATAGGTATCACCTCTGCTTTTCTCCAATCATCTGGTTGAGACCCTGTAGTAAGTGAGTCTAGAAAGATTAGATATAATGGTTTGGCTATTACAGAACGCAGCTCCCTCAGTACCCTTGGATGTATTCCATCAGGACCTGGGGCTTTATTAACATTTATTTTCTCCAATCTCTTTTGGATTTCTTCCTGCGTTAACCAATTATTTAGTGATGGTAGTGTTGCCTCATTATGTTGCGGAGTCCAAACCACTGGTACCTCCCTTGTGCATGCCGACGAAAAGTACCTATTTAGCTTATCTGCCTTTTTCTGATCACTTATTATCAGATGGCCTGTATCACATTGTAATGTTCCTATAGCTTCCTTCCTTGCCTTCTTCCCATTAATATATTTAAAACATATTTTAGGGTTAGTCTTACTTTCCTTTGCAACTGACTTCTCATTTTTTTTTTTAGTCAGTCTAATAGCCCTTTTGCAAGCCTTGCTGATTTCCTTATGGTCACATAAAGCTGCCTCTGTTCCCTCCTTCTTGTATAATTTAAATGCATGTTTCTTTTTCCTCATCATGATCTTCAAGTCATTGTTAAGCCACATGGGATGTGATTTACTCCTATTCATTTTATTTCCACATGGTACATGCCGATGTGTATGTTTATTTAGTAAGAATTTGAATGTTGTCCATTTATTTTCAGAATTTTTCCCTGTAAGTTCTTTGTCCCAGTCTATATGTTGTATTGCTGCCCTTAGCCCATTAAAGGTAGCCCTTTTAAAAATGTAAAAACTCTGTTTTTAGTATTCAATCTCAAATGAGACTGTGCTGTGATCACTGTTCCCCAAGGTTTCCCCTATTTTAACATTTGATATTATATCAATATTACTTGTGATGACTAAATCCAAGATGGCCCCATTTCTAGTAGGTTCTTGTATTACTTGTGCCAGATTATGATCCCTGAGTGTACTCAAGAACCTGCTCCCCTTAGCTGAGCTGCTGGTCTCATTTATCCAGTTTATTTCATTGTAATACAAGTCTCCCATTATTAGAACTTGCGCATGCTTAGCTGTATTTCCAACCACTAACAATAATTGTATTTCCTCACTTTCAAATATATTTGGGGTTTATAGCATACTCCCACCATTATGCATTTAGAATTAGCTCCTCCACTATTTAGCTCAACCCACAAAGATTCAATGTTGCCGTTAGTTCCAGCATAAATATCTTCTCTGACTATAGGCTTAAATTCAGGCTTAACATACAGACAGATCCCACCTCCTCTTTTACCATTTCCCCTATCTTTTCTAAATAGGTTATAACCATCCAGATCAACAGTCCAGTCATGAGATTGATCCCACCATGTTTCAGTAATGCCTATTAAGCCCCATTTTTCTTGTACTGCTAATAATTCTAGCTCGCCCATTTTCCCAGGCAAACTTCTTTCATTAGCAAGCATACACTTTATGTTGCTATGGCTCTGCCGTTGTGAAGTGCTTGCCACTGTATTTGAGGCCCCTATTAATACCTCCCTACTGTCTATTATAACCCTTCCCCTTCTCCTCCCTAATTCATCCCTTTCCCTCGCTACCCTTTTTACCCCAATACTTCTATATAGTCTCTCCCCCCGACCTACAAGTTTAAAAACTCCCCCAGCCGTTCTACCATCCTATCCCCTAGCACAAAAGCTCCCTCATCATTAAGGTGCAATCCATCCCTGCAATAAAGATTGTACCCAAATGAGAAGTCAGCCCAGTGCTCTAAAAACCCCAAACTCTCTGCACTGCACCACATTTTTAGCCATGCATTAACCTCCCTAAGCTCCTTCTGTCTCCCTGGGCTAGCACGTGGCACTGGTAGTATCTCAGAAAATACTATCTTGGAGGTCCTTGCTTTAAGCTTATTCCCTAGCTCTCTAAAATCATCCTTTAGGACACTGCATCTTCCATTAACTTTGTCATTGGTACCAATGTGTACCAAGACCGCTGGTTCATTACCAGCCCCTCCCAATAATTTATCCACCCGATCCACAACATGCTGAACTTGAGCACCCGGGAGACAGCAAACTGTTTGATTGCTTGGACAAATCACCCTGTCTACCTTCCTAATAATAGAGTCCCCTACCACCAAAACATGTCTGTTGCTCTGCCTATGCTGCCCTCCCACTCCTCCAGTAGAACTGTTCTCCCGGCTGTTAGAGGGAACAGCTCTATCTGGCATTGCCTTTCCTGAATGGACATGCACAACAGTTGCACTCAATCTGGCAAATCCATTGGTGTTTACCAACTCAGAACTGGCCTGCCTCCTCTGGTTCCCCCTGATTCTCCTTCTAACTGTAACCCAGCTACCTCCCTGGACATCCTCACTAGCCCCAGCTCCACCCTCCATGCTAGGCCCAGCTAAACTGTGCTCCGTGAGCACAAACTCCCGTTCCAGTGGAGTAATATCACTAAGTGCTGTAATTTTTCTCTCCAGATCTCCAATTTGAGCTTCCAGAGAGGCAACATGCTCACACCTCTAACAGAGGTATCGATCCTGGATCATCTGTTCCAGCAGTGCATACATGTAGCAGGATGTACACTGAGTGAGTTTGCCACTGGACTGACTCATGATTATCTGTTACAAAAATACAGTGAGAAAACAAATCAATGTATTTGTATAAAGATTGCTTTTCTACACCTTAACCCAAACAAAACAGAAAAAATATAGATGTTTGTTTTCTGTTTCTTCTTATAATACCCCTTTCCTTTGAATTCCCTCCTTTTATTCAATCTCTTACACACTAACTACACTTACACTAGAAATGATGGCAAGCACCCAAGCTTGCACTTCCCTTGTTAAAATAGACCCTGCCCACTCACCTGTACAATGATAAATGAGCACAGGACAGAAAACACTGATTCAACAGAACACGACAAAATGCACACAGATATACCTTTACACAGGCCAAGCCACACCCACTCTCACTTGGACCCTGATTGCAGCCCTCAGGAAAGAAAACACTGCACTGATTTACAGAACTGATTCAATGTGTTTCTTTATTTTCTAACCAGAATTTGTGATTTATCAAGCTTTCCTATTAGAAAAGTATATAGAAACAATTTACCATATTGATCTTTTAACTATTATACACAATTATTCAGGGTGGAAGCTGTCACTTTTGTTTCTTTTGCTCAGCTTGTACAAAATTGGATGTGACCTTGAATAAAATGAAACAATTAAATGTTGTAATCCTAAATGCCAGTGAGTTCAATAAGGCAACTATCCCAATCATTTAGGGTTAGGGGTTAGGGTCAGAGGTTAGGTGTTAGGCTTGGGGGTAAAGGTTAGGGGTAAGGTATTAGGGTTAGGTGTTAGGGGTTAGGTTTAGGTGTTAGGGCTGGGGTTAGGTGTTAGGGTTAGGGGTTATGTGTTAAGCGTTAGGTGTCAGGTTAGGTGTTAGGGTGAGGGGATAGGGTTAGGTGTTGGGTTAGGTGTTAGGGTTATGGATTAGGTGTTAGGAGTTAGGTGTCAGGGAGCTTTACACTGACAAGAAATTCACTGACATCTCGACCGGACAATGGACAAGATCCATACATCCCCAAGGTTGTGGCTCCACTCAAAGCAGTGTAAATGTTTGTAAGGTCAAGGCATGTGTTAATATAGATTTACAAAATAAAAGTCTACCAACAGAATTAAGCAATTACTAGCAACAAAATTTTAAATTGTATTGTCAATTTTTTCAGGCTGTGTGTTTGCAGCACTCAGTCGTGTCCGACTTTCTGTGACCTCATGGCCCGCAACACACCATATAGTTCCACTCAGTATACATGGCAGAGATTGTATTCCTACGTGGTCACCCATCCAAGTACTGACCAGGCCCAACCCTGCATGGCTTCAGGGTGGTGTGACCTCTTGGTTCCCTGTCTGGAATCAAACCCAAGATGCAGTGTGGTGAAAGCACCACATACTAGCCACTGGACCACCAGGGAACCCTGGTTTTCAGCCTACAGTGTACAAAAAACGACAGATCTCCCACTTATATCAGTTCATGTATGTAAATTAATGCATAAAAATAGCTTCCAAACAAGGTCTGTCAGTGTTTGTTCTGTTTTTTATAACTAATGTATGATGATTGCTCATGCCAGTCCATTAATTGTACTCATCATAAATAGAAGTACGAGCTATCACAGTAAATATGAAGATGTAGGAAATAAGTAGTTCATTCCAGGAAGGCACATGAACACAATGAAGCCTCAATCGTGTGGTATTGTTAATATTGCAAAATATGTTACATTGCTTCATTAATATTTGTTAGACATTTGATAAGTACCCCCAAATCAAGTTGTTTTCTTAAAGAGCCTGAAAAACTTACCATGCATTGTCATAGCCTTTTTTCTATATTAAATATTTATTGTTTATGTCGATTAATTATGCATATTTGTGACTGGCAAATACTAATAAGCTAATTTTATAGTAAGTGTCAGACAAATCGCGGTCCACTGGAGAAGGAACTAGCAACCCACTGCAGTATTTTTACTAAGAAAACTTTATGGACAGGCACAACCAGAGACATAATGATATTGCACTGGAAGATGAGCCCCTCAGGTCAGATGGAAAGGAAAGTCTGATGCTGCAAAGATCAATTCAGAATAGGAACCTGAAATGTTAGAACTATGAACCAAGGCAAACTAGATGTGGTCAAGAATTAAATGACAAGGTTAAACTTTGATATCCTGAGAATTGGTAAACTTAAATGGACTGGAATGGTACATTTCATATCAAACAACCACCAGATCTTCTACTGTGGCATAGCCATCCTTGTCAATCCAAGCAGTGGCCAAAGCAGTGCTCGGTTACAACCCAATAAATGACAGAATGATTTCAATTCAAATTCAAGGCAAGCCATTTAATATCACAGTGATCCAAGTCTATGCTCCAAACACGGATGCTGAAGAGGCTGAAGTTGTCCAGTTCTACAAAGAGATTCAACACGTCATAGATATAACACTAAAAAAATATGTTACTCTCATCATAGGAGATTGGAATGCTAAAGTAGGGAAACAAAGGACACCTGGAAAAACTGACAAAATTGGCCTTGGAGTAGAAAATGAAACAGGTCGGAGATTAGTAGAATTTTAGATTACTATAAAGTAACCCAATAATGGTGAATAACCTTGATTGTTGGTGGTATAATGCAATTATTAGAAAATAAGGGAAAAGAACCAAGTATACCTTTGGAACCAAAAACCATAGCAAGGATTGATTTTATATATAATATAGGTATTGTATTTGTTAAAAATTCACGTATAACTGTAAATATATAAAAAAATGAACTTTGGCAAAAAATAAAAATAAAAGTTATCATTAAAAAGAAATCAAAACAAATCTTTTTGACATTAGTTTCCACTTATAAGTTATGTGTATCTCAAATACATAATGTACATATTCAGAGGACACAGATCCTAGAAGACTAATATTGTACTCTTAGCAGGTAATTATCTTTGCGTCATGCACTATTAACGGAGCAGTTATTGATAGTAATTATATAGTTGGTTATTAGATATGATTCCAGTGGAATTGTATCAGAATTCCTTATGCCATAATATAATAAGGAGCAATCCTCATTTTTAAAAGTAATTTAAATCATATTCAGAGGTATTGGTAAATTGGTTTTAGGTAATAAGTATTCCTCATGTACATAACACAGGGTTATTAGTTAAACTCAAATAATCTGTATGATAGCACCAAAAATGTTTTCACTCTATAATAGATTCCCTGAACCCCCTTTGGGGTCAGTAAAAGTGTAGTTGTTTAATATGCTTTTATGTTAATTTGATTATCCTATATGTGTTATGTCATGTTAATTAATTTATAAAATGTTATGCTATGTTATCTTATGTTGATGACTATATGATTAATTGTGTCCAGTGTGTAAGGAGTTAAATGGTTTAGAATGTTGTGTGGTCGGTGGTAACTGTCAGAGAGGGGAGAGAGCAGTTGGCAGTTGAGTTTTTTCTGACAGAGCGATGTATTGGTGTCTCTGAGGGCAGTTGAAATAATGCTGGGTTAAATGTCTCCTATCTAAAAAGGGAGGTAAGAAGATAACCACAATGACTATATGAATGAAGTTGCTGTTATGACGCCTTATAGATGAGCCCTTGTCCACAGAAATAAAAACAGTTTCTGATTTCTTATAATGCTGAGCCTGCATTCATATTCTTAAAGACTACATCTGATTTAAGAGACATCAGCTTTCTTAGTGAAGAGATTAAAATAATCTGGTAGAGCTGCTGGGTAGGTTTGGCAATAACAGCCTTATCAAGCCCGAATGAGAAGCAGTAGATCGTGACAGGGAGGTTATGCAGAGGTTATGTTCCGTTTACTCTATCTTCAAACATAAAGGACCCATAAAATCCTAATACACTCTCTCATCATCTCTCAACTCGAATACTGCAACTCGCTTCTTATTGGCCTACCCACATTCTGACTATCTCCACTTCAATTCATTATGAATGTGAATATGCCGTGGAAGTAAAGAATAGATTTAAGGGACTAGACATGGAAGACAGAATGAGGAACACAAGTTTGCAACATTATCCAGGAATCTGCAACAAAGAATATCCCTAAAGGAAAGAAAATTAAGAAGACAAAATGGCTGTCTGATGAGGCTTTGAAAGTAGCCCAGGAAAGATGGAAAGCGAAAGGTAGTGGACATAAGAAAAGATTTGTCCAACTGAATGCAGAGGATAGCAAGAAGAGACAAGGAAACATTGTACAATGTGCAATGTAAAGAGATTGAAGAAGATAACCAAATAGGTAAATCAAGAGATCTCTTCAAGAAAATTGGGAACCGAAAAGGTACATTTCATGCAAAAGTTGGTGTGATAACAGACACAAATGGTAGGGACTTAACAGAAGAAGATCTGATAAAGAAGAGATGTCAGGAATACACTGAAGATCTATACAGGAAGGACATTAACAGCAGTAATGACCTCAATAATTTGTCCAATGAGTTGGAGCCAGATATATTGGAAAGCGAAGTGAGATAGGCCCTAGGATGCCTTGCTGATAATAAAGCTGCAGGAGGTAATGGAATCCCAATTGAACTATTCAAAATTCTACAGGATGATGCTGTGAAAGTGCTGCTTGCCTTATGCCAATACATTTGGAAAACTCAACAATGACCAATAGACTGGGAAAGATCAGTCTACATCCCAATCCCCCAAAAAAGCAATGCCAAAGAGTGCTCCAATTATCGAACAATTGCACTAATTTCACATGCCAGCTTAAGATTCAACAAGCTTGACTCCAATAATATATGGACAAGGAACTACCAGATGTGCAAGCCGGGTTCTGTAGAAGAAGAGGCACAAGAGATCAATCCACCAATGTCCACTGGATAATAGAGAAAGCAAGAGAGTTCCAAAAAAACATTTACTTCTGCTTCAGAGACTATTCTAAAGCCTTTAACTTTTGGCATGTCCTTAAAGAGATGTGAGTACCAAATCATCTCATCCTCCTCCTAAAGAATCTGTATGTCGACCAAGAAGCCACGGTCAAAATCGAACATGGCACAACAGAATGGTTCAAATTGGAAAAGGAGTGAGACAAGGTTGTATATTGTCACCTTATTTATTATTATTATAGTTCATTTATAGTTAATTTATAACGCCCCAACATATTCCTTATGGCTGTACATAAGTTAAGTTCAGACAAGATAAATACAAATTAACATATAGCAGAGCAAAAAGGGCCCGGTCTTTGAGCTAGGAATCCAATGTCCATGGTGCATTCCAAAAGTACTTAGGGTAGAAACTCGCAAACTTACAATCTAAGGTATAGTGAGTGGTAAAAGAGGGAGAGAGAGGTGATAAGCATGTTAGGGTGGAAGGTGATACACTTCTTTGAAGAGATGCATTTTAAGTGAGGTTTTAAATGTTTTGAGGTAAAGGATAATATGGTGGAGCGAGACAAGGAGTTCCAGAGACATGGGGCCGCACAAGAAAAGTCCAGGAGGTGGAAGTGAGAGGAGGTGACAAAGGTTGTAGAAAGAAGGTCATTAGCAGAATGAAGAGGGCATTTGGGGGAGTATTTGGAGATGAGAGCTGAGAGGTATAGGGTAGCGTTATTGTTGAGGGCTTTGTACGTTAGGGTCATGATTTTACATTTTATTCTTGAGGCTAAGGGAAGCCAGTGGAGTGAGTGACAGAGAGGTGATGCCGACAGAGCTGGGTCCAGTAGAATTTCAAGAAAACAGGCTTGGGTGGTGGGGGTGATGATGTCTTTGTTGACAGTGAGAGAGATGTGAGGAATTGACGCTGTGGGAGAGGGGGGAAGATTAGTAGTTCAGTTTTAGACATGTTGAGTTTGAGATGGTGGGTGAACATCTGAGACCATGTACTAGAGAGGCAGTTGGAGACATGTGTTAGAAGAGAGGCGATAGATTTTATTCAACTTATATGCAGAAAACATCATGCGTAAGACTGGACTAGATGAATCCAATGCCGGAATCAATATTGCTTGAAGAAATATCAAGAACCTCAGATACGCCGATGACACTACACTGATGGCTGAAAGTGAGGAGGAACTAAAGGACTTATTGATGAGGGTAAAAGAAGAAAGTGCAAAAGTGGCCTGCTGCTCAATGTTAAAAAAAAGACAATCTCACTTCCTGGCAAATAGACGGGGAAGAAGTGTAGGTAGTGACAGATTTTATTTTCCTTGAATCCAAGATCTCTGCAGATGGTGACTGTAGTCATGAAATTAATAGACATTTGCTTCTGTGGAGGAAAGCTATGGCAAGCTTGGACAAGCTAGTAAAAAGTAAAGATATTAAACTATCAACAAAGGTCCCCATATTTTGAACTAGTGTGTTCCCAGTAGTAACATACAGATGTGAAAGCTGGACCATAAAGAAATCTGAGCGAGGTAGAATTGACGCCTTTGAATTGTGGTGTTGGAGAAGGACTGCTTAGAGTCCCTTGGACTGCAAGAGGATCCCATAAATCAATTATTCAGGAAATCAAGACAAACAGTTCACTAGAAGGTATGATCATGAGGCTGAAGCTCAAATATTTTGGCCATATTATGAGATGCCAGGATTCCCTAGAAAATTCTCTGATGCTGAGAAAGATTAAAGGCACAAGAAGGGGACGACAGAGGTGGAGATGGATAGATGAGGTCACTGAGGCAATGAACATGAACTTGATGGAGCTCAGAGGGGCAGTGACTGAGAGATGCACCTGGCATGCTTTGGTCTATAGAGTCACAGAGAGTGGGACATGTTGGAAGACTAAACAACAACAACATATTGTATTTGGAAACATATAATCAAGCAACAAAACATACCCCAATGTTATTATGCAGTTTGATACTCCCCCACTCTTATCAAACACTATTGACCACAAATTAGCACTTTAAACCAAACATCAGCATAATAAAAAAGCACAAAAATGCTGAGTATATCAGAAATTGTTCTGAGAAATAGGTAGTACAATGTATAGTTTTTTACAATCTATAGGATGATAGTACCCTTCTGGGTCGATACCTTATCGTGATGAAGGGACTTATGTACCTCAATAAAGCAGTGAGCTATACCATCAGCCCTATTAAATTTAAAGCTCGTAGTGGCATTGGCACCCCCGCAAAGGCTGCAGACTTGAAATTAGGCTGCATTACAGAGCTATTAAATTGAACCATGCCACGAGTTATGGGCCAGAGACGCAAGCCGTAAACCATTCTTGCGCACGTTGCATGTGTGGCCGTGAACATGATCAATTAGTCAAACCCATAGTTACGTGTTTAGATGGAGCCAATGGTAAAAGAGATTGTCACCTTACGGGTTTCAATTACGAGTTTCGATTGGACCCACATTTCAGAAATAATGCAATATTAATAAATCTGTAAATATGATATTCTAGTCAATGCAAGTTCCATTATATGTATTAACACATTGACTGCTGGGATCGATATAACATGGAAATGTAACAGAAAAAAAGTGTATTTTATATTGCAGATTTGCGAGCTTGAGAATGTGGTGCTATTAATTGTAATACCTAACAACATTTTCCCTTTAATTATAAGTACAGAAGGGTGTGTATATTTGCACTTACGGTACCCTCTAGTAGCCGTTGGCTATTTGTCTCCATTTGCGGGTTACCAAGTTTAAGGTCATTGAATTTGTAGCAATTAAATAGCAATTTCCGAATGTAACAGTTACAGGCTTGACAAAACAAAGGATTTGCATGCCGCTGAGTTCAATTTTCGACATTCCATTTTTTCGCCCTTAACCCGCAAGTCGTTTGATTATGGGGCCAATTGCGGGCTACATTAAGGGAATTTAATTGGGCTGCATGTAGGGTTACCCAGGATGGACAGGTCATAGCAGAAAAATCACTGTCCACTGAAGAAAGAACTGGCAAATAACTCCTGTATCTTTGCTATGGATAAGCTCAACCGGACACAAGATGTGCCTCACATGCTGCATTCCATAGGGTCAGGGAGAGTCGGACATGACTGATTGACTGAGCAACAACAACAGCAAAGGGTGATAGTGTCTCTTTTATCAAAAAATGGCTGTTTTTTAATACAAAAAAAAAAACAACTAGATTGTGAGACAAATAAGTGATTTTCATGACACTTTAAATATATCCAAGAACTGATTTTTGTGATTAAATCGGTGCATTGAAACTTTCTAAAATGGTAACAAAACAGTAATAAATGTAAATGTTACTATAGATAATATTTATTCTAATTAACTTCTTTTTCCACATTAACTTATCCATCATTGCTTTTAACTATATTGTACTGTGTTTGCCCTATGGAAAATGAACACATAGAACACAATGTCTATATAAATTAATATATTCTTTTTCTATTAATGTGATTTTAGTCGTCACAATTTCCCATAATGAGAATGCAAACTAAAAGCTTTCCTTTGTAATATGAAATCCATTAAATGTATTTTGTTAAATGTCATTTGTTTAAAAACATGGCAATTTTCCTTTCCACAATAAAGAAATATTTGTGATTCATGTTCATAAATATTTATATTATTCTAACATAATTTCTTGGAGTTAAATGCTAAAACCATGTTATTGACTGTTTTCATTAACATAAATTATGTCTTTATTTCATAGCACTGCACATAAGAGGAGAAAAAAAAGAGATGTTCTGAAATTGGCTCCACTATGCCCATGTTTTTAAACAAAATACTGTATAGAATATAAATACATACAGCCTTCTTAAATTGCGATTCGGTAAATTTAAAAGGGCTCTATATAAGCACACAGCATATTTTATTTACAGAAGTGTTTAGTTAGTGAAGACCTTACTTTTGGATAGAAGTTCTCTAACTAAAAACTTCTGAAAAAAAAATATGCTGTGTGCTTAAATAGAGCCCTTTTAAATTTACCGAATCGCAATTTAATAAGGCTGTTATTATGTTGTTTGAAATATATTAGTACCATATTTAATTAACTGAGGCATTATAGTTATTTGGTTATTAATATATTATACTTCTAATAATCTATTTGCACGAAAGTCAGATAATAAATAGTTAACAATCAGTTAAAATGGAAATTTAATTCCCTGTTCTGTTGCTCAGGTTGTAAATTTATACACACTTAAAATCTTAATATTGCCACATATTTTATAAGCTACTCACAATCTGATTACAAGTTACCCGCCCACAATCACTACGGCCAGCCAAAGACACAAATTTGCTCTTAGAACTCCATTGGTTTTAGCACAGCTTAAATATTATGAACGCTAATTAAAGTTACACAAAATCGATATTCTATTAGACCCGTAGCTCTAGCTCACAAATTAAGTCTATCCCACAACTGAGATTGTATGTTAAAATTATCTTGTTTTAATTACACTAATGACAGATAAAACAACTAAATCTTTTAAATATCTATTTTCATACAAGTTTATCCTGCCCACTGGCTGTTGCATGAGTAATAACAGATTGCTGAGTGTACTGTGTGTTGTGTGAAGCCATATGGGAAAAGGCCTTGTCAGGAAGCACAGCACCCTCTAAACTCAGGTTACAATGCACTGACTAGTTAACCCATAGCTTTCCTGTTTGAGTACGTCCAGCATTCCATACCTGCACAGATAGATATGGTAAGGGTTACATTTTTATCTGCCAGGATCAATGAAAGGAACTGCACATTGAGCACAGAGCACTGATAACCCCCCCCCCCTCCCCCAAATTGATCTGCATTGCTCAAATTTCAGAGAGATTAGAGCACAGAAACCAAAGTGTTCTGCCTGTAATGAAAAATAGAACTATATACAGGGAGCAAGAGCAAATCCGGAAAACTATAGACCAGTGAGCCTCACTTCTGTAGTGGGGAAGCTTTTAGAAGGGTTAACAAGTGATAATATACACGAATATGTCTATTTGAACAGGATTATAAGTAGGAGTCAACATGGATTTATGAGGGATAGGTCATGTCAAACAAATCTAATTAGTTTCTATGAG
This sequence comes from Discoglossus pictus, assembly GCA_027410445.1. Classification (NCBI taxonomy): domain Eukaryota; kingdom Metazoa; phylum Chordata; class Amphibia; order Anura; family Alytidae; genus Discoglossus; species Discoglossus pictus. Next base: position 97,345,744 of record CM050173.1, on the reverse strand, counting down.
GAGGTTAGTAGGAACCTGGATCAAGGCAACTCAGTGGATGTAGTCTTTTTGGATTTTGCAAAGGCTTTTGATACAGCGCGACATGGAAGACTACTATGCAAACTAAGGGATACAGGAATTGCAGTAAATATCTGCTCATGGATTGAGAGCTGGCTAAAAGACAGGAAGCAAAGGGTTGTTGTAAATGGAACATACTCCGATTGGACTAATGTGGTAAGTGGGGTTCCTCAGGGTTCAGTATTAGGTCCTCTCCTTTTTAACATATCTATTAATGACTTAGAAGTAGGACTGCAAAGTATTGTCTACATTTTTGCTGATGACAAAAAGTTGTGCAAGGTACTGTAATTAAATCAGGTAGTGATGTAGCTAAATCTCAGATGAGAGTTAATACGAATAAATGTAGGTAGGATTGGAGGGTGTGGTGTCTCCATTTTCGCTGATGACACAAAGTTGTTCAAGGTAATTAAATCAGATAGTGATGCGCTTCCCCTCCAAAGAGATTTACATAAAATTGAGGAATGGGCATCTAAATGACAGATGAGATTTAATACGAATACATGTAAAGTTATGCATCTGGGAAGGAAAAATAGCCATGCACATTATAATCTTAATGGAGCAAATCTAGGTGTATCAGATATTGAAAGGGATTTGGGAGTGCTTGTGGACAACCACCTAGGTAACAGTGCTCAAAGCCAAGCAGCAGCTGCAAAGGCAAGTAAAATATTAGCATGTATTAAGAAGAATATAGAAGAAAGGGAAGCAAATATAATTCTGCCACTATACAAATCTCTAGTACGCCCTCATTTGGAATATGGAGTACAATTTTGGGCACCACTTCATAAAAAGGACATTTTAGAGCTGGAAAATGTACAGAGAAGGGCAACAAAACTAATAAGGTGAATGGAGGGGCAAAGTTATGAAGAAAGACTAACCAAATTAAACTTATTTTCTCTCGAAAAAAAGATCAGAGGAGATCTTAAAAGGTTGAGCTTGATGAACTAAAAGTCTTTTTTCAACCTTAAATACTATGGTCCTCATTCAATTTGAATTATGGCAATTGAATAGGGCTCTATATAAGCACATAACATATTTTTTTGACAGAAGTTTTTAGTTAGTGTAAACCTTGGTTTTGGATAGAGGTTCAGTAACTAAAAAGTTTGGTGACATTTTTTTGTATGTGCTTATATAGAGCCCTATTCAATTGGGCAACTCGGAATTGAATGAGGCTCTATGTAACTATGTAACTATATATCTACTGTAGCAGAAATAAAAGCAGTCTGACAAAAACTTGCCATTGACTTGAACGGGGGATGCATTTCTGCATCGTCATTGGTTGCAGTAATAAGGCAGATGTGAGCAGTCTTTTATACATGTGAATACAGATTTTATTTTATGTAATTTCAAAAAAATTAAATAGTATTTCAAAATGCTTTTAGAAGATCATCAGAAATGTTACCTAAATTGTGCTGAATTATTTTGCCCTTTAATCTCAACAAAATATTACTTTCATGGGTGATGACTAATACAGTATACATAGCCTCGAAATTTGATCTTAAAAGAACACTGCCCAAAACATATATGTTGGAAAACTTTCATAAAGCTATTTTTTACTTAGAATCTATAGAATGGAGGAGGAAACTGAGTGTCTGTGAAGGTTGAGAGATGTTTTCATTTCTGGAGAGCTGTGGTTGCATTTATCGATGCAACCTGACTGCTTCTGGGCTTGTGAGAGGGAAGGGGTGCGATATAATGTCACTCTTATCCAATTATCAAACAATGGTTCTTCGATTTCTCCGGCCCCCTGCCCCCCCCCACAAACCCTTTCATTGATAGCTAAAAAAAACACCCTGCCATGATTCAGCATGTGCCGTTAGAAACACAAAATGTATTCCTGTACTCCAGGATAAATATCCATGGTTTGAAAAAGCAGAGTTATTTCAACAATGCATGTATATGTCAGGCTATTTTAATTAATTCACAGCAGGTGCTTTTTTTTGCCGTATACAGTATAATATTTATGTGTTGTCATTTATTTCAAGTGTATGTGTATTAGGGAGGTTAAAGTTAATAATAATCTATTAACAGTCAGACAACAAATTTTCTACATCAAAATGAGAATTGTGCACCTGTCTTATTCCACTTAAATGTGGTCATACATTCAAAATATCCTTTTCTGAAGAAATAAACTTGAAGATAGGCAACATCTTTTTATAATGTTTAAAAAAAAATACAACCTTTATTTTATTACTTTAACATGAAATTATGCTCCCGTTGTATCTACCATTTTATTTTTCAGTGATCGACGAGAAGTGGGAGAAGACTTTGAATGCAGAATGGAAGTTTTATCTAATGGACACACCTGGTTGAGACAGAAGCTGTGGGAAGCAGCCTAGTAAAGAAATAGACTCCAGCAAGAAATAATATTTGCATATAAAAGTGTAAAGACCTTGTTAATTATTTTAATAAAAAGATTTTGCCCAACATTATGGTTAGCTATTCAAAAGTATAGAAAAACTGTGTACATTTTCATACCAAGAGGGTAATTGCCTCAATACATGTTTGGATCTAAATATCAATATCTATGCGGACAAAATTAATGCTGGTACCAAAGTGGCATATATCCAATTACAAAAGAGGGGAAAGAAAACCGAACTTCTTTATGCAACCAACATCTACCTCCACTAGTACTATCTATTAGATAAGTTGCTCCAAATACAGGAATATACCACCTTATTCTTAAAATTTTACTTTTATTAAGTCAATAAAACAACAAACATTCAAATCCATTGTATAAAATTAGTGTTTTATAGGCTATATCTCTTATATTATATCCATCGGTATATATCATTAGTATGTATATCAAATATCATCATATAATCCAATTAACCAATTCATATGAATCTTTCAGGAATTTTGTACAGAAATACACTCATTATTTTTTATACTAGCAACTTGCCTGTCAAAAATGAGGGCAATCAAATTTTAAGAAAATCAATTTGATATACATACTAATAATGTATACTGATGTATATAATATAAGAGATATAGCCTATAAAACAATAATTTTATACAAAGGATTTTAATGTTTGTTGTTTTAATGGCTTAAGATTAGTAACGTTTTAATAATAAGGTGGTATATTCCTGTATTTGGAGCAACTTATATTATAGATAGTACTAGTGGAGGTGGATGTTGGTTCCATAAAAAAGTTCTGTTTTGTTTCCCCTCTTTTGTAATTTGCTATTCAAACGACCATGTAATTTTTTTTTAACCACAGTGGACCTTTAACCATATATAATAATCACATATAATAGCGTATGCATTGGCGACGGGAGGTTACACCCTTTGACAATGGCGCATGCGCATAGAGCCACGTGAATGCCCATTGCACGCCCAGAGGGGGAGAAGAACAGATGGGGTAGGGGAGAGAGACGGGGAGAGGGTGGAAGAGAGACATCGGGAGGGGGGAGAGACAGGGGGAGAGTGAGAGAGAGACAGGGCCGAGGGTGGGAAAAAGACAGGGAAGAGGGGCGGAAGAGACACAGGTGAGGGAGAGGGGGGAGAGACACAGGGGAGGGAGAGGTGGGGAAGAGACATGGGGGGAGAGAAAAAAAACTGGCTTATTCTTTATAGTTAATATAACTATAAATGTGAAAATACATTGTGAGTGTGAGGTCTACATCAAAGGAAGAAAAATAATGGAAAGATAGAGGGGAGGAAGGAATGGAGAAAGAAAAGGATGGAGGGACTGATGGAGAAAGGAGGGTGGAAGGAAGAAAGGAAGGGAGGGAGAAAGAGAAGGGACAGAAAGTGGGAGCTTTGGGAACTTTATCTTATAACATTACTAGCGATCTACCAGTTAAAAAATGATGGCAATAGAATTGTAAGGCAGGTAATGCTGTTTGGTACACAAAGTAAGTCTTTTGGTTGTGTGAGTACCTTCGGCGCTCATTGCGAGCCTTGCGCTGAGCACCTTCGACACTCATCGCGTGGCTCACAATGAGTGCCTTTGGTGCTCATTGCGAGCCTGTTGGTTGGTGTATTTTTGGTTATGAGAGCTCCTTTGGCGCTCATTGCAAGGTTTGCACTGATGGCCTTTTGGAGCGCATTGCGAGCCTCTCCCCTGGTGTAGTTTTGCTCCTCTAAACACTGTTAGCATTTATTGTGAATCTTTTTTATTTCTGTGTATGTGTTCTGTAATATTAATTATTAATTTGTAAATGTATAAATTAATATACTTGACCTATTTGTAATTAATATATGCACGAAGCAATATGCTGAAGAGCTAACAATCTGTTTTGATGTTCCTGCAGCATACAATGTAGATTTGCACTCTTGGTGAGCTGAGGTGTAAGTGTCAGCAATGTGTGCAGTGTGTAGGGTAAATAGGCTGCGTGGCGCGAGGGAAAACCTCTTGTTTAGCTGTGTACTTCCGCATTCTGTAATGGTAATGTTATTAGTTTATAGTTACTGATGTAAAATGGCGGCGATTGTGTATGTGTTAGGTGGGTGTGGAGCATTTATCGTACTACATAATAGTGTATTTAGTAGCTCGTATGGGTCTGTGTAAAAGGCCTATGTGCTTGGCGGTGTTTTGCGTGCTTAGGGGTCGTGTAGCCTCGTTTTTGATTTTTTTCGGAAGCCATTCTTTCTCTCGCTTAGGGGATTTGCGAGTGGCGAAAATCTTTAAATTGTATTTAAATTGGTGTGTTACCTCTTTCCCAGACGTACTGGCTGTCCCCCCTTGCTGTGTGTGTATTATTTTTTTATTTCATTTTTTTTTGTGTGTTTTTTTCGCTGTTCGGGGCAAGGCCGTTAAATTCGTATTTTTTGCAGGTCATATTTTTTTTTTTTTCTAACTTGCAGTTTCCTTTTGTAAGTGTTACGGGCCGTAATTTTTTATAGTCAATTTTTGCAAAGTGCTACGGATCACGCACTGTGATTTGTGTATTTGAGTTTTGTGTTGATGTGTAGTTCCGCGAGTTGTAGGTATGATGCGCAAGCCGTGCGGGGTCGTTTGGCGCTCATCTCCACCAGCGCAAGGAGCGCCTTTGCGAGCCCGCATGCGTTAGCAACAACCCGTATTGCTCACAACTATATATGTGACTAGCAACTTGCCCGTCAAAAAATGACGGCAATGAGATGTGTATGTTTGGAAAGTTGTTTAGTTATTAATATACGCATTTGACACTTGTAAGATTTTAGTTATGATGAAATAAGTAGTATTGTGATATTAAACATGTTCATTTTTGTAAAATGTTCTCTTGGTGAACAATAACTGTTAAAGCATTTTGTATTAAAAGTATTAACATTTGAATGTAAGAACAGTTGAACTTTAAATTAATAAGTATTGTAAACTTGAGGTAATGGTTTTTTAACTCAAGAATTGTTAACTTAAATATACATTGAATCCAGAGGAAGACAAACAGTAAAAACCCTCCTTGAAACATAGCAAATTGTATCAGAGAGGAAAAAAAAAATTATTACTTCCTGACCCCATGAAGTGGCGATCAGATTACTCCCTGGATTAATGTTTAACATAAAAGACATTATTTACATTGTGACTTAAAACGTGGTTGAGCTCTTAACATGAACTTTGTAATATGTTGAAGTAAAGAACTTGAAAGTAGATTTTTTGAAACTTGAACTTTCTTATCTGTCTAAGTAATGATTTTTAAAATATTGTTTTCAAACTTGTAACATTAGAAACAGTAACATAGTTAATTAACATTTTAACATAATTTGTAAAAATAATGCAACGCAAGTGTTTTGTGAGGCTAATCATCCCTAGACAGTACTTCCATTAATTATTACTGAATTGTTTATTCTTTTGTATTTTTCAATGGTTGACCTTTGTTTATTGCTGTGACTTAAAACGTGGTTGACCTTTTAACATGAACTTTGTAATATATCTAAGTAAGAAACTTGAAAGTATATTTTTTCAAACTTAAACTTTCTTATCTGTGTAACTATGGAAATTGAAAAAACATTTTTCAAACTTGGAACATTATAAACAGTAACATAGTGAATTAAGATTTTAACATAATTTTGTATTAAAAGCATTAACATTTTAATGTAAAAACAGTTGAACTTTAAATGAATGAGTATTGTAAACTTGAGGTAATGTTTTTTTAACTCAAAAATTGTTAACTTAAATATACATTGAATCCAGAGGAAGGCAAAAAGGAAAAACCCTCCTTGAAACGTACCCAATTAAATTAATTCCTTCCTGACCCCATGAACTGGCGATAAGATTACTCCTGTATTAATGTTTAACATAACAGACAGTATTTACATTGTTACTTAAAACATGGTTGAGCAAGAACTTGAAAGTATATTTTTTGAAAGTTGAACTTTCTTATCAGTCTAAGTAATGAACTTGAAAATATTGTTTTTAAACTTGTAACATTAGAAACAGTAACATACTTAATTAACATTTTAACATAATTTGTAAAAATAATGCAAGGCAAGTGTTTTGTGAGGTTAATCATCCATAAACAGTACTTCCATTAATAATGACTGAATTGTTTATTGTTTTGTATTTTTCAATGCTTTTAAATTTGTTTTGCATGGGTTTTATTTCTTTAATGAAAAGTTATAGTACTTCATAGTAGACAATGTTTTTAGTAAAAATACATCCATCTTCTAATAAATCACCTTGACTTTCATTCTTTTCAATGTAAACTTTAATAGCCTGTGGATTTTTGCACCGTAATAATGCAACGTACAATTGACCATGTGCAAATACTGCTTCTTGCAAGAAAATACGGACAGATTTGAACGTTTGTCCTTGTGATTGATTAATGGTCATGGCAAATGCCATAATTAAGGGAAATTGTCTTCTTTGAAGTATAAAAGGGAGACTACTTTCACTTGGTGCTAAATCTATTCTTGGTATGAAAACTCTTTCTCCTTTATGGGTACCAGTTAAAATTTCAACATCTATAAAATGGTCCTTTAATTGTTGAACAATTAATCTTGTCCCATTGCATAGGCCTTTTTTTGGGTTCATATTTCACAGTAACATGACAATTGCACCTTTCTTTAGCTGCAAAATATGTGGTGGCATTCCAGAAGGAGGTAGTGAGTTTAGGAATTCAGTGGAAAAGTTAGCCTGACTTTCATTGTCATCAGCAAGTACAGAATCAGCACTGTGATCATTTCTTTGTGGTGCATTAATTTTTTTAAAGATTTCATTATTGAGGATTAATGCATCCTTATTTTTACACGTTAGTATGACTTAGTTGGCAATCTCTGAATATTCCTGGTTATTAAAGCTACCTTCAAATATAGCCGATATAATATCTTGGTGACAAATCAAATGAGGTGGGATCTCCACAGTGTTCTCAGGTAAAAGTGTTATTTTTCTGTTCTGCCTTTTCCAATTTTAATAAGCCAATCATTGAAATCAGTTTTGCCTTCTGATCTCATGTTTTGTTGCAGTTGAAGATGGGTAAAATGTTTCCATAGTGTGCAGTGACTTTATACAGGTTTCGATAATGTCAGTTCGATTTTTCCATGTACAACGACAGGTAATGTCTAAAATCGCCACCTAACAACATTAC